>JANJYJ010000995.1:37019-61768 GCA_033220585.1 Dipteronia sinensis
GCCCTCCTGATGCCTTGGTCGGGCTACCACCCCCAAGAAAGATCTAAGTGTAAGAGCATAGTTGCCCTCCAGATCTCGAGACCAGGAAATAGCTCGATAGCCCTCATGTTGCCTTGGTCGAGCTACCACCCCCAAGAAGGATCTGAGTGTAAGAGCATAGTTGCCCTCCAGATCTCGAGACCAGGGAATAGCTCGATAGCCCTCCCGATGCCTTGATCGGGCTACCACCCCCAAGAAGGTTCTGTGTGTAAGAGCATAATTGCCCTCCAGATCTCAAGACCAGGAAATAGCTCGATAGCCCTCCAGATGCCTTGGTCGGGCTACCACCCCCAAGAAGGATCTGAGTGTAAGAGCATAAATGCCCTCCAGATCTCGAGACCAGAAAATAGCTCGATAGCCCTCCTGATGCCATGGTCGGGCTACCGCCCGCAAGAAGGAACTGAGTGTAAGAGCATAGTTTCCTTTCAGATCTCAAAATCAGGAAGTAGCTAGATAGCCCTCCTGCTGCCTTGGTCGAGCTACCGCCCACAAGAAGGATCTAAGTGTAAGAGCATAGTTGCCCTCCAGATCTCAAGACCAGGAAATAGCTCGATAGCCCTCAAGTTGCCTTGGTCGAGCTACCACCCCCAAGAAGGATCTGAGTGTAAGAGCATAGTTGCCCTCCAGATCTCGAGACCAGGGAATAGCTGGATAGCCCTCCTGTTGCCTTGGTCGGGCTACCGCCCACAAGAAGGATCTGAGTGTAAGTGCATAGTTGTCCTCCAGATCTCGAGACTAGGAAATAGCTCGATAGCCCTCCTGATGCCTTGATCAGGCTACCACCCCCAAGACGGATCTGAGTGCAAGAGCATAGTTGCCCTTTAGATCTCGAGACCAGTAAATAACTTTATAGCCCTCCTGATGCCTTGGTCGGGCTACCACCCCCAAGAAGGATCTGAGTGTAAGAGCATAGTTGCCCTCCAGATCTCGAGACCAGGAAATAGCACGATAGCCCTCATGTTGCCTTGGTCGAGCTACCACCCCCAAGTAGGATATGAGTGTAAGAGCATAGTTGCCCTCCAGATCTCGAGACCAGGAAATAGCTCGATAGCCCTCCTGATGCCTTGGTCGGGCTACCACCCCCAAGAAGGATCTAAGTGTAAGAGCATAGTTGCCCTCCAGATCTGGAGACCAGGAAATAGCTCGATAGCCTCCAATGTGCCTTGGTCGAGCTACCACCCCCCAGAAGGATCTGAGTGTAAGAGCATAGTTGCCCTCCAGATCTCGAGACCAGGAAATAGCTCGATAGGACTCCTGATGCCTTGGTCGGGCTACCGCCCCCAAGAAAGATCTGAGTGTAAGAGCATAGTTGCCCTCCAGATCTCGAGACTAGGAAATAGCGCGATAGCCCTCCTGATGCCTTGGTCTGGCTACCACCCCTAAGAAGGATCTAAGTGTAAGAGCATAGTTACCCTCCAGATCTTGAGACCAGGAAATAGCTCGATAGCCCTCATGTTGCTTTTGTCTAGCTACCACCCCCAATAAGGATCTGAGTGTAACAGCATAGTTGCCGTCCAGATCTCGAGACCAGGAAATAGCTCGATAGCCCTCCTGATGTCTTGGTCGGGCTACCACCCCCAAGAACGATCTAAGTGTAAGAACATAGTTGCCCTCTAGATCTCTAGACCAGGAAATAGCTCGATAGCCCTCATGTTGCCTTGGTCGAGCTACCACCCCCAAGAAGGATCTTAGTGTAAGAGCATAGTTGCCCTCCAGATCTCGAGACCAGGAAATAGCTCGATAGCCTTCCTGATGCCTTGGTCGGGCTACCACCCCCAAGAAGGTTCTGAGTGTAAGAGCATAGTTACCATCCAGATCTCAAGACCAGGAAATAGCTTGATAGCCCTCCTGATGCCTCGGTCGGGCTACCACCCCCAAGAAGGATCTGAGTGTAAGAGCATAGTTGCTCTCCAGATCTTGAGACCAGGAAATAGCTCGATAGCCCTCCTGACGCCTTGGTCGGGCTACCGCCCCCAAGAAGGATCTGAGTGTAAGAGCATAGTTGCCTTCCAGATCTCAAGACCATGAAGTAGCTGGATAGCCCTCCTGTTGCCTTGGTCGGGCTACCGCCCACAAGAAGGATCTGAGTGTAAGAGCATAGTTGTCCTCCAGATCTCGAGACTAGGAAATAGCTCGATAGCCCTCCTGATGCCTTGATCAGGCTACCACCCCCAAGACGGATCTGAGTGTAAGAGCATAGTTGCCCTTTAGATCTCGAGACCAGGAAATAGCTCGATAGCCCTCCTGATGCCTTGGTCGGGCTACCGCCCCCAAGAAGGATCTGAGTGTAAGAGCATAGTTGCCCTCCAGATCTCGAGACCAGGAAATAGCTCGATAGCCCTCCTGATGCCTTGGTCGGGCTACCACCCCCAAGAAGGATCTGAGTGTAAGAGCATAGTTGCCCTCCAGATCTCGAGACCAGGAAATAGCTCGATAGCCCTCATGTTGCCTTGGTCGAGCTACCACCCCCAAGAAGGATCTGAGTGTAAGAGCATAGCTGCCTTCAAGATCTCAAGACTAGGAAGTAGCTGGATAGCCCTCCTGTTGCCTTGGTCGGGCTACCGCCCACAAGAAGGATCTGAGTGTAAGAGCATAGTTCTCCTCCAGATCTCGAGACCAGGAAATAGCTCGATAGCCCTCCTGATGCCTTGGTCGGGCTACCACCCCCAAGAAAGATCTGAGTGTAAGAGCATAGTTGCCCTCCAGATCTCGAGACCAGGAAATAGCTCGATAGCCCTCATGTTGCCTTGGTCGAGCTACCACCCCCAAGAAGGATCTGAGTGTAAGAGCATAGTTGCCCTCCAGATCTCGAGACCAGGAAATAGCTCGATAGCCCTCCTGATGCCTTGATCAGGCTACCACCCCCAAGACGGATCTGAGTGTAAGAGCATAGTTGCCCTTTAGATCTCGAGACCAGGAAATAGCTCGATAGCCCTCCTGATGCCTTGGTCGGGCTACCACCCCCAAGAAGGATCTAAGTGTAAGAGCATAGTTGCCCACCAGATCTTGAGACCAGGAAATAGCTCGATAGCCCTCCTGATGCCTTGGTCAGACTACCACCCCCAAGAAGGATCAGAGTGTAAGAGCATGGTTGCCCTCCAGATCTCGAGACCATGAAATAGCTTGATAGCCCTCCTGATGCCTTGATCGGGCTACCGCCCCCAAGAAGGATCTGAGTGTAAGAGCATAGTTGCCCTCCAGATCTCGAGACCAGGAAATAGCTCGATAGCCCTCCTGATGCCTTGATCAGGCTACCACCCCCAAGACGGATCTGAGTGTAAGAGCATAGTTGCCCTTTAGATCTCGAGACCAGGAAATAGCTCGATAGCCCTCCTGATGCCTTGGTCGGGCTACCACCCCCAAGAAGGATCTAAGTGTAAGAGCATAGTTGCCCTCCAGATCTCGAGACTAGGAAATAGCTCGATAGCCCTCCTGATGCCTTGGTCAGACTACCACCCCCAAGAAGGATCAGAGTGTAAGAGCATGGTTGCCCTCCAGATCTCGAGACCATGAAATAGCTTGATAGCCCTCCTGATGCCTTGATCGGGCTACCGCCCCCAAGAAGGATCTGAGTGTAAGAGCATAGTTGCCCTCCAGATCTCGAGACCAAGAAATAGCTCGATAGCCCTCCTGATGCCTTGGTCGGGCTACCACCCCCAAGAAGGATCTGAGTGTAAGAGCATAGTTGCCCTCCAGATCTCGAGACCAGGAAATAGCTCGATAGCCCTCCTAATGCCTTTGTCGGGCTACCACCCCCAAGAACGATCTAAGTGTAAGAACATAGTTGCCCTCTAGATCTCGAGGCCAGGAAATAGCTCGATAGCCCTCATGTTGCCTTGGACGAGCTACCACCCCCAAGAAGGATCTGAGTGTAAGAGCATAGTTGCCTTCCAGATCTCAAGACCAGGAAGTAGCTGGATAGCCCTCAAGTTGCCTTGGTCGAGCTACCACCCCCAAGAAGGATCTGAGTGTAAGAGCATAGTTGCCCTCCAGATATCGAGACCAGGGAATAGCTGGATAGCCCTCCGGTTGCCTTGGTCGGGCTACCGCCCACAAGAAGGATCTGAGTGTAAGAGCATAGTTGTCCTCCAGATCTAGAGACTAGGAAATAGCTCGATAGCCCTCCTGATGCCTTGATCAGGCTACCACCCCCAAGACGGATCTGAGTGTAAGAGCATAGTTGCCCTTTAGATCTCGAGACCAGGAAATAGCTCGATAGACCTCCTGATGCCTTGGCCGGGCTACCGCCCCCAAGAAGGATCTGAGTGTAAGAGCATAGTTGCCCTCCAGATCTCGAGACCAGGTAATAGCTCGATAGCCCTCATGTTGCCTTGGTCGAGCTACCACCCCCAAGAAGGATCTGAGTGTAGGAGCATAGTTGCTCTCCAGATCTCGAGACCAGGGAATAGCTCGATAGCCCCCATGTTGCTTTTGTCTAGCTACCACCCCCAATAAGGATCTGAGTGTAAGAGCATAGTTGCCGTCCAGATCTCGAGACCAGGAAATAGCTCGCTAGCCCTCCTAATGCCTTGGTCGGGCTACCACCCCCAAGAACGATCTAAGTTTAAGAACATAGTTGCCCTCCAGATCTCGAGACCAGGAAATAGCTCGATAGCCCTCATGTTGCCTTGGTCGAGCTACCACCCCCAAGAAGGATCTGAGTGTAAGAGCATAGTTGCCCTCCAGATCTCGAGACCAGGAAATAGCTCGATAGCCCTCCTGATGCCTTGGTCGGGCTACCACCCTCAAGAAGGTTCTGAGTGTAAGAGCATAGTTGCCATCCAGATCTCAAGACCAGGAAATAGCTCGATAGCCCTCCTGATGCCTTGGTCGGGCTACCACCCCCAAGAAGGATCTTAGTTTAAGGGCATAGTTGCTCTCCAGATCTCGAGACCAGGAAATAGCTCGATAGCCCTCCTGATGCCTTGGTCAGGCTACCGCCCCCAAGAAGGATCTGAGTGTAAGAGCATAGTTGCCTTCCTGATCTCAGGACCAGGAAATAGCTGGATAGCCCTCCTGTTGCCTTGGTCGGGCTACCGCCCACAAGAAGGATCTGAGTGTAAGTGCATAGTTGTCCTCCAGATCTCGAGACTAGGAAATAGCTCGATAGCCCTCCTGATGCCTTGATCAGGCTACCACCCCCAAGACGGATCTGAGTGCAAGAGCATAGTTGCCCTTTAGATCTCGAGACCAGTAAATAACTCGATAGCCCTCCTGATGCCTTGGTCGGGCTACCACCCCCAAGAAGGATCTGAGTGTAAGAGCATAGTTGCCCTCCAGATCTCGAGACCAGGAAATAGCACGATAGCCCTCATGTTGCCTTGGTCGAGCTACCACCCCCAAGTAGGATATGAGTGTAAGAGCATAGTTGCCCTCCAGATCTCGAGACCAGGAAATAGCTCGATAGCCCTCCTGATGCCTTGGTCGGGCTACCACCCCCAAGAAGGATCTAAGTGTAAGAGCATAGTTGCCCTCCAGATCTGGAGACCAGGAAATAGCTCGATAGCCCTCAATGTGCCTTGGTCGAGCTACCACCCCCCAGAAGGATCTGAGTGTAAGAGCATAGTTGCCCTCCAGATCTCGAGACCAGGAAATAGCTCGATAGGACTCCTGATGCCTTGGTCGGGCTACCGCCCCCAAGAAAGATCTGAGTGTAAGAGCATAGTTGCCCTCCAGATCTCGAGACTAGGAAATAGCGCGATAGCCCTCCTGATGCCTTGGTCTGGCTACCACCCCTAAGAAGGATCTAAGTGTAAGAGCATAGTTACCCTCCAGATCTTGAGACCAGGAAATAGCTCGATAGCCCTCATGTTGCTTTTGTCTAGCTACCACCCCCAATAAGGATCTGAGTGTAACAGCATAGTTGCCGTCCAGATCTCGAGACCAGGAAATAGCTCGATAGCCCTCCTGATGTCTTGGTCGGGCTACCACCCCCAAGAACGATCTAAGTGTAAGAACATAGTTGCCCTCTAGATCTCTAGACCAGGAAATAGCTCGATAGCCCTCATGTTGCCTTGGTCGAGCTACCACCCCCAAGAAGGATCTTAGTGTAAGAGCATAGTTGCCCTCCAGATCTCGAGACCAGGAAATAGCTCGATAGCCTTCCTGATGCCTTGGTCGGGCTACCACCCCCAAGAAGGTTCTGAGTGTAAGAGCATAGTTACCATCCAGATCTCAAGACCAGGAAATAGCTTGATAGCCCTCCTGATGCCTCGGTCGGGCTACCACCCCCAAGAAGGATCTGAGTGTAAGAGCATAGTTGCTCTCCAGATCTTGAGACCAGGAAATAGCTCGATAGCCCTCCTGACGCCTTGGTCGGGCTACCGCCCCCAAGAAGGATCTGAGTGTAAGAGCATAGTTGCCTTCCAGATCTCAAGACCATGAAGTAGCTGGATAGCCCTCCTGTTGCCTTGGTCGGGCTACCGCCCACAAGAAGGATCTGAGTGTAAGAGCATAGTTGTCCTCCAGATCTCGAGACTAGGAAATAGCTCGATAGCCCTCCTGATGCCTTGATCAGGCTACCACCCCCAAGACGGATCTGAGTGTAAGAGCATAGTTGCCCTTTAGATCTCGAGACCAGGAAATAGCTCGATAGCCCTCCTGATGCCTTGGTCGGGCTACCGCCCCCAAGAAGGATCTGAGTGTAAGAGCATAGTTGCCCTCCAGATCTCGAGACCAGGAAATAGCTCGATAGCCCTCCTGATGCCTTGGTCGGGCTACCACCCCCAAGAAGGATCTGAGTGTAAGAGCATAGTTGCCCTCCAGATCTCGAGACCAGGAAATAGCTCGATAGCCCTCATGTTGCCTTGGACGAGCTACCACCCCCAAGAAGGATCTGAGTGTAAGAGCATAGCTGCCTTCAAGATCTCAAGACTAGGAAGTAGCTGGATAGCCCTCCTGTTGCCTTGGTCGGGCTACCGCCCACAAGAAGGATCTGAGTGTAAGAGCATAGTTCTCCTCCAGATCTCGAGACCAGGAAATAGCTCGATAGCCCTCCTGATGCCTTGGTCGGGCTACCACCCCCAAGAAAGATCTGAGTGTAAGAGCATAGTTGCCCTCCAGATCTCGAGACCAGGAAATAGCTCGATAGCCCTCATGTTGCCTTGGTCGAGCTACCACCCCCAAGAAGGATCTGAGTGTAAGAGCATAGTTGCCCTCCAGATCTCGAGACCAGGAAATAGCTCGATAGCCCTCCTGATGCCTTGATCAGGCTACCACCCCCAAGACGGATCTGAGTGTAAGAGCATAGTTGCCCTTTAGATCTCGAGACTAGGAAATAGCTCGATAGCCCTCCTGATGCCTTGGTCGGGCTACCACCCCCAAGAAGGATCTAAGTGTAAGAGCATAGTTGCCCACCAGATCTTGAGACCAGGAAATAGCTCGATAGCCCTCCTGATGCCTTGGTCAGACTACCACCCCCAAGAAGGATCAGAGTGTAAGAGCATGGTTGCCCTCCAGATCTCGAGACCATGAAATAGCTTGATAGCCCTCCTGATGCCTTGATCGGGCTACCGCCCCCAAGAAGGATCTGAGTGTAAGAGCATAGTTGCCCTCCAGATCTCGAGACCAGGAAATAGCTCGATAGCCCTCCTGATGCCTTGATCAGGCTACCACCCCCAAGACGGATCTGAGTGTAAGAGCATAGTTGCCCTTTAGATCTCGAGACCAGGAAATAGCTCGATAGCCCTCCTGATGCCTTGGTCGGGCTACCACCCCCAAGAAGGATCTAAGTGTAAGAGCATAGTTGCCCTCCAGATCTCGAGACTAGGAAATAGCTCGATAGCCCTCCTGATGCCTTGGTCAGACTACCACCCCCAAGAAGGATCAGAGTGTAAGAGCATGGTTGCCCTCCAGATCTCGAGACCATGAAATAGCTTGATAGCCCTCCTGATGCCTTGATCGGGCTACCGCCCCCAAGAAGGATCTGAGTGTAAGAGCATAGTTGCCCTCCAGATCTCGAGACCATGAAATAGCTCGATAGCCCTCCTGATGCCTTGGTCGGGCTACCACCCCCAAGAAGGATCTGAGTGTAAGAGCATAGTTGCCCTCCAGATCTCGAGACCAGGAAATAGCTCGATAGCCCTCCTAATGCCTTTGTCGGGCTACCACCCCCAAGAACGATCTAAGTGTAAGAACATAGTTGCCCTCTAGATCTCGAGACCAGGAAATAGCTCGATAGCCCTCATGTTGCCTTGGACGAGCTACCACCCCCAAGAAGGATCTGAGTGTAAGAGCATAGTTGCCTTCCAGATCTCAAGACCAGGAAGTAGCTGGATAGCCCTCAAGTTGCCTTGGTCGAGCTACCACCCCCAAGAAGGATCTGAGTGTAAGAGCATAGTTGCCCTCCAGATATCGAGACCAGGGAATAGCTGGATAGCCCTCCGGTTGCCTTGGTCGGGCTACCGCCCACAAGAAGGATCTGAGTGTAAGAGCATAGTTGTCCTCCAGATCTAGAGACTAGGAAATAGCTCGATAGCCCTCCTGATGCCTTGATCAGGCTACCACCCCCAAGACGGATCTGAGTGTAAGAGCATAGTTGCCCTTTAGATCTCGAGACCAGGAAATAGCTCGATAGACCTCCTGATGCCTTGGCCGGGCTACCGCCCCCAAGAAGGATCTGAGTGTAAGAGCATAGTTGCCCTCCAGATCTCGAGACCAGGTAATAGCTCGATAGCCCTCATGTTGCCTTGGTCGAGCTACCACCCCCAAGAAGGATCTGAGTGTAGGAGCATAGTTGCTCTCCAGATCTCGAGACCAGGGAATAGCTCGATAGCCCCCATGTTGCTTTTGTCTAGCTACCACCCCCAATAAGGATCTGAGTGTAAGAGCATAGTTGCCGTCCAGATCTCGAGACCAGGAAATAGCTCGATAGCCCTCCTAATGCCTTGGTCGGGCTACCACCCCCAAGAACGATCTAAGTTTAAGAACATAGTTGCCCTCCAGATCTCGAGACCAGGAAATAGCTCGATAGCCCTCATGTTGCCTTGGTCGAGCTACCACCCCCAAGAAGGATCTGAGTGTAAGAGCATAGTTGCCCTCCAGATCTCGAGACCAGGAAATAGCTCGATAGCCCTCCTGATGCCTTGGTCGGGCTACCACCCTCAAGAAGGTTCTGAGTGTAAGAGCATAGTTGCCATCCAGATCTTAAGACCAGGAAATAGCTCGATAGCCCTCCTGATGCCTTGGTCGGGCTACCACCCCCAAGAAGGATCTGAGTTTAAGGGCATAGTTGCTCTCCAGATCTCGAGACCAGGAAATAGCTCGATAGCCCTCCTGATGCCTTGGTCAGGCTACCGCCCCCAAGAAGGATCTGAGTGTAAGAGCATAGTTGCCTTCCTGATCTCAGGACCAGGAAGTAGCTGGATAGCCCTCCTGTTGCCTTGGTCGGGCTACCGCCCACAAGAAGGATCTGAGTGTAAGAGCATAGTTGTCCTCCAGATCTCGAGACTAGGAAATAGCTCGATAGCCCTCCTGATGCCTTGATCAGGCTACCACCCCCAAGACGGATCTGAGTGTAAGAGCATAGTTGCCCTTTAGATCTCGAGACCAGGAAATAGCTCGATAGCCCTCCTGATGCCTTGGTCGGGCTACCACCCCCAAGAAGGATCTGAGTGTAAGGGCATAGTTGCTCTCCAGATCTCGAGACCAGGAAATAGCTCGATAGCCCTCCTGATGCCTTGGTCGGGCTACCGCCCCCAAGAAGGATCTGAGTGTAAGAGCATAGTTGCCTTCCTGATCTCAAGACCAGGAAGTAGCTGGATAGCCCTCCTGTTGCCTTGGTCGGGCTACCGCCCACAAGAAGGATCTGAGTGTAAGAGCATAGTTGTCCTCCAGATCTCGAGACTAGGAAATAGCTCGATAGCCCTCCTGATGCCTGGATCAGGCTACCACCCCCAAGACGGATCTGAGTGTAAGAGCATAGTTGCCCTTTAGATCTCGAGACCAGGAAATAGCTCGATAGCCCTCCTGATGCCTTGGTCGGGCTACCGCCCCTAAGAAGGATCTGAGTGTAAGAGCATAGTTGCCCTCCAGATCTCGAGACCAGGAAATAGCTCGATAGCCCTCCTGATGCCTTGGTCGGGCTACCGCCCCTAAGAAGGATCTGAGTGTAAGAGCATAGTTGCCCTCCAGATCTCGAGACCAGGAAATAGCTCGATAGGACTCCTGATGCCTTGGTCGGGCTACCGCCCCCAAGAAAGATCTGAGTGTAAGAGCATAATTGCCCTCCAGATCTCGAGACTAGGAAATAGCGCGATAGCCCTCCTGATGCCTTGGTCTGGCTACCACCCCTAAGAAGGATCTAAGTGTAAGAGCATAGTTGCCGTCCAGATCTCGAGACCAGGAAGTAGCTCGATAGCCCTCCTGATGTCTTGGTCGGGCTACCACCCCCAAGAACGATCTAAGTGTAAGAACATAGTTGCCCTCTAGATCTCTAGACCTGGAAATAGCTCGATAGCCCTCATGTTGCCTTGGTCGAGCTACCACCCCCAAGAAGGATCTTAGTGTAAGAGCATAGTTGCCTTCCAGATCTCGAGACCAGGAAATAGCTCGATAGCCCTCCTGATGCCTTGATCGGGCTACCACCCCCAAGTAGGATCTGAGTGTAAGAGCATAGTTGCCCTCCAGATCTCGAGACTAGGAAATAGCTCGATAGCCGTCCTGATGCCTTGGTTAGGCTACCACCCCCAAGAAGGATCTGAGTGTAAGAGCATAGTTGCCTTCCAGATCTCAAGACCAGGAAGTAGCTGGATAGCCCTCAAGTTGCCTTGGTCGAGCTACCACCCCCAAGAAGGATCTGAGTGTAAGAGCATAGTTGCCCTCCAGATATCGAGACCAGGGAATAGCTGGATAGCCCTCCGGTTGCCTTGGTCGGGCTACCGCCCACAAGAAGGATCTGAGTGTAAGAGCATAGTTGTCCTCCAGATCTAGAGACTAGGAAATAGCTCGATAGCCCTCCTGATGCCTTGATCAGGCTACCACCCCCAAGACGGATCTGAGTGTAAGAGCATAGTTGCCCTTTAGATCTCGAGACCAGGAAATAGCTCGATAGACCTCCTGATGCCTTGGCCCGGCTACCGCCCCCAAGAAGGATCTGAGTGTAAGAGAATAGTTGCCCTCCAGATCTCGAGACCAGGTAATAGCTCGATAGCCCTCATGTTGCCTTGGTCGAGCTACCACCCCCAAGAAGGATCTGAGTGTAAGAGCATAGTTGCTCTCCAGATCTCGAGACCAGGGAATAGCTCGATAGCCCTCCCGATGCCTTGGACAGGCTACCACCCCCAAGAATGTTCTGAGTGTAAGAGCATAGTTGCCCTCCAGATCTCGAGACCAGGAAATAGCACGATAGCCCTCATGTTGCCTTGGTCGAGCTACCACCCCCAAGAAGGATCTGAGTGTAAGAGCATAGTTGCCCTCCAGATCTAGAGACTATGAAATAGCTCGATAGCCCTCCTGATGCCTTGATCGGGCTACCACCCCCAAGAAGGATCTGAGTGTAAGAGCATAGTTGCCCTCCAGATCTCGAGACTAGGAAATAGCTCGATAGCCCTCCTGATGCCTTGGTCGGGCTACCACCCCCAAGAAGGATCTAAGTGTAAGAGCATAGTTGCCCTCCAGATTTCGAGACCAGGAAATAGCTCGATGGCCCACATGTTGCCTTGGTCGAGCTACCACCCCAAGAAGGATCTGAGTGTAAGAGCATAGTTGCCCTCCAGATCTCGAGACCAGGAAATAGATCGATAGCCCTCCCGATGCCTTGGTCGGGCTACCACCCCCAAGAAGGTTCTGAGCGTAAGAGCATAGTTGCCCTCCAGATCTCAAGACCAGGAAATAGCTGGATAGATCTCCTGATGCCTTGGTCGGGCTACCACCCCCAAGAAGGATCTGAGTGTAAGAGCATAGTTGCCCTCCAGATCTCGAGACCAGGAAATAGCTCGATAGCCCTCCTGATGCCTTGGTCGGGCTACCGCCCCTAAGAAGGATCTGAGTGTAAGAGCATAGTTGCCTTCCAGATCTCAAGACCATGAAGTAGCTAGATAGCCCTCCTGTTGCCTTAGTCGGGCTACCGCTCATAAGAAGGATCTGAGTGTAAGAGCATAGTTGCCCTCCAGATCTCGAGACCAGTAAATAGCTCAATAGCCCTCCTGATGCCTTGGTCAGGCTACCACCCCCAAGACGGATCTGAGTGTAGGAGCATTGTTGCCCTCCAGATCTCGAGACCAGGAAATAGCTCGATAGCCCTCCTGATGCCTTGGTCGGGCTACTGCCCCCAAGAAGGATCTGAGTGTAAGAGCATAGTTACCCTCCAAATCTCGAGACCATGAAATAGGTCGATAGCCCTCCTGATGCCTTGATCGGGCTACCACCCCCAAGTAGGATCTGAGTGTAAGAGCATAGTTGTCCTCCAGATCTCGAGACCAGGAAATAGCTTGATAACCCTCCTGATGCCTTGGTCAGACTACCACCCCCAAGAAGGATCTGAGTGTAAGAGCATAGTTGCCCTCCAGATCTCGAGACCATGAAATAGCTCGATAGCCCTCCTGATGCCTTGATCGGGCTACCACCCCCAAGTAGGATCTGAGTGTAAGAGCATAGTTGCCCTCCAGATCTCGAGACTAGGAAATAGCGCGATAGCCCTCCTGATGCCTTGGTCTGGCTACCACCCCTAAGAAGGATCTAAGTGTAAGAGCATAGTTGCCCTCCAGATCTTGAGACCAGGAAATAGCTCGATAGCCCTCATGTTGCTTTTGTCTAGCTACCACCCCCAATAAGGATCTGAGTGTAAGAGCATAGTTGCCCTCCAGATCTCGAGACCAGGAAATAGCTCGATAGCCCTCCTGATGCCTTGGTCGGGCTACCACCCCCAAGAACGATCTAAGTGTAAGAACATAGTTGCCCTCCAGATCTCGAGACCAGGAAATAGCTCGATAGCCCTCATGTTGCCTTGGTCGAGCTACCACCCCCAAGAAGGATCTGAGTGTAAGAGCATAGTTGCCCTCCAGATCTCGAGACCAGGAAATAGCTCGATAGCCCTCCTGATGCCTTGGTCGGGCTACCACCCCCAAGAAGGTTCTGAGTGTAAGAGCATAGTTGCCATCCAGATCTCAAGACCAGGAAATAGCTCGATAGCCCTCCTGATGCCTTGGTCGGGCTACCACCCCCAAGAAGGATCTGAGTGTAAGGGCATAGTTGCTCTCCAGATCTCGAGACCAGGAAATAGCTCGATAGCCCTCCTGATGCCTTGGTCGGGCTACCGCCCCCAAGAAGGATCTGAGTGTAAGAGCATAGTTGCCTTCCTGATCTCAAGACCAGGAAGTAGCTGGATAGCCCTCCTGTTGCCTTGGTCGGGCTACCGCCCACAAGAAGGATCTGAGTGTAAGAGCATAGTTGTCCTCCAGATCTCGAGACTAGGAAATAGCTCGATAGCCCTCCTGATGCCTAGATCAGGCTACCACCCCCAAGACGGATCTGAGTGTAAGAGCATAGTTGCCCTTTAGATCTCGAGACCAGGAAATAGCTCGATAGCCCTCCTGACGCCTTGGTCGGGCTACAGCCCCTAAAAAGGATCTGAGTGTAAGAGCATAGTTGCCCTCCAGATCACGAGACCAGGAAATAGCTCGATAGCCCTCCTGATGCCTTGATCGGGCTACCACCCCCAAGTAGGATCTGAGTGTAAGAGCATAGTTGCCCTCCAGATCTCGAGACTAGGAAATAGCTCGATAGCCGTCCTGATGCCTTGGTTAGGCTACCACCCCCAAGAAGGATCTGAGTGTAAGAGCATAGTTGCCCTCCAGATCTCGAGACCAGGAAATAGCACGATAGCCCGCATGTTGCCTTGGTCGAGCTACCACCCCCAATAAGGATCTGAGTGTAAGAGCATAGTTACCCTCCAGATCTAGAGACCATGAAATAGCTCGATAGCCCTCCTGATGCCTTGATCGGGCTACCACCCCCAAGTAGGATCTGAGTGTAAGAGCATAGTTGCCCTCCAGATATCGAGACCAGGAAATAGCTCGATAGCCCTCCTGATGCCTTTGTCGGGCTACCACCCCTAAGAAAGATCTAAGTGTAAGAGCATAGTTGCCCTCCAGATCTCGAGACCAGGAAATAGCTCGATAGCCCTCATGTTGCCTTGGTCGAGCTACCACCCCCAAGAAGGATCTGAGTGTAAGAGCATAGTTGCCCTCCAGATCTCGAGACCATGAAATAGGTCGATAGCCCTCCTGATGCCTTGATCGGGCTACCACCCCCAAGTAGGATCTGAGTGTAAGAGCATAGTTGTCCTCCAGATCTCGAGACCAGGAAATAGCTTGATAACCCTCCTGATGCCTTGGTCAGACTACCACCCCCAAGAAGGATCTGAGTGTAAGAGCATAGTTGCCCTCCAGATCTCAAGACCAGGAAATAGCTCGATAGCCCTCCTGATGCCTTGGTCGGGCTACCACCCCCAAGAAGGATCTGAATGTAAGAGCATAAATGCCCTCCAAATCTCGAGACCAGAAAATAGGTCGATAGCCCTCCTGATGCCATGGTTGGGCTACCGCCCCCAAGAAGGAACTGAGTGTAAGAGCATAGTTGCCTTCCAGATCTCAAGACCAGGAAGTAGCTAGATAGCCCTCCTGTTGCCTTGGTCAGGCTACCGCCCACAAGAAGGATCTAAGTGTAAGAGCATAGTTGCCGTCCAGATCTCGAGATCAGGAAATAGCTCGATAGCCCTCCTGATGCCTTGATCGGGCTACCACCCCCAAGAAGGATCTGAGTGTAAGAGCATAGTCGCCCTCCAGATCTCGAGACCAGGAAATAGCTTGATAACCCTCCTGATGCCTTGGTCAGACTACCACCCCCAAGAAGGATCTGAGTGTAAGAGCATAGTTGCCCTCCTGATCTCGAGACCAGGAAATAGCTTGATAACCCTCCTGATGCCTTGGTCAGACTACCACCCCCAAGAAGGATATGAGTGTAAGAGCATAGTTGCCCTCCAGATCTCGAGACCATGAAATAGCTCGATAGCCCTCCTGATGCCTTGGTCGGGCTACCGCCCCCAAGAAGGATCTGAGTGTAAGAGCATAGTTGCCTCCAGATCTCAAGACCAGGAAATAGCTCGATAGCCCTCCGGATGCCTTGATCGGGATACCACCCCCAAGTAGGATCTGAGTGTAAGAGCATAGTTGCCCTCCAGATCTCGAGACCAGGAAATAGCTCGATGGCCCACATGTTGCCTTGGTCGAGCTACCACCCCAAGAAGGATCTGAGTGTAAGAGCATAGTTGCCCTCCAGATCTCGAGACCAGGAAATAGATCGATAGCCCTCCCGATGCCTTGGTCGGGCTACCACCCCCAAGAAGGTTCTGAGCGTAAGAGCATAGTTGCCCTCCAGATCTCAAGACCAGGAAATAGCTCGATAGATCTCCTGATGCCTTGGTCGGGCTACCACCCCCAAGAAGGATCTGAGTGTAAGAGCATAGTTGCCCTCCAGATCTCGAGACCAGGAAATAGCTCGATAGCCCTCTTGATGCCTTGGTCGGGCTACCGCCCCTAAGAAGGATCTGAATGTAAGAGCATAGTTACCCTCCAGATCTAGAGACCATGAAATAGCTCGATAGCCCTCCTGATGCCTTGATCGGGCTACCACCCCCAAGTAGGATCTGAGTGTAAGAGCATAGTTGCCCTCCAGATATCGAGACCAGGAAATAGCTCGATAGCCCTCCTGATGCCTTTGTCGGGCTACCACCCCTAAGAAAGATCTAAGTGTAAGAGCATAGTTGCCCTCCAGATCTCGAGACCAGGAAATAGCTCGATAGCCCTCCTGATGCCTTGGTCGGGCTACCACCCCCAAGAAGGATCTGAGTGTAAGAGCATAGTCGCCCTCCTGATCTCGAGACCAGGAAATAGCTTGATAACCCTCCTGATGCCTTGGTCAGACTACCACCCCCAAGAAGGATCTGAGTGTAAGAGCATAGTTGCCCTCCTGATCTCGAGACCAGGAAATAGCTTGATAACCCTCCTGATGCCTTGGTCAGACTACCACCCCCAAGAAGGATCTGAGTGTAAGAGCATAGTTGCCCTCCAGATCTCAAGACCAGGAAATAGCTCGATAGCCCTCCTGATGCCTTGGTCGGGCTACCACCCCCAAGAAGGATCTGAATGTAAGAGCATAAATGCCCTCCAAATCTCGAGACCAGAAAATAGGTCGATAGCCCTCCTGATGCCATGGTTGGGCTACCGCCCCCAAGAAGGAAATGAGTGTAAGAGCATAGTTGCCTTCCAGATCTCAAGACCAGGAAGTAGCTCGATAGCCCTCCTGTTGCCTTGGTCAGGCTACCGCCCACAAGAAGGATCTAAGTGTAAGAGCATAGTTGCCGTCCAGATCTCGAGACCAGGAAATAGCTCGATAGCCCTCCTGATGCCTTGATCGGGCTACCACCCCCAAGAAGCATCTGAGTGTAAGAGCATAGTCGCCCTCCAGATCTCGAGACCAGGAAATAGCTTGATAACCCTCCTGATGCCTTGGTCAGACTACCACCCCCAAGAAGGATCTGAGTGTAAGAGCATAGTTGCCCTCCTGATCTCGAGACCAGGAAATAGCTTGATAACCCTCCTAATGCGTTGGTCAGACTACCACCCCCAAGAAGGATATGAGTGTAAGAGCATAGTTGCCCTCCAGATCTCGAGACCATGAAATAGCTCGATAGCCCTCCTGATGCCTTGGTCGGGCTACCGCCCCCAATAAGGATCTGAGTGTAAGAGCATAGTTGCCTCCAGATCTCAAGACCAGGAAATAGCTCGATAGCCTTCCGGATGCCTTGATCGGGATACCACCCCCAAGTAGGATCTGAGTGTAAGAGCATAGTTGCCCTCCAGATCTCGAGACCAGGAAATAGCTCGATGGCCCACATGTTGCCTTGGTCGAGCTACCACCCCAAGAAGGATCTGAGTGTAAGAGCATAGTTGCCCTCCAGATCTCGAGACCAGGAAATAGATCGATAGCCCTCCCGATGCCTTGGTCGGGCTACCACCCCCAAGAAGGTTCTGAGCGTAAGAGCATAGTTGCCCTCCAGATCTCAAGACCAGGAAATAGCTCGATAGATCTCATGATGCCTTGGTCGGGCTACCACCCCCAAGAAGGATCTGAGTGTAAGAGCATAGTTGCCCTCCAGATCTCGAGACCAGGAAATAGCTCGATAGCCCTCTTGATGCCTTGGTCGGGCTACCGCCCCTAAGAAGGATCTGAGTGTAAGAGCATAGTTGCCTTCCAGATCTCAAGACCATGAAGTAGCTAGATAGCCCTCCTGTTGCCTTAGTCGGGCTAATGCTCATAAGAAGGATCTGAGTGTAAGAGCATAGTTGCCCTCCAGATCTCGAGACCAGTAAATAGCTCAATAGCCCTCCTGATGCCTTGGTCAGGCTACCACCCCCAAGACGGATCTGAGTGTAGGAGCATTGTTGCCCTCCAGATCTCGAGACCAGGAAATAGCACGATAGCCCTCCTGATGCCTTGGTCGGGCTACTGCCCCCAAGAAGGATCTGAGTGTAAGAGCATAGTTACCCTCCAAATCTCGAGACCATGAAATAGGTCGATAGCCCTCCTGATGCCTTGATCGGGCTACCACCCCCAAGTAGGATCTGAGTGTAAGAGCATAGTTGTCCTCCAGATCTCGAGACCAGGAAATATCTTGACAACCCTCCTGATGCCTTGGTCAGACTACCACCCCCAAGAAGGATATGAGTGTAAGAGCATAGTTGCCCTCCAGATCTCGAGACCATGAAATAGCTCGATAGCCCTCCTGTTGCCTTGGTCGGGCTACCGCCCCCAAGAAGGATCTGAGTGTAAGAGCATAGTTGCCTCCAGATCTCAAGACCAGGAAATAGCTCGATAGCCCTCCGGATGCCTTGATCGGGATACCACCCCCAAGTAGGATCTGAGTGTAAGAGCATAGTTGCCCTCCAGATCTCGAGACCAGGAAATAGCTCGATAGCCCTCCTGATGCCTTGGTCGGGCTACCACCCCCAAGAAAGATCTGAGTGTAAGAGCATAGTTGTCCTCTAGATCTCGAGACTAGGAAATAGCTCGATAGCCCTCCTGATGCCTTGATCAGGCTACCACCCCCAAGACGGATCTGTGTGTAAGAGCATAGTTGCCCTTTAGATCTCGAGACCAGGAAATAGCTCGATAGCCCTCCTGATGCCTTGGTCGGGCTACCGCCCCCAAGAAGGATCTGAGTGTAAGAGCATAGTTGCCCTCCAGATCTCGAGACCATGAAATAGCTCGATAGCCCTCCTGATGCCTTGGTCGGGCTACCACCCCCAAGAAGGATCTGAGTGTAAGAGCATAGTTGCCCTCCAGATCTCGAGACCAGGAAATAGCTCGATAGCCCTCCTAATGCCTTTGTCGGGCTACCATCCCCAAGAACGATCTAAGTGTAAGAACATAGTTGCCCTCCAGATCTCGAGACCAGGAAATAGCTCGATAGCCCTCATGTTGCCTTGGACGAGCTACCACCCCCAAGAAGGATCTGAGTGTAAGAGCATAGTTGCCCTCCAGATCTCGAGACCAGGAAATAGATCGATAGCCCTCCCGATGCCTTGGTCGGGCTACCACCCCCAAGAAGGTTCTGAGCGTAAGAGCATAGTTGTCCTCCAGATCTCGAGACTAGGAAATAGCTCGATAGCCGTCCTGATGCCTTGATCAGGCTACCACCCCCAAGAAGGATCTGAGTGTAAGAGCATAGTTGCCCTCCAGATCTCAAGACCAGGAAGTAGCTGGATAGCCCTCCTGTTGCCTTGGTCGGGCTACCGCCCACAAGACGGATCTGAGTGTAAGAGCATAGTTCTCCTCCAGATCTCGAGACCAGGAAATTGCTCGATAGCCCTCCTGATGCCTTGGTCGGGCTACCACCCCCAAGAAAGATCTAAGTGTAAGAGCATAGTTGCCCTCCAGATCTCGAGACCAGGAAATATCTCGATAGCCCTCATGTTGCCTTGGTCGAGCTACCACCCCCAAGAAGGATCTGAGTGTAAGAGCATAGTTGCCCTCCAGATCTCGAGACCAGGGAATAGCTCGATAGCCCTCCCGATGCCTTGGTCGGGCTACCACCCCCAAGAAGGATCTGAGTGTAAGAGCATAGTTGTCCTCCAGATCTCGAGACTAGGAAATATCTCGATAGCCCTCATGTTGCCTTGGTCGAGCTACCACCCCCAAGAAGGATCTGAGTGTAAGAGCATAGTTGCCCTCCAGATCTCGAGACCAGGAAATAGATCGATAGCCCTCCCGATGCCTTGGTCGGGCTACCACCCCCAAGAAGGTTCTGAGCGTAAGAGCATAGTTGCCCTCCAGATCTCAAGACCAGGAAATAGCTCGATAGCCCTCCTGATGCCTTGGTCGGGCTACCACCCCCAAGAAGGATCTGAGTGTACGAGCATAGTTGCCCTCCAGATCTCGAGACCAGGAAATAGCTCGATAGCCCTCCTGATGCCTTGGTCGGGCTACCGCCCCTAAGAAGGATCTGAGTGTAAGAGCGTAGTTGCCTTCCAGATCTCAAGACCATGAAGTAGCTAGATAGGCCTCCTGTTGCCTTAGTCGGGCTACCGCCCACAAGAAGGATCTGAGTGTAAGAGCATAGTTGCCCTCCATATCTCGAGACCAGTAAATAGCTCGATAGCCCTCCTGATGCCTTGGTCAGGCTACCACCCCCAAGACGGATCTGAGTGTAGGAGCATAGTTGCCCTCCAGATCTCGAGACCAGGAAATAGCTCGATAGCCCTCCTGATGCCTTGGTCGGGCTACTGCCCCCAAGAAGGATCTGAGTGTAAGAGCATAGTTGCCCTCCAGATCTCGAGACCATGAAATAGGTCGATAGCCCTCCTGATGCCTTGATCGGGCTACCACCCCCAAGTAGGATCTGAGTGTAAGAGCATAGTTGTCCTCCAGATCTCGAGACCAGGAAATAGCTTGATAACCCTCCTGATGCCTTGGTCAGACTACCACCCCCAACAAGGATCTGAGTGTAAGAGCATTGTTGCCCTCTAGATCACGAGACCATGAAATAGCTCGATAGCCCTCCTGATGCCTTGATCGGGCTACCACCCCTAGGTAGGATCTGAGTGTAAGAGCATAGTTTCCCTCCAGATCTCGAGACTAGGAAATAGCGCGATAGCCCTCCTGATGCCTTGGTCTGGCTACCACCCCTAAGAAGGATCTAAGTGTAAGAGCATAGTTGCTTTCCAGATCTTGAGACCAGGAAATAGCTCGATAGCCCTCATGTTGCTTTTGTCTAGCTACCACCCCCAATAAGGATCTGAGTGTAAGAGCATAGTTGCCGTCCAGATCTAGAGACCAGGAAATAGCTCGATAGCCCTCCTAATGCCTTGGTCGGGCTACCACCCCCAAGAACAATCTAAGTGTAAGAACATAGTTGCCCTCCAGATCTCGAGACCAGGAAATAGCTCGATAGCCCTCATGTTGCCTTGGTCGAGCTACCACCCCCAAGAAGGATCTGAGTGTAAGAGCATAGTTGCCCTCCAGATCTCGAGACCAGGAAATAGCTCGATAGCCCTCCTGATGCCTTGGTCGGGCTACCACCCCCAAGAAGGATCTGAGTGTAAGGGCATAGTTGCCCTCCAGATCTCGAGACCAGGAAATAGCTCGATAGCCCTCCTGATGCCTTGGTCGGGCTACCACCCCCAAGAAGGTTCTGAGTGTAAGAGCATAGTTGCCATCCAGATCTCATGACCAGGAAATAGCTCGATAGCCCTCCTGATGCCTTGGTCGGGCTACCACCCCCAAGAAGGATCTGAGTGTAAGGGCATAGTTGCTCTCCAGATCTCGAGACCAGGAAATAGCTCGATAGCCCTCCTGTTGCCTTGGTCGGGCTACCTCCCACAAGAAGGATCTGAGTGTAAGAGCATAGTTGTCCTTCAGATCTCGAGACTAGGAAATAGCTCGATAGCCGTCCTGATGCCTTGATCAGGCTACCACCCCCAAGAAGGATCTGAGTGTAAGAGCATAGTTGCCCTCCAGATCTCGAGACCAGGAAATAGCACGATAGCCCTCATGTTGCCTTGGTCGAGCTACCACCCCCAATAAGGATCTGAGTGTAAGAGCATAGTTACCCTCCAGATCTAGAGACCATGAAATAGCTCGATAGCCCTCCTGATGCCTTGATCGGGCTACCACCCCCAAGTAGGATCTGAGTGTAAGAGCATAGTTGCCCTCCAGATATCGAGACCAGGAAATAGCTCGGTAGCCCTCCTGATGCCTTGGTCGGGCTACCACCCCTAAGAAAGATCTAAGTGTAAGAGCATAGTTACCCTCCAGATCTCGAGACCAGGAAATAGCTCGATAGCCCTCATGTTGCCTTGGTCGAGCTACCACCCCCAAGAAGGATCTGAGTGTAAGAGCATAGTTGCCCTTCAGATCTCGAGACCAGGAAATAGCTGGATAGCCCTCCTGATGCCTTGATCGGGCTACCACCTCCAAGTAGGATCTAAGTGTAAGAGCATAGTTGCCCTCCAGATCTCGAGACTAGGAAATAGCTCGATAGCCGTCCTGATGCCTTGGTTAGGCTACCACCCCCAAGAAGGATCTGAGTGTAAGAGCATAGTTGCCCTCCAGATCTCAAGACCAAGAAATAGCACGATAGCCCTCATGTTGCCTTGGTCGAGCTACCACCCCCAATAAGGATCTGAGTGTAAGAGCATAGTTACCCTCCAGATCTAGAGACCATGAAATAGCTCGATAGCCCTCCTGATGCCTTGGTCGGGCTACCACCCCCAAGAAGGTTCTAAGTGTAAGAGCATAGTTGCCATCCAGATCTCAAGACCAGGAAATAACTCGATAGCCCTCCTGATGCCTTGGTCGGGCTACCACCCCCAAGAAGGATCTGAGTGTAAGGGCATAGTTGCTCTCCAGATCTCGAGACCAGGAAATAGCTCGATAGCCCTCCTGATGCCTTAGTCGGGCTACCGCCCCTAAGAAGGATCTGAGTGTAAGAGCATAGTTGCCCTCCAGATCACGAGACCAGGAAATAGCACGATAGCCCTCATGTTGCCTTGGTCGGGCTACCGCCCCCAAGAAGGATCTGAGTGTAAGAGCATAGTTGCCTTCCTGATCTCAAGACCAGGAAGTAGCTGGATAGCCCTCCTGTTGCCTTGGTCGGGCTACCACCCCCAAGAAGGTTCTGAGTGTAAGAGCATAGTTGCCATCCAGATCTCAAGACCAGGAAATAGCTCGATAGCCCTCCTGATGCCTTGGTCGGGCTACCACCCCCAAGAAGGATCTGAGTGTAAGGGCATAGTTGCTCTCCAGATCTCGAGACTAGGAAATAGCTCGATAGCCCTCCTGATGCCTTAGTCGGGCTACCGCCCCTAAGAAGGATCTGAGTGTAAGAGCATAGTTGCCCTCCAGATCACGAGACCAGGAAATAGCTCGATAGCCCTCATGTTGCCTTGGTCGAGCTACCACCCCCAATAAGGATCTGAGTGTAAGAGCATAGTTACCCTCCAGATCTAGAGACCATGAAATAGCTCGATAGCCCTCCTGATGCCTTGGTCGGGCTACCACCCCCAAGAAGGTTCTGAGTGTAAGAGCATAGTTTCCATCAAGATCTCAAGACCAGGAAATAGCTCGATAGCCCTCCTGATGCCTTGGTCGGGCTACCACCCCCAAAAGGGTCTGAGTGTAAGGGCATAGTTGCTCTCCAGATCTCGAGACCAGGAAATAGCTCGATAGCCCTCCTGATGCCTTAGTCGGGCTACCGCCCCTAAGAAGGATCTGAGTGTAAGAGCATAGTTGCCCTCCAGATCACGAGACCAGGAAATAGCTCGATAGCCCTCCTGATGCCTTGATCGGGCTACCACCCCCAAGTAGGATCTGAGTGTAAGAGCATAGTTGCCCTCCAGATCACGAGACCAGGAAATAGCTCGATAGCCCTCCTGATGCCTTGGTTAGGCTACCACCCCCAAGAAGGATCTTAGTGTAAGAGCATAGTTGCCCTCCAGATCTCGAGACCAGGAAATAGCACGATAGCCCTCATGTTGCCTTGGTCGAGCTACCACCACCAATAAGGATCTGAGTGTAAGAGCATAGTTACCCTCCAGATCTAGAGACCATGAAATAGCTCGATAGCCCTCCTGATGCCTTGATCGGGCTACCGCCCCTAAGAAGGATCTGAGTGTAAGAGCATAGTTGCCCTCCAGATCACGAGACCAGGAAATAGCTCGATAGCCCTCCTGATGCCTTGATCGGGCTACCACCCCCAAGTAGGATCTGAGTGTAAGAGCATAGTTGCCCTCCAGATCACGAGACCAGGAAATAGCTCGATAGCCCTCCTGATGCCTTGGTTAGGCTACCACCCCCAAGAAGGATCTGAGTGTAAGAGCATAGTTGCCCTCCAGATCTCGAGACCAGGAAATAGCACGATAGCCCTCATGTTGCCTTGGTCGAGCTACCACCCCCAATAAGGATCTGAGTGTAAGAGCATAGTTACCCTCCAGATCTAGAGACCATGAAATAGCTCGATAGCCCTCCTGATGCCTTGATCGGGCTACCACCCCCAAGTAGGATCTGAGTGTAAGAGCATTGTTGCCCTCCAGATCTCGAGACCAGAAAATAGCTCGATAGCCCTCCTGATGCCATGGTTGGGCTACCGCCCCCAAGAAGGAACTGAGTGTAAGAGCATAGTTGCCTTCCAGATCCCAAGACCAGGAAGTAGCTAGATAGCCCTCCTGTTGCCTTGGTCAGGCTACCACCCACAAGAAGGATCTGAGTGTAAGGGCATAGTTGCTCTCCAGATCTCGAGACCAGGAAATAGCTCGATAGCCCTCCTGTTGCCTTGGTCGGGCTACCTCCCACAAGAAGGTTCTGAGTGTAAGAGCATAGTTTCCCTCCAGATCTCGAGACCAGGAAATAGCACGATAGCCCTCATGTTGCCTTGGTCGAGCTACCACCCCCAATAAGGATCTGAGTGTAAGAGCATAGTTACCCTCAAGATCTAGAGACCATGAAATAGCTCGATAGCCCTCCTGATGCCTTGATCGGCCTACCACCCCCCAAGTAGGATCTGAGTGTAAGAGCATAAGTTGCCCTCCAGATATCGAGACCAGGAAATAGCTCGTAGCCTCCTGATGCCTTGGTACGGGCCTAGCCACCCCTAAGAAGATCTAAGTGTAAGAGCATAGTTACCCTTTAGATCTCGAGACCAGGCAAATAGCTCGATAGCCCTCATGTTGCCTTTGGTCGAGTACTCAACCCCCAAGAAGGATCTGAGTGTAAGAGCAGAGTTTGCCCTTCAGATCTCGAGACCAGAATAGCTGGATAGCCCTCCTGATGCCTTGATCGGGCTACCACCTCCAAGTAGGATCTAAGTGTAAGAGCATAGTTGCCCTCCAGATCTCGAGACTAGGAAATAGCTCGATAGCCGTTCCTGATGGCCTTGGTTAGGGCTACCACCCCCAAGAAGGATCTGAGTGTAAGAGCATAGTTGCCCTCCAGATCTCGAGACCAAGAAATAGCACGATAGCCCTCATGTTGCCTTGGTCGAGCTAACCACCCCCAATAAGGATCTGAGTGTAAGAGCATAGTTACCCTCCAGATCTAGAGACCATGAATAGCTCGATAGCCCTCCTGATCCTTGGTCGGGCTAACCACCCCCAAGAAGGTTCTAGTGTAAGAGCATAGTTGCCATCCAGATCTCAAGACCAGGAAATAGCTCGATA
>JANJYJ010000995.1:69506-84775 GCA_033220585.1 Dipteronia sinensis
TCGAGCTATTTCCTGGTCTCTAGATCTGGAGGGCAACAATGCTCTTACACTTAGATCCTTCTTGGGGGTGGTAGCCCGACCAAGGCATTAGGAGGGCTATCGAGCTATTTCCTGGTCTCGAGATCTGGAGGGCAACTATGTTCTTACACTCAGATCCTTTTTGGGGGTGGTAGCTAGACCAAGGCATCATGAGGGCTATCGAGCTATTTCCAGGTCTCGAGATCTGGAGGGCAACTATGTTCTTACACTCAGATCCTTTTTGGGGGTGGTAGCTAGACCAAGGCAACATGAGGGCTATCGAGCTATTTCCTGGTCTCGAGATCTGGAGGGCAACTATGCTCTTACACTTAGATCCTTTTTGGGGGTGGTAGCCCGACCAAGGCATCAGGAGGGCTAACGAGCTATTTCCTAGTCTCGAGATCTGGAGGGCAACTATGCTCTTACACTCAGATCCTACTTGGGGGTGGTAGCCCGATCAAGCCATCAGGTGGGCTATCGAGCTATTTCATGGTCTCGAGATCTGGAGGGCAACTATGCTCTTACACTCAGATCCTTCTTGGGGGTGGTAGTCTGACCAAGGCATCAGGAGGGTTATCAAGCTATTTCCTGGTCTCGAGATCTGGAGGGCAACTATTCTCTTACACTCAGATCCTTCTTGGGGGTAGTAGCCCGATCAAGGCATCAGGAGGGCTATCGAGCTATTTCAGGGTCTCTAGATCTGGAGGGCAACTATGCTCTTACAGTCAGATCCTTCTTGGGAGTGGTAGCCTGACCAAGGCATCAGGAGGGCAATCGAGCTATTTCCTGGTCTCGAGATCTGGAGGGCAACTATGCTCTTACACTTAGATCCTTCTTGTGGGCGGTAGCCCGACGAAGGCAACAGGAGGGCTATCTAGCTACTTCCTGGTCTTGAGATCTGGAAGGCAACTATGCTCTTACACTCAGATCCTTCTTGGGGGCGGTAGCCCGACCAAGGCATCAGGAGGGCTATCGAGCTATTTCCTGGTCTCGAGATCTGGAGGGCAACTATGCTCTTACACTCAGATCCTTCTTGCGGGTGGTAGCCCGACCAAGGCATCAGGAGGGCTATCGAGCTATTTCCTGATCTTGAGATCTGGAGGGCAATTATGCTCTTACACTCAGAACCTTCTTGGGGGTGGTAGCCCGACCAAGGCATCGGGAGGGCTATCGAGCTATTTCCTGGTCTCGAGACCTGGAGGGCAACTATGCTCTTACACTCAGATCCTTCTTGGGGGTGGTAGCTCGACCAATTCAACATGAGGGCTATCGAGCTATTTCCTGGTCCCGAACTCTAGAGGGCAACAATGCTCTTACACTTAGATCCTTCTTGGGGGTGGTAGCCTGACCAAGGCATCAGGAGGGCTATCGAGCTATTTCCTGGTCTCGAGATCTGGAGGGCAACTATGCTCTTACACTCAGATCCTACTTGGGGGTGGTAGCCCGACCAAGGCATCATGAGGGCTATCGAGCTATTTCCTGGTCTCGAGATCTAGAGGGCAACTATGCTCTTACACTCAGATCCTTCTTAGGGGTGGTAGCTCGACCAAGGCAACATGAGGGCTATCGAGCTATTTCCTGGTCTCGAGATCTGGAGGGAAACTATGCTCTTACGCTTATATCCTTCTTGGGGGTGGTAGCCCGACCAAGGTATCAGGAGGGCTATCGAGCTATTTCCTGGTCTCCAGATCTGGAGGGCAACTATGTTCTTACACTTAGATCCTTCTTCGGGGTGGTAGGCCGACCAAGGCATCAGGAAGGCTATCGAGCTATTTCTTGGTCTCGAGATCTGGTGGGCAACTATGCTCTTACACTCAGATCCATACTAGGGGTGGTAGCTAGACCAAAGCAACATGAGGGCTATCGAGCAATTTCCGGGTCTCGAGATCTGGAGGGCTACTATGCTCTTACACTCAGATCCGTCTTGGGGGTGGTAGCCCGATCAAGGCATCAGGAGGGCTATCGAGCTATTTCATGGTGTCTAGATCTGGAGGGCAACTATGCTCTTACGCTCAGATCCTTATTGGGGGTGGTAGCTCGACCAAGGCAACATGAGGGCTATCTTGCTATTTCCTGGTCTCGAGATCTGGAGGGCAACTATGCTCTTACACTCAGATCCTTCTTGGGGGTGGTATTCCGACCAAGGCATCAGGAGGGCTATCGAGCTATTTACTGGTCTCGAGATCTAGAGGGTAACTATGCGCTTACACTCAGATCCTTCTTGGGGGTGGGAGCCCGACCAAGGCATCAGGAGGGCTATCGAGCTATTTCCTGGTCTCGAGATCTGGAGGGCAACAATGCTCTTACACTCATATCCTTCTTGGGGGTGGTAGCTCGACCAAGGCAACATGAGTCCTATCGAGGTATTTCCTGGTCTCGAGATCTGGAGGGTACCTATGTTCTTACACTTAGAACCTTCTTGGGGGTGGTAGCCCGACCAAGGCATCAGGAGGGCTATCGAGCTATTTCCTGGTCTCGAGATCTGGAGGGCAACTATGCTCTTACACTCAGATCCTACTTGGGGGTGGTAGCCCGATCAAGGCATCAGGAGGGCTATCGAGCTCTTTCCTGGTCTCGAGATCTGGAGGGCAACTATGCTATTACACTCAGATCCTACTTGAGGGTGGTAGCCCGATCAAGGCATCAGGAGGGCTATCGAGCTATTTCATGGTCTCTAGATCTGGAGGGTAACTATGCTCTTACACTCAGATCCTTATTGGGGGTGGTAGCTAGACCAAGGCAACATGAGGGCTATCGAGCTATTTCCTGGTCTCGAGATCTGGAGGGCAACTATGCTCTTACACTTAGATCCTTCTTGGGGGTGGTAGCTCGACCAAGGCATCAGGAGGGCTATCGAGCTATTTCCTGGTCTCGAGATCTGGAGGGCAACTATGCTCTTACACTTAGATCCTTCTTGTGGGCGGTAGCCCGACCAAGGCAACAGGAGGGCTATCTAGATACTTCCGTGTCTTGAGATTGAAGGCAACTATGCTCTTACACTCAGATCCTTCTTGTGGGCGGTAGCCCGACCAAGGCAACAGGAGGGCTATCTAGCTACTTCCTGGTCTTGAAATCTGGAAGGAAACTATGCTCTTACACTCAGATCCTTATTGGGGGTGGTAGCTAGACCAAGGCAACATGAGGGCTATCGAGCTATTTCCTGGTCTCGAGATCTGGAGGGCAACTATGCTCTTACACTTAGATCCTTCTTGGGGGTGGTAGCCCGACCAAGGCATCAGGAGGGCTATCGAGCTATTTCCTAGTCTCGAGATCTGGAGGGCAACTATGCTCTTACACTCAGATCCTTCTTGTGGGTGGTAGCCCGACTAAGGCAACATGAGGGCTATCTAGCTACTTCCTGGTCTTGAGATCTGGAAGACAACTATGCTCTTACACTCAGATCCTTCTTGGGGGCGGTAGCCCGACCAAGGCATCAGGAGGGCTATCGAGCTATTTCATGGTCTCGAGATCTGGAGGGCAACTATGGTCTTACACTCATATCCTTCTTGGGTGTGGTAGTCTGACCAAGGCATCAAAAGGGTTATCAAGCTATTTCCTGGTCTCGAGATTTGGAGGGCAACTATGCTCTTACACTCAGATCCTTCTTGGGGGTGGTAGTCTGACCAAGGCATCAGGAGGGTTATCAAGCTATTTCCTGGTCTCGTGATCTGGAGGGCGACTATGCTCTTACACTCAGATCCTTCTTGGGGGTGGTAGCCCGATCAAGGCATCAGGAGGGCTATCGAGCTATTTCATGGTCTCGAGATCTGGAGGGCAACTATGCTCTTACACTTAGATCCTTCTTGTGAGCGGTAGCCCGACCAAGGCAACAGGAGGGCTATCTAGCTACTTCCTGGTCTTGAGATCTGGAAGGCAACTATGCTCTTACACTCAGTTCCTTCTTGGGAGCGGTAGCCCGACCAAGGCATCAGGAGGGCTATCAAGCTATTTCCTGATCTTGAGATCTGGAGGGCAATTATGCTCTTACACTCAGAACCTTCTTAGGGGTGGTAGCCCGATTAAGGCATCGGGAGGGCTATCGAGCTATTTCCTGGTCTCGAGATCTGGAGGGAAACTATGCTCTTACACTTAGATCCTTCTTGGGGGTGGTAGCTCGACCAAGGCAACATGAGGGCTATCGAGCTATTTCCTGGTCTCGAGATCTGGAGGGCAACTATGCTCTTACACTTAGATCCTTCTTGGGGGTGGTAGCCCGACCAAGGCATCAGGAGGGCTATCGAGCTATTTCCTGGTCTCGAGATCTGGAGGGCAACTATGCTCTTACACTCAGATCCTTCCTGGGGGTGGTAGCCCGATCAAGGCATCAGGAGGGCTATCAAGCTATTTCATGGTCTCTAGATCTGGAGGGCAACTATGCTCTTACACTCAGATCCTTCTTGGGGGTGGTAGCTCGACCAAGGCAACATGAGGGCTATCGTGCTATTTCCTGGTCTCGGGATCTGGAGGGCAACTATGCTCTTACACTCAGATCCTTCTTGGGGGTTGTAGCCCGACCAAGGCATCAGGAGGGCTATCGAGCTATTTCCTCGTCTCGAGATCTGGAGGGCAACTATGCTCTTACACTCAGATCCTACTTGGGGATGGTAGCCCGACCAAGGCATCAGGAGGGCTATCGAGCTATTTCCTGATCTTGAGATCTGGAGGGCAATTATGCTCTTACAATCAGAACCTTCTTGGGGGTGGTAGCCCGACCAAGGCATCGTTAGGGTTATCGAACTATTTCCTGGTCTCGAGATCTGGAGGGCAACTATGCTCTTACACTCAGATCCTTCTTGGGAGTGGTAGCTCGACCAAGGCAACATGAGGGCTATCGAGCTATTTCGTGGTCTCGAGATCTGGAGGGCAACAATGCTCTTACACTTAGATCCTTCTTAGGGGTGGTAGCCCGACCAAGGCATCAGGAGGGCTATCGAGCTATTTCCTGGTCTCGAGATCTAGAGGGCGACTATGCTCTTACACTCAGATCCTTCTTGCGGGTGGTAACCCGATCAAGGCATCAGGAGGGCTATCGAGCTATTTCCTGGTCTCGAGATCTGGAGGGTAACTATGCTCTTACACTTAGAAATTTCTTGGGGGTGGTAGCCCGACCAAGGCATCAGGAGGGCTATCGAGCTATTTCCTGGTCTCGAGATCTGGAGGGCAACTACGCTCTTACACTCAGATCCTATTTGGGGGTGGTAGCCTGATCAAGGCATCAGGAGGGCTATCGAGCTATTTCATGGTCTCTAGATCTGGAGGGTATCTATGCTCTTACACCTAGATCCTTATTGGGAGTGGTAGCTCGACCAAGGCAACATGAGGGCTATCGTGCTATTTCCTGGTCTCGAGATCTGAAGGAAAACCATGCTCATACACTCAGATCCTTCTTGGGGGAGGTAGCTCGACCAAGGCATCACGAGCGCTATCGAGCTATTTCCTGGTCTCAAGATCTGGAGGGCAACTATGCTCTTACACTTAGATCCTTCTTTTGGGCGGTAGCCCGACCAAGGCAACAGGAGGGCTATCTAGCTACTTCCGTGTCTTGAGATCTGGAAGGCAACTATACTCTTACACTCAGATCCTTCTTATGGGCGGTAGCCCGACCAAGGCAACATGAGGGCTATCTAGCTACTTCATGTCTTGAAATCTGGAAGGAAACTATGCTCTTACACTCAGATTCTTCTTGGGGCGGTAGCCCGACCGAGTCATCAGGAGGGCTATCGAGCTATTTCCTGGTCTCGAGATCTGAAGGGCAACTATGCTCTTACACTCAGATCTTTCTTGGCTGTGGTAGCCCGAACAAGGCATCAGAAGGGCTATCGAGCTATTTCCTGGTCTCGAGATCTGGAGGGCAACTATGCTTTTACACTCAGATCCTTCTTGGGGTGGTAGTCTGACCAAGGCATCAGGAGGGTTATCGAGCTATTTCCTGGTCTTGAGATCTGGAGGGCAACTATGCTCTTACACTCAGATCCTACTTGGGGGTGGTAGCCCGATCAAGGCATCAGGAGGGCTATCGAGCTATTTCATGGTCTCTAGATCTGGAGGGTAACTATACTCTTACACTCAGATCCTTATTGGGGGTGGTAGCTCGACCAAGGCAACATGAGGGCTATCGTGCTATTTCCTGGTCTCGAGATCTGGAGGGCAACTATGCTCTTACACTCAGATCCTTCTTGGGGGTGGTAGCCTAACCAAGGCATCAGGAAGGCTATCGAGCTATTTCCTAGTCTCGAGATCTGGAGGGCAACTATGCTCTTACACTCAGATCCTACTTGGGGGTGGTAGCCCGATCAAGGCATTAGGAGGGCTATCGTGCTATTTCCTGGTCTCGAGATCTGGAGAGCAACTATGCTCTTACACTCAGATCCTTCTCGGGGGTGGTAGCCCGACCAAGTCATCAGGAGGGCTATCGAGCTATTTCCTGGTCTCGAGATCTGGAGGGCAACTATGCTCTTACACTCATATCCTTCTTGGGGGTGGTAGCTCGACCAAGGCAACATGAGTGCTATCGAGCTATTTCCTCGTCTCGAGATCTGGAGGGCAACTATGCTCTTACACTCAGATCCTACTTGGGGATGGTAGCCCGACCAAGGCATCAGGAGGGCTATCGAGCTATTTCCTGATCTTGAGATCTGGAGGGCAATTATGCTCTTACAATCAGAACCTTCTTGGGGGTGGTAGCCCGACCAAGGCATCGTTAGGGTTATCGAACTATTTCCTGGTCTCGAGATCTGGAGGGCAACTATGCTCTTACACTCAGATCCTTCTTGGGAGTGGTAGCTCGACCAAGGCAACATGAGGGCTATCGATCTATTTCGTGGTCTCGAGATCTGGAGGGCAACAATGCTCTTACACTTAGATCCTTCTTAGGGGTGGTAGCCCGACCAAGGCATCAGGAGGGCTATCGAGCTATTTCCTGGTCTCGAGATCTAGAGGGCGACTATGCTCTTACACTCAGATCCTTCTTGCGGGTGGTAGCCTGATCAAGGCATCAGGAGGGCTATCGAGCTATTTCCTGGTCTCGAGATCCGGAGGGTAACTATGCTCTTACACTTAGAAATTTCTTGGGGGTGGTAGCCCGACCAAGGCATCAGGAGGGCTATCGAGCTATTTCCTGGTCTCGAGATCTGGAGGGCAACTATGCTCTTACACTCAGATCCTATTTGGGGGTGGTAGCCTGATCAAGGCATCAGGAGGGCTATCGAGCTATTTCATGGTCTCTAGATCTGGAGGGTATCTATGCTCTTACACCTAGATCCTTATTGGGGGTGGTAGCTCGACCAAGGCAACATGAGGGCTATCGTGCTATTTCCTGGTCTCGAGATCTGAAGGAAAACCATGCTCATACACTCAGATCCTTCTTGGGGGAGGTAGCTCGACCAAGGCATCACGAGCGCTATCGAGCTATTTCCTGGTCTCAAGATCTGGAGGGCAACTATGCTCTTACACTTAGATCCTTCTTTTGGGCGGTAGCCCGACCAAGGCAACAGGAGGGCTATCTAGCTACTTCCGTGTCTTGAGATCTGGAAGGCAACTATGCTCTTACACTCAGATCCTTCTTATGGGCGGTAGCCCGACCAAGGCAACATGAGGGCTATCTAGCTACTTCATGTCTTGAAATCTGGAAGGAAACTATGCTCTTACACTCAGATTCTTCTTGGGGCGGTAGCCCGACCGAGTCATCAGGAGGGCTATCGAGCTATTTCCTGGTCTCGAGATCTGAAGGGCAACTATGCTCTTACACTCAGATCTTTCTTGGCTGTGGTAGCCCGAACAAGGCATCAGAAGGGCTATCGAGCTATTTCCTGGTCTCGAGATCTGGAGGGCAACTATGCTTTTACACTCAGATCCTTCTTGGGGGTGGTAGTCTGACCAAGGCATCAGGAGGGTTATCGAGCTATTTCCTGGTCTTGAGATCTGGAGGGCAACTATGCTCTTACACTCAGATCCTACTTGGGGGTGGTAGCCCGATCAAGGCATCAGGAGGGCTATCGAGCTATTTCATGGTCTCTAGATCTGGAGGGTAACTATACTCTTACACTCAGATCCTTATTGGGGGTGGTAGCTCGACCAAGGCAACATGAGGGATATCGTGCTATTTCCTGGTCTCGAGATCTGGAGGGCAACTATGCTCTTACACTCAGATCCTTCTTGGGGGTGGTAGCCTAACCAAGGCATCAGGAAGGCTATCGAGCTATTTCCTAGTCTCGAGATCTGGAGGGCAACTATGCTCTTACACTCAGATCCTACTTGGGGGTGGTAGCCCGATCAAGGCATCAGGAGGGCTATCGTGCTATTTCCTGGTCTCGAGATCTGGAGAGCAACTATGCTCTTACACTCAGATCCTTCTCGGGGGTGGTAGCCCGACCAAGTCATCAGGAGGGCTATCGAGCTATTTCCTGGTCTCGAGTTCTGGAGGGCAACTATGCTCTTACACTCATATCCTTCTTGGGGGTGGTAGCTCGACCAAGGCAACATGAGTGCTATCGAGCTATTTCCTGGTCTCGAGATCTGGAGGGCAACTATGTTCTTACACTTAGATCCTACTTGGGGGTGGTAGCCCGATCAAGGCATCAGGAGGGCTATCGAGCTATTTCCTGGTCTCTAGATCTGGAGGGTAACTATGCTCTTACACTCAGATCCTTATTGGGGGTGGTAGCTAGACCAAGGCAACATGAGGGCTATCGAGCTATTTCGTGGTCTCGAGATCTGGAGGGCAACAATGCTCTTACACTTAGATCCTTCTTAGGGGTGGTAGCCCGACCAAGGCATCAGGAGGGCTATCGAACTATTTCCTGGTCTTGAGATCTGGAGGGCAACTATGCTCTTACACTCAGATCCTACTTGGGGGTGGTAGCCTGATCAAGGCATCAGGAGGGCTATCGAGCTATTTCATTGTCTCTAGATCTGGAGGGTAACTATGCTCTTACACTCAGATCCTTATTGGGGGTGGTAGCTCGACCAAGGCAACATGAGGGCTATCGTGCTATTTCTTGGTCTCGAGATCTGAAAGAAAACCATGCTCTTACACTCAGATCCTTCTTGGGGGAGGTAGCTCGACCAAGGCATCAGGAGCGCTATCGAGCTATTTCCTGGTCTCGAGATCTGGAGGGCAACTATGCTCTTACACTTAGATCCTTCTTGTGGGCGGTAGCCCGACCAAGGCAACAGGAGGGCTATCTAGCTACTTCCGTGTCTTGAGATCTGGAAGGCAAATATGCTCTTACACTCAGATCCTTCTTGTGGGCGGTAGCCCGACCAAGGCAACAGGAGGGCTATTCAGCTATTTCCTGGTCTCGAGATCTGGAGGGCAACTATGCTCTTACACTCAGATCCTTCTTGGGGGTGGTAGCTCGACCAAGGCAACATGAGGGCTATCGAGCTATTTCCTGGTCTCGAGATCTGGAGGGCAACTATGTTCTTACACTTAGATCGTTCTTGGGGGTGGTAGCCCGACCAAGGCATCAGGAGGGCTATCGAGCTATTTCCTGGTCTCGAGATCTGGAGGGCAACTATGCTCTTACACTCATATCCTTCTTGGGGGTGGTAGCTCGACCAAGGCAACATGAGTGCTATCGAGCTATTTCCTGGTCTCGAGATCTGGAGGGCAACTATGTTCTTACACTTAGATCCTACTTGGGGGTGGTAGCCTGATCAAGGCATCAGGAGGGCTATCGAGCTATTTCCTGGTCTCGAGATCTGGAGGACAACTATGCTCTTACACTCAGATCCTTCTTGTGGGTGGTAGCCCGACCAAGGCGACAGGAGGGCTATCCAGCTACTTCTTGGTCTTGAGATTTGGAAGGCAACTATGCTCTTACACTCAGATCCTTCTTGGGGGCGGTAGCCCGACCAAGGCATCAGGAGGGCTATCGAGCTATTTCCTGGTCTCGAGATCTGGAGAGCAACTATGCTCTTACACTCAGATCCTTCTTGGGGGTGGTAGCCCGACCAAGGCATCAGGACGGCTATCGAGCTATTTCCTGGTCTTGAGATCTGGATGGCAACTATGCTCTTACACTCAGAACCTTCTTGGGGGTGGTAGCCCGACCAAGGCATCAGGAGGGCTATCGAGCTATTTCATTGTCTCTAGATCTGGAGGGTAACTATGCTCTTACACTCAGATCCTTATTGGGGGTGGTAGCTCGACCAAGGCATCAAAAGGGCTATCGAGCTATTTCCTCGTCTTGAGATCTGGAGGGCAACTATGCTCTTACACTCAAATCCTTCTTGGCTGTGGTAGCCCGACCAAGGCATCAGAAGGGCTATCGAGCTATTTCCTAGTCTCGAGATCTGGAGGGCAACTATGCTCTTACACTTAGATCCTTCTTGGGGGCGGTAGCCCGACCAAGGCATCAGAAGGGCTATCGAGCTATTTCCTCGTCTTGAGATCTGAAGGGCAACTATGCTCTTACACTCAAATCCTTCTTGGCTGTGGTAGCCCGACCAAGGCATCAGAAGGGCTATCGAGCTATTTCCTAGTCTCGAGATCTGGAGGGCAACTATGCTCTTACACTTAGATCCTTCTTGGGGGCGGTAGCCCGACCAAGGCATCAGGAGGGCTATCGAGCTATTTCCTGGTCTTGAGATCTGGAGGCAACTATGCTCTTACACTCAGATCCTTCTTGGGGGCGGTAGCCCGACCAAGGCATCAGGAGGGCTATCGAGCTATTTCATGGTCTCGAGATCTGGAGGGCAACTATGCTCTTATACTCATATCCTTCTTGGGGGTGGTAGTCTGACCAAGGCATCAGGAGGGTTATCAAGCTATTTCCTGGTCTCGAGATCTGGAGGGCAACTATGCTCTTACACTCAGAACCTTCTTGGGGGTGGTAGTCTGACCAAGGCATCAGGAGGGTTATCAAGCTATTTCCTGGTCTCGAGATCTAGAGGGCGACTATGCTCTCACACTCAGATCCTTCTTGGGGGTGGTAGCCCGATCAAGGCATCAGGAGGGCTATCAAGCTATTTCCTGGTCTCGAGATCTAGAGGGCGACTATGCTCTTACACTCAGATCCTTCTTGCGGGTGGTAGCCCGATCAAGGCATCAGGAGGGCTATCGAGCTATTTCCTGGTCTCGAGATCTGGAGGGCAACCATGCTCTTACACTTAGATCTTTCTTGGGGGTGGTAGCCCGACCAAGGCATCAGGAGGGCTATCGAGCTATTTCCTGGTCTCGAGATCTGGAGGGCAACTATGCTCTTACACTTAGCTCCTTCTTATGGGCGGTAGCCCGACCAAGGCAACAGGAGGGCTATCTAGCTACTTCCTGGTCTTGAGATCTGGAAGGCAACTATGCTCTTACACTCAGTTCCTTCTTGGGGGCGGTAGCCCGACCATGGCATCAGGAGGGCTATCGAGCTATTTTCTGGTCTCGAGATCTGGAGGGCATTTATGCTCTTACACTCAGATCCTTCTTGGGGGTGGTAGCCCGACCAAGGCATCAGGAGGGCTATCGAGCTATTTCCTGGTCTTGAGATCTGGAGGGCAGTTATGCTCTTACACTCAGAACCTTCTTGGGGGTGGTAGCCCGACCAAGGCATCGGGAGGGCTATCGAGCTATTCCCTGGTCTCGAGATCTGGAGGGCAACTATGCTCTTACACTTAGATCTTTCTTGGGGGTGGTAGCCCGACCAAGGCATCGGGAGGGCTATCGAGCTATTTCCTGGTCTCGAGATCTGGAGGGCAACTATGCTCTTACACTCAGATCCTACTTGGGGGTGGTAGCCCGATCAAGGCATCAGGAGGGCTATCGAGCTATTTCATGGTCTCTAGATCTGGAGGGTAACTATGCTCTTACACTCAGATCCTTATTGGGGGTGGTAGCTCGACCAAGGCAACATGAGGGCTATCGTGCTATTTCCTGGTCTCGAGATCTGGAGGGCAACTATGCTCTTACACTCAGATCCTTCTTGGGGGTGGTAGCCTAACCAAGGCATCAGGAGGGCTATCGAGCTATTTCCTAGTCTCGAGATCTGGAGGGCAACTATGCTCTTACACTCAGATCCTACTTGGGGGTGGTAGCCCGATCAAGGCATCAGGAGGGCTATCGAGCTATTTCCTGGTCTCGAGATCTGGAGGGCAACTATGCTCTTAAACTCAGATCCTTCTTGGGGGTGGTAGCCCGACCAAGTCATCAGGAGGGCTATCGAGCTATTTCCTGGTCTCAAGATCTGGAGGGCAACTATGCTCTTACACTCAGATCCTACTTGGGGGTGGTAGCCCGATCAAGGCATCAGGAGGGCTATCGAGCTATTTCATGGTCTCTAGATCTGGAGGGTAACTATGCTCTTACACTCAGATCCTTATTGGGGGTGGTAGCTAGACCAAGGCAACATGAGGGCTATCGAGCTATTTCCTAGTCTCGAGATCTGGAGGGCAACTATGCTCTTACACTTAGATCCTTCTTGGGGGTGGTAGCCCGACCAAGGCATCAGGATGGCTATCGTGAAGATAAGCACAACGGCAAGTAATGATCGTTCCCACGAGGAAAAGAGATTTATGAATTAAAACTAATTCTAATTAAAGTTAAATTAAAGTAACCAAAGATTTGTTGATGATTTAATTAAACTAAAACTAAATTAAATTAAGCTAAGAAAACAATTAAAAAAAATATGGTTGTGATCAAAAGATAGAAAACACTAAGTCATCAATGATCCCCAATTATGAACACTCAATGTATGGAATTAATTTGTAAACAAGATTCAATCAATTCTAGGGTTCATTCTTTGTCTTTAATATGAGTATTACCGTATGGTCATGGGATGAGTCACGTGTTCCCAATTATTATTCACCCTTGGTCTATGGTGTAAACAATGATTAAAAACCCTTTAAGTGCAAGAAATAAGAACCAAATTCTATACTTTGCCTGGCCTATGCTAAAGATAAAATTCATTCATTCAAAAGAGCATTAATCAAGGTTAGGTTTGGTCTATACTCTAACCCTAATTCTCAGATAGTCTTAACTCTAAAATCATGCCAAATAGTTATTCACCCTTGGTCTATGGTGTGAATAAATATTAAAACTAATGAGGATCAAGCAATTAAGAACAATGAATAAATCAAGAATTTTAATTGATGAAATAATAATTAATCTATATATGAGCATTCACAAAAGGTTCACATTGATTCCATAGTTATGGGATTAGTTACACATCATAGAAAAAGAAAAGAAAAGAGATTGAGTAGAGAAAACCCGAGATGATCATCAAAGAGCTCCTCCAATTCTTCTTCGTCTTCTTCTGCAATGGATGGATGGGTCTTGAGGTGATGTGTGGTGATGGAGTGATGGGGGACGGCCCCCTTGGTGGCTAGGGACCTCCCTTCGCTTCTCTCCTTTCTTCTTCAAGAAACTCATGATATTTATAGGTGATAATTCCTTGTGAACTCCAAATTTGCTTTGTTGTAGGAAACTCTCAAAGTAGGAAAGTAGAATGAGAGAAGGAATTGGAATCCTTTCCTAAATTAGATTTCCTTTCTTGATAATTGTCTCATAATTTGAGTTTAAGAAGTTTCCCAAACATGTTTTGATCTTCTAAAATCATTAGAATTTGATTTGGGAAGTTTTTGAGCAGTTCTGGACCAATTCGGAATGAAATCCGCCAAAAGTACGCCAAAACCGCTGCCTAGGTCGCTCTGCAGGTCGCCCGCGGTTAGCACCGCAGTGCTGTACTGATATGTACCGCTACGTAGACCGCTAGGTAGGAAATTGCACGAATCGCGGTCTGGCCCGTGGTCAGCTTCTCCAGTTCGACCTTCGGTTACTAAATTTGGCATAACTTCTTCTAGGAATATCAGAATTGTGATCCGAAAAGTGCTCCAGAAACAAGACTTCCAGGGCTTCCAATCCATAGGTGGTAGGACACACTATTCAAACCGAGGAGATAGATATGGGGCCCGCAATCTGGGTGATCTGCATTGGCCGAAATTCAGCTTTTTGCTCCTTTTCTTCAAAATAACTTCTAACACCTCTTCCATAGAATGTGACGTATAAATGCTTAACAAACACATAAAATACCTAATTTCACCTAAGAACAAAGCACAAATAATAGGAAATGGGGACCTAAAATATGTATAGAAATAGACCGATCAAGGGCTATCGAGCTATTTCATGGTCTCGAGATCTGGAGGGCAACTATGCTCTTACACTCATATCCTTCTTGGGGGTGGTAGTCTGACCAAGGCATCAGGAGGGTTATCAAGCTATTTCCTGGTCTCGAGATCTGGAGGGCAACTATGTTCTAACACTCAGATCCTTCTTGGGGGTGGTAGTCTGACCAAGGCATCAGGAAGGTTATCAAGCTATTTCCTGGTCTCGAGAGCTGGAGGGCGACTATGCTCTTACACTCAGATCCTTCTTGGGGGTGGTAGCCCGATCAAGACATCAGGAGGGCTATCGAGCTATTTCCTGGTCTCGAGATCTGGAGGGCAACTATGCTCTTACACTTAGATCTTTCTTGGGGGTGGTAGCCCGACCAAGGCATTAGGAGGGCTATCGAGCTATTTCCTGGTCTCGAGATCTGGAGGGCAACTATGCTCTTACACTTAGATCCTTCTTGTGGGCGGTAAACCGAACAAGGCAACAAGAGGGCTATCTAGCTACTTCCTGGTCTTGAGATCTGGAAGGCAACTATACTCTTACACTCAGTTCCTTCTTGGGGGCGGTAGCCCGACCATGGCATCAGGAGGGCTATCGAGCTATTTTCCGGTCTCGAGATCTGGAGGACAATTATGCTCTTACACTCAGAACCTTCTTGGGGGTGGTAGCCCGACCAAGGGATCGGGAGGGCTATCGAGCTATTCCCTGGTCTCGAGATCTGGAGGGCAACTATGCTCTTACACTCAGATCCTTCTTGGGGGTGGTAGCTCGACCAAGGCAACATGAGGGCTATCGAGCTATTTCCTGGTCTCGAGATCTGGAGGGCAACTATGCTCTTACACTTAGATCTTTCTTGGGGGTGGTAGTCCGACCAAGGCATTAGGAGGGCTATCGAGCTATTTCCTGGTCTCGAGATCTGGAGGGCAACTATGCTCTTACACTCATATCCTACTTGGGGGTGGTAGCCCGATCAAGGCATCAGGAGGGCTATCGAGCTATTTCATGGTCTCTAGATCTGGAGGGTAACTATGCTCTTACACTCAGATCCTTATTGGGGGTGGTAGCTCGACCAAGGCAACATGAGGGCTATCGTGCTATTTCCTGGTCTCGAGATCTGGGGGGCAACTATGCTCTTACACTCAGATCCTTC
>JANJYJ010000995.1:92004-271465 GCA_033220585.1 Dipteronia sinensis
TAGTGCCCTCCAGATCTCGAGACCAGGAAATAGCTCGATAGCCCTCCTGATGCCTTGGTCGGGCTACCACCCCGAAGAAGGATCTGAGTGTAAGAGCATAGTTGCCCTCTAGATCTCGAGACCAGTAAATAGCTCGATAGCCCTCCTGATGCCTTGGTCGGGCTACCACCCCCAAGTAGGATCTGAGTGTAAGAGCATAGTTGCCCTCCAGATCTCGAGACCAGGAAATAGCTCGATAGCCCTCATGTTGCCTTGGTCGAGCTACCACCCCTAAGAAGGATCTGAGTGTAAGAGCATAGTTGCCCTCCAGATCTCGAGACCAGGAAATAGTTCGATAGCCCTCCTGATGCCTTGGTCGGGCTACCACCCCGAAGAAGGATCTGAGTGTAAGAGCATAGTTGCCCTCTAGATCTCGAGACCAGTAAATAGCTCGATAGCCCTCCTGATGCCTTGGTCGGGCTACCACCCCCAAGAAGGATCTGAGTGTAAGAGCATAGTTGCCTTCCAGATCTCGAGACCAGGAAATAGCACGATAGCCCTCATGTTGCCTTGGTCGAGCTACCACCCCCAATAAGGATCTGAGTGTAAGAGCATAGTTTCCCTCCAGATCTAGAGACAATGAAATAGCTCGATAGCCCTCCTGATACCTTGATCGGGATAGCACCCCCAAGACGGATCTGAGTGTAAAAGCATAGTTGCCCTCTCGATAGCCCTCCTGATGCCTTGGTCGGGCTACCACCCCCAAGAAGGATCTGAGTGTAAGAGCATAGTTGCCCTCCAGATCTCGAGACCAGGAAATAGCTCGATAGCCCTCCTAATGCCTTGGTCGGGCTACCACCCCCAAGAAGGATCTAAGTGTAAGAACATAGTTGCCCTCCAAATCTCGAGACCAGGAAATAGCTCAATAGCCCTCCTGATGCCTTGATCGGGCTACCACCCCCAAGAAGGATCTGAATGTAAGAGCATAGTTGCCCTCCAGATCTCGAGACCAGGAAATAGCTTGATAGCCCTCCCGATGCCTTGGTCGGGCTACCACCCCCAAGTAGGATCTGAGTGTAAGAGCATAGTTGCCCTCCAGATCTCGAGACCAAGAAATAGCTCGATAGCCCTTCTGATGCCTTGGTCGGGCTACCACCCCCAAGAAGGATCTGAGTGTAAGAGCATAGTTGACCTCTAGATCTCGAGACCAGTAAATAGCTTGATAGCCCTCCTAATGCCTTGGTCGGGCTACCACCCCCAAGAAGGATCCGACTGTAGGAGCATAGTTGCCCTCCAGATCTCGAGACAAGGAAATAGCACGATAGCCCTCATGTTGCCTTGGTCAAGATAGCACCCCCAATAAGGATCTGAGTGTAAGAGCATAGTTGCCCTCCAGATCTAGAGACCACGAAATAGCTCGATAGCCCTCCTGATGCCTTGATCGAGCTACCACCCTCAAGAAGGATCTAAGTGTAAGAGCATTGTTGCCCTCCAGATCTAGAGACCAGGAAATAGCTCGATAGCCATCATGTTGCCTTGGTCGAGCTACCACCCCCAAGAAGGATCTGAGTGTAAGAGCATAGTTGCCCTCCAGATCTCGAGACCAGGAAATAGCTCGATAGCCCTCCCGATGCCTTGGTCGGGCTACCACCCCCAAGAAGGATCTGAGTGTAAGAGCATATTTGACCTCTAGATCTCAAAACCAGTAAATAGCTCGATAGCCCTCCTGATGCCTTGGTCGGGCTACCACCCCCAAGTAGGATCTGAGTGTAAGAGCATAGTTGACCTCTAGATCTCGAGACCAGTAAATAGCTTGATAGCCCTCCTGATGCCTTGGTCGGTCTACCACCCCCAAGAAGGATCCGAGTGTAGGAGCATAGTTGCCCTCCAGATCTCGAGACAAGGAAATAGCACGATAGCCCTCATGTTGCCTTGGTCGAGCTACCACCCCTGAGAAGGATCTGAGTGTAAGAGCATAGTTGCCCTCCAGAACTCGAGACCAGGAAATAGCTCGATAGCCCTCCTGATGCCTTGGTCGGGCTACCACCCCCAATAAGGATCTGAGTGTAACAGCATAGTTGCCCTCTCGATAGCCCTCCTAATGCCTTGGGCAGGCTACAACCCCGAAGAAGGATCTGAGTGTAAGAGCATAGTTGCCCTCTAGATCTCGAGACCAGTAAATAGCTCGATAGCCCTCCTGATGCCTTGGTCGGGCTACCACCCCCAATAAGGATCTGAGTGTAAGAGCATAGTTGCCCTCTCGATAGCCCTCCTGATGCCTTGGTCGGGCTACCACCCCAAAGAAGGATCTGAGTGTAAGAGCATAGTTGCCCTCCAGATCTCGAGACCAGGAAATAGCTCGATAGCCCTCCTAATGCCTTGGTCGGGCTACCACCCCCAAGAAGGATCTAAGTGTAAGAACATAGTTGCCCTCCAAATCTCGAGACCAGGAAATAGCTCAATAGCCCTTCTGATGCCTTGATCGGGCTACCACCCCCAAGTAGGATCTGAGTGTAAGAGCATAGTTGCCCTCCAGATCAAGAGACCAGGAAATAGCTCGATAGCCCTCATGTTGCCTTGGTCGAGCTACCACCCCCAAGAAGGATCTGAATGTAAGAGCATAGTTGTCCTCCAGATCTCGAGACCAGGAAATAGCTTGATAGCCCTCCCGATGCCTTGGTCGGGCTACCACCCCCAAGAATGATCCGAGTGTAGGAGCATAGTTGCCCTCCAGATCTCGAGACAAGGAAATAGCACGATAGCCCTCATGTTGCCTTGGTCAAGATAGCACCCCCAATAAGGATCTGAGTGTAAGAGCATAGTTGCCCTCCAGATCTAGAGACCACGAAATAGCTCGATAGCCCTCCTGATGCCTTGGTCGAGCTACCACCCCTAAGAAGGATCTGAGTGTAAGAGCATAGTTGCCCTCCAGATCTCGAGACCAGGAAATAGCTCGATAGCCCTCATGTTGCCTTGGTCGAGCTACCACCCCTAAGAAGGATCTGAGTGTAAGAGCATAGTTGCCCTCAAGATCTCGAGACCAGGAAATAGCTCGATAGCCCTCCTGATGCCTTGATCGGGCTACCACCCTCAAGAAGGATCTAAGTGTAAGAGCATTGTTGCCCTCCAGATCTAGAGACCAGGAAATAGCCCGATAGCCCTCCCGATGCCTTGGTCGGGCTACCACCCCCAAGAAGGATCTGAGTGCAAGAGCATATTTGACCTCTAGATCTCGAGACCAGTAAATAGCTCGATAGCCCTCCTGATGCCTTGGTCGGGCTACCACCCCCAAGAAGGATCCGAGTGTAAGAGCATAGTTGCCCTCCAGATCTCGAGACCAGGAAATAGCACGATAGCCCTCATGTTGCCTTGGTCAAGCTACCACCCCCAATAAGGATCTGAGTGTAAGAGCATAGTTGCCCTCCAGATCTAGAGACCACGAAATAGCTCGATAGCCCTCCTGATGCCTTGATCGGGCTACCAACCCCAAGTAGGATCTGAGTGTAAGAGCATAGTTGCCCTCCAGATCTCGAGACCAGGAAATAGCTCGATAGCCCTCCTGATGCCTTGGGCAGGCTACAACCCCGAAGAAGGATCTGAGTGTAAGAGCATAGTTGCCCTCTAGATCTCGAGACCAGTAAATAGCTCGATAGCCCTCCTGATGCCTTGGTCGGGCTACGACCCCCAATAAGGATCTGAGTGTAAGAGCATAGTTGCCCTCCGGATCTCGAGACCAGGAAATAGCTCGATAGCCCTCATGTTGCCTTGGTCGAGCTACCACCCCTAAGAAGGATCTGAGTGTAAGAGCATTGTTGCCCTCCAGAACTCGAGACCAGGAAATAGCTCGATAGCCCTCCTGATGCCTTGGGCAGGCTACAACCCCGAAGAAGGATCTGAGTGTAAGAGCATAGTTGCCCTCCAGATCTCGAGACAAGGAAATAGCACGATAGCCCTCATGTTGCCTTGGTCAAGATAGCACCCCCAATAAGGATCTGAGTGTAAGAGCATAGTTGCCCTCCAGATCTAGAGACCACGAAATAGCTCGATAGCCCTCCTGATGCCTTGATCGAGCTACCACCCTCAAGAAGGATCTAAGTGTAAGAGCATTGTTGCCCTCCAGATCTAGAGACCAGGAAATAGCTCGATAGCCATCATGTTGCCTTGGTCGAGCTACCACCCCCAAGAAGGATCTGAGTGTAAGAGCATAGTTGCCCTCCAGATCTAGAGACCGGGAATAGCTCGATAGCCCTCATGTTGCCTTGGTCGAGCTACCACCCCCTAGAAGGATCTGAGTGTAAGAGCATCGTTGCCCTCCAGATCTCGAGACCAGGAAATAGCTCGATAGCCCTCCTGATACCTTGGTCGGGCTACCACCCCCAAGAAGGATATAAGTGTAAGAGCATAGTTGCCCTCCGGATCTCGAGACCAGGAAATAGCTCGATAGCCCTCATGTTGCCTTGGTCGAGCTACCACCCCTAAGAAGGATCTGAGTGTAAGAGCATAGTTGCCCTCCAGAACTCGAGACCAGGAAATAGCTCGATAGCCCTCCTGATGCCTTAGGCAGGCTACAACCCCGAAGAAGGATCTGAGTGTAAGAGCATAGTTGCCCTCCAGATCTCGAGACAAGGAAATAGCACGATAGCCCTCATGTTGCCTTGGTCAAGATAGCACCTCCAATAAGGATCTGAGTGTAAGAGCATAGTTGCCCTCCAGATCTAGAGACCACGAAATAGCTCGATAGCCCTCCTGATGCCTTGATCGAGCTACCACCCTCAAGAAGGATCTAAGTGTAAGAGCATTGTTGCCCTCCAGATCTAGAGACCAGGAAATAGCTCGATAGCCATCATGTTGCCTTGGTCGAGCTACCACCCCCAAGAAGGATCTGAGTGTAAGAGCATAGTTGCCCTCCAGATCTCGAGACCAGGAAATAGCTCGATAGCCCTCCCGATGCCTTGGTCGGGCTACCACCCCCAAGAAGGATCTGAGTGTAAGAGCATATTTGACCTCTAGATCTTGAAACCAGTAAATAGCTCGATAGCCCTCCTGATGCCTTGGTCGGGCTACCACCCCCAAGTAGGATCTGAGTGTAAGAGCATAGTTGACCTCTAGATCTCGAGACCAGTAAATAGCTTGATAGCCCTCCTGATGCCTTGGTCGGGCTACCACCCCCAAGAAGGATCCGAGTGTAGGAGCATAGTTGCCCTCCAGATCTCGAGACAAGGAAATAGCACGATAGCCCTCATGTTGCCTTGGTCGAGCTACCACCCCTGAGAAGGATCTGAGTGTAAGAGCATAGTTGCCCTCCAGAACTCGAGACCAGGAAATAGCTCGATAGCCCTCCTGATGCCTTGGGCAGGCTACAACCCCGAAGAAGTATCTGAGTGTAAGAGCATAGTTGCCCTCTAGATCTCGAGACCAGTAAATAGCTCGATAGCCCTCCTGATGCCTTGGTCGGGCTACCACCCCCAATAAGGATCTGAGTGTAAGAGCATAGTTGCCCTCTCGATAGCCCTCCTGATGCCTTGGTCGGGCTACCACCCCCAAGAAGGATCTGAGTGTAAGAGCATAGTTGCCCTCCAGATCTCGAGACCAGGAAATAGCTCGATAGCCCTCCTAATGCCTTGGTCGGGCTACCACCCCCAAGAAGGATCTAAGTGTAAGAACATAGTTGCCCTCCAAATCTCGAGACCAGGAAATAGCTCAATAGCCCTCCTGATGCCTTGATCGGGCTACCACCCCCAAGTAGGATCTGAGTGTAAGAGCATAGTTGCCCTCCAGATCAAGAGACCAGGAAATAGCTCGATAGCCCTCATGTTGCCTTGGTCGAGCTACCACCCCCAAGAAGGATCTGAATGTAAGAGCATAGTTTCCCTCCAGATCTCGAGACCAGGAAATAGCTTGATAGCCCTCCCGATGCCTTGGTCGGGCTACCACCCCCAAGAAGGATCTGAGTGTAAGAGCATAGTTGACCTCTAGATCTCGAGACCAGTAAATAGCTTGATAGCCCTCCTGATGCCTTGGTCGGGCTACCACCCCCAAGAAGGATCCGAGTGTAGGAGCATAGTTGCCCTCCAGATCTCGAGACAAGGAAATAGCACGATAGCCCTCATGTTGCCTTGGTCAAGATAGCACCCCCAATAAGGATCTGAGTGTAAGAGCATAGTTGCCCTCCAGATCTAGAGACCACGAAATAGCTCGATAGCCCTCCTGATGCCTTGGTCGAGCTACCACCCCTAAGAAGGATCTGAGTGTAAGAGCATAGTTGCCCTCCAGATCTCGAGACCAGGAAATAGCTCGATAGCCCTCATGTTGCCTTGGTCGAGCTACCACCCCTAAGAAGGATCTGAGTGTAAGAGCATAGTTGCCCTCAAGATCTCGAGACCAGGAAATAGCTCGATAGCCCTCCTGATGCCTTGATCGGGCTACCACCCTCAAGAAGGATCTAAGTGTAAGAGCATTGTTGCCCTCCAGATCTAGAGACCAGGAAATAGCCCGATAGCCCTCCCGATGCCTTGGTCGGGCTACCACCCCCAAGAAGGATCTGAGTGCAAGAGCATATTTGACCTCTAGATCTCGAGACCAGTAAATAGCTCGATAGCCCTCCTGATGCCTTGGTCGGGCTACCACCCCCAAGAAGGATCCGAGTGTAAGAGCATAGTTGCCCTCCAGATCTCGAGACCAGGAAATAGCACGATATCCCTCATGTTGCCTTGGTCAAGATAGCACCCCCAATAAGGATCTGAGTGTAAGAGCATAGTTGCCCTCCAGATCTAGAGACCACGAAATAGCTCGATAGCCCTCTTGATGCCTTGATCGGGCTACCAACCCCAAGTAGGATCTGAGTGTAAGAGCATAGTTGCCCTCCAGTTCTCGAGACCAGGAAATAGCTCGATAGCCCTCCTGATACCTTGGTCGGGCTACCACCCCCAAGAAGGATATAAGTGTAAGAGCATAGTTGCCCTCCGGATCTCGAGACCAGGAAATAGCTCGATAGCCCTCATGTTGCCTTGGTCGAGCTACCACCCCTAAGAAGGATCTGAGTGTAAGAGCATAGTTGCCCTCCAGAACTCGAGACCAGGAAATAGCTCGATAGCCCTCCTGATGCCTTGGGCAGGCTACAACCCCGAAGAAGGATCTGAGTGTAAGAGCATAGTTGCCCTCTAGATCTCGAGACCAGTAAATAGCTCGATAGCCCTCCTGATGCCTTGGTCGGGCTACGACCCCCAATAAGGATCTGAGTGTAAGAGCATAGTTACCCTCCAGATCTAGAGACCATGAAATAGCTCGATAGCCCTCCTGATGCATTGATCGGGCTACCACCCCCAAGTAGGATCTGAGTGTAAGAGCATAGTTGCCCTCTAGATCTCGGGACATTTAAATAGCTCGATAGCCCTCCTGATGACTTGGTCGGGCTACCACCCCCAATAAGGATCTGAGTGTAAGAGCATAGTTTCCCTACAGATCTAGAGACAATGAAATAGCTCGATAGCCCTCCTGATACCTTGATCGGGCTACCACCCCCAAGACGGATCTGAGTGTAAGAGAATAGTTGCCCTCTCGATAGCCCTCGTAATGCCTTGGTCGGGCTACCACCCCCAAGAAGGATCTAAGTGTAAGAACATAGTTGCCCTCCAGATCTCGAGACCAGGAAATAGCTCGATAGCCCTCCTGATGCCTTGATCAGGCTACCACCCCCAAGAAGGATCTAAGTGTAAGAGCATTGTTGCCCTCCAGATCTAGAGACCAGGAAATAGCTCGATAGCCCTCATGTTGCCTTGGTCGAGCTACCACCCCCAAGAAGGATCTGAGTGTAAGAGCATAGTTGCCCTCCAGATCTCGAGACCAGGAAATAGCTCGATAGCCCTCCTGATGCCTTGGTCGGGCTACCACCCCCAAGTAGGATCTGAGTGTAAGAGCATAGTTGCCCTCCAGATCTCGAGACCAGGAAATAGCTTGATAGCCCTCCTGATGCCTTGGTCGGGCTACCACCCCCAAGAAGGATCTGAGTGTAAGAGCATAATTGACCTCTAGATCTCGAGACCAGTAAATAGCTCGATAGCCCTCTTGATTCCTTGGTCGGGCTACCACCCCCAAGAAGGATCCGAGTGTAAGAGCATAGTTGCCCTCCAGATCTCGAGACCAGGAAATAGCTCGATAGCCCTCCTGATGCCTTGATCGGGCTACCACCCCCAAGAAGGATCTAAGTGTAAGAGCATTGTTGCCCTCTAGATCTAGAGACCAGGAAATAGCTCGATAGCCCTCATGTTGCCTTGGTCGAGCTACCACCCCCAAGAAGGATCTAAGTGTAAGAGCATAGTTGCCCTCCAGATCTCGAGACCAGGAAATAGCTCGATAGCCCTCCCGATGCCTTGGTCGGGCTACCACCCCCAAGTAGGATCTGAGTGTAAGAGCATAGTTGCCCTCCAGATCTCGAGACCAGGAAATAGCTCGATAACCCTCCTGATGCCTTGGTCGGGCTACCACCCCCAAGAAGGATCCGAGTGTAAGAGCATAGTTGCCCTCCAGATCTCGAGACCAGGAAATAGCACGATAGCCCTCATGTTGCCTTGGTCAAGCTACCACCCCCAATAAGGATCTGAGTGTAAGAGCATAGTTGCCCTCCAGATCTAGAGACCACGAAATAGCTCGATAGCCCTCCCGATGCCTTGATCGGGCTACCACCCCCAAGTAGCATCTGAGTGTAAGAGCATAGTTTCCCTCCAGATCTAGAGACAAGGAAATAGCTCGATAGCCCTCCTGATACCTTGGTCGGGCTACCACCCCCAAGAAGGATATAAGTGTAAGAGCATAGTTGCCCTCCGGATCTCGAGACCAGGAAATAGCTCGATAGCCCTCATGTTGCCTTGGTCGAGCTACCACCCCCAAGAAGGATCTGAGTGTAAGAGCATAGTTGCCCTCCAGATCTCGAGACCAGGAAATAGCTCGATAGCCCTCCTGATGCCTTGGTCGGGCTACCACCCCCAAGTAGGATCTGAGTGTAAGAGCATAGTTGCCCTCCAGATCTCGAGACCAGGAAATAGCTTGATAGCCCTCCTGATGCCTTGGTCGGGCTACCACCCCCAAGAAGGATCTGAGTGTAAGAGCATAATTGACCTCTAGATCTCGAGACCAGTAAATAGCTCGATAGCCCTCCTGATGCCTTGGTCGGGCTACCACCCCCAAGAAGGATCCGAGTGTAAGAGCATAGTTGCCCTCCAGATCTCGAGACCAGGAAATAGCACGATAGCCCTCATGTTGCCTTGGTCAAGCTACCACCCCCAATAAGGATCTGAGTGTAAGAGCATAGTTGCCCTCCAGATCTAGAGACCACGAAATAGCTCGATAGCCCTCCCGATGCCTTGATCGGGCTACCACCCCCAAGTAGCATCTGAGTGTAAGAGCATAGTTTTCCTCCAGATCTAGAGACAAGGAAATAGCTCGATAGCCCTCCTGAAACCTTGGTCGGGCTACCACCCCCAAGAAGGATCTGAGTGTAAGAGCATAGTTGCCCTCTAGATCTCGAGACCAGTAAATAGCTCGATAGCCCTCCTGATGCCTTGGTCGGGCTACCACCCCCAATAAGGATCTGAGTGTAAGAGCATAGTTACCCTCCAGATCTAGAGACCATGAAATAGCTCGATAGCCCTCCTGATGCATTGATCGGGCTACGACCCCCAAGTAGGATCTGAGTGTAAGAGCATAGTTGCCCTCTAGATCTCGGGACATGGAAATAGCTCGATAGCCCTCCTGATGACTTGGTCGGGCTACCACCCCCAATAAGGATCTGAGTGTAAGAGCATAGTTTCCCTACAGATCTAGAGACAATGAAATAGCTCGATAGCCCTCCTGTTACCTTGATCGGGCTACCACCCCCAAGACGGATCTGAGTGTAAGAGCATAGTTGCCCTCTCGATAGCCCTCCTAATGCCTTGGTCGGGCTACCACCCCCAAGAAGGATCTAAGTGTAAGAACATAGTTGCCCTCCAGATCTCGAGACCAGGAAATAGCTCGATAGCCCTCCTGATGCCTTGATCGGGCTACCACCCCCAAGAAGGATCTAAGTGTAAGAGCATTGTTGCCCTCCAGATCTAGAGACCAGGAAATAGCTCGATAGCCCTCATGTTGCCTTGGTCGAGCTACCACCCCCAAGAAGGATCTGAGTGTAAGAGCATAGTTGCCCTCCAGATCTCGAGACCAGGAAATAGCTCGATAGCCCTCCTGATGCCTTGGTCGGGCTACCACCCCCAAGTAGGATCTGAGTGTAAGAGCATAGTTGCCCTCCAGATCTCGAGACCAGGAAATAGCTCGATAGCCCTCCTGATGCCTTGGTCGGGCTACCACCCCCAAGAAGGATCTGAGTGTAAGAGCATAGTTGACCTCTAGATCTCGAGACCAGGAAATAGCACGATAGCCCTCATGTTGCCTTGGTCAAGCTACCACCCCCAATAAGGATCTGAGTGTAAGAGCATAGTTGCCCTCCAGATCTAGAGACCACGAAATAGCTCGATAGCCCTCCTGATGCCTTGATCGGGCTACCACCCCCAAGTAGGATCTGAGTGTAAGAGCATAGTCGCCCTCCAGATCTCGAGACCAGGAAATAGCTCGATAGCCCTCCTGATACCTTGGTCTGGATACCACCCCCAAGAAGGATATAAGTGTAAGAGCATAGTTACCCTCCAGATCTCGAGACCAGGAAATAGCTCGATAGCCCTCATGTTGCCTTGGTCGGGCTACCACCCCCAAGTAGGATCTGAGTGTAAGAGCATAGTTGCCCTCCAGATCTCGAGACCACGAAATAGCTCGATAGCCCTCCTGATGCCTTGGTCGGGCTACCACCCCCAAGAAGGATCTGAGTGTAAGAGCATAGTTGACCCTAGATCTCGAGACCAGTAAATAGCTCGATAGCCCTCCTGATGCCTTGGTCGGGCTACCACCCCCAAGAAGGATCTGAGTGTAAGATCATAGTTGCCCTCCAGATCTCGAGACCAGGAAATAGCTCGATAGCCCTCCTAATGCCTTGGTCGGGCTACCACCCCCAAGAAGGATCTAAGTGTAAGAACATAGTTGCCCTCTAAATCTCGAGACCAGGAAATAGCTCAATAGCCCTCCTGATGCCTTGATCGGGCTACCACCCCCAAGTAGGATCTGAGTGTAAGAGCATAGTTGCCCTCCAGATCTAGAGACCAGGAAATAGCTCGATAGCCCTCATGTTGCCTTGGTCGAGCTACCACCCCCAAGAAGGATCTGAGTGTAAGAGCATAGTTGCCCTCCAGATCTCGAGACCAGGAAATAGCTCGATAGCCCTCCCGATGCCTTGGTCGGGCTACCACCCCCAAGTAGGATCTGAGTATAAGAGCATAGTTGCCCTCCAGATCTCGAGACCATGAAATAGCTCGATAGCCCACCTGATGCCTTGATCGGGCTACCACCCCCAAGTAGGATCTGAGTGTAAGAGCATAGTTGCCCTCCAGATCTCGAGACTAGGAAATAGCTCGTTAGCCCTCCTGATGCCTTGGTCGGGCTACCACGCCCAAAAAGGATATAAGTGTAAGAGCATAGTTGCCCTCCAGATCTCGAGACCAGGAAATAGCTCGATAGCCCTCATGTTGCCTTAGTCTAGCTACCACCCCCAATAAGGATCTGAGTGTAAGAGCATAGTTGCCCTCCAGATCTAGAGACCACGAAATAGCTCGATAGCCCTCCTGATGCCTTGATCGGGCTACCACCCCCAAGTAGGATCTGAGTGTAAGAGCATAGTTGCCCTCCAGATCTCGAGACCAGGAAATAGCTCGATAGCCCTCCTGATACCTTGGTCGGGATACCACCCCCAAGAAGGATATAAGTGTAAGAGCATAGTTGCCCTCCAGATCTCGAGACCAGGAAATAGCTCGATAGCCCTCATGTTGCCTTGGTCGAGCTACCACCCCTAAGAAGGATCTGAGTGTAAGAGCATAGTTGCTCTCCAGATCTCGAGACCAGGAAATAGCTCGATAGCCCTCCTGATGCCTTGGTCGGGCTACCGCCCCCAAGAAGGATCTGAGTGTAAGATCATAGTTGCCTTCCAGATCTCAAGACCAGGAAGTAGCTGGATAGCCCTCATGATGCCTTGGTCGAGCTACCACCCCCAAAAAGGATCTGAGTGTAAGAGCATAGTTGCCCTCCAGATCTCGAGACCAGGAAATAGCTCGATAGCCCTCATGATGCCTTGGTCGGGCTACCACCCCCAAGTAGGATCTGAGTGTAAGAGCATAGTTGCCCTCCAGATCTCGAGACCAGGAAATAGCTCGATAGCCCTCCTGATGCCTTGGTCGGGCTACCACCCCCAAGAAGGATCTGAGTGTAAGAGCATAGTTGACCTCTAGATCTCGATACCAGTAAATAGCTCGATAGCCCTCATGATGCCTTGGTCGGGCTACCACCCCCTAGAAGGATCTGAGTGTAAGAGCATAGTTGCCCTGCAGATCTCGAGACCAGGAAATAGCTCGATAGCCCTCCTAATGCCTTGGTCGGGCTACCACCCCCAAGAAGGATCTAAGTGTAAGAACATAGTTGCCCTCCAAATCTCGAGACCAGGAAATAGCTCAATAGCTCTCCTGATGCCTTGATCGGGCTACCACCCCCAAGTAGGATCTGAGTGTAAGAGCATAGTTGCCCTCCAGATCTAGAGACCAGGAAATAGCTCGATAGCCCTCATGTTGCCTTGGTCGAGCTACCACCCCCAAGAAAGGTCTGAGTGTAAGAGCATAGTTGCCCTCCAGATCTCGAGACCAGGAAATAGCTTGATAGCCCTCCCGATGCCTTGGTCGGGCTACCACCCCCAAGTAGGATCTGAGTGTAAGAGCATAGTTGCCCTCCAGATCTCGAGACCACGAAATAGCTCGATAGCCCTCCTGATGCCTTGGTCGGGCTACCACCCCCAAGAAGGATCTGAGTGTAAGAGCATAGTTGACCTCTAGATCTCGAGACCAGTAAATAGCTCGATAGCCCTCCTAATGCCTTGGTCGGGCTACCACCCCCAAGAAGGATCTAAGTGTAAGAACATAGTTGCCCTCCAAATCTCGAGACCAGGAAATAGATCAATAGCTCTCCTGATGCCTTGATCGGGCTACCACCCCCAAGTAGGATCTGAGTGTAAGAGCATAGTTGCCCTCCAGATCTAGAGACCAGGAAATAGCTCGATAGCCCTCATGTTGCCTTGGTCGAGCTACCACCCCCAAGAAGGATCTGAGTGTAAGAGCATAGTTGCCCTCCAGATCTCGAGACCAGGAAATAGCTCGATAGCCCTCCCGATGCCTTGGTCGGGCTACCACCCCCAAGTAAGATCTGAGTGTAAGAGCATAGTTGCCCTCCAGATCTCGAGACCAGGAAATAGCTCTATAGCCCTCCTGATGCCTTGGTCGGGCTACCACCCCCAAGAAGGATCTGAGTGTAAGAGCATAGTTGACCTCTAGATCTCGAGACCAGTAAATAGCTTGATAGCCCTCCTGATGCCTTGGTCGGGCTACCACCCCCAAGAAGGATCCGAGTGTAGGAGCATAGTTGCCCTCCAGATCTCGAGACCAGGAAATAGCACGATAGCCCTCATGTTGCCTTGGTCAAGCTACCACCCCAAATAAGGATCTGAGTGTAAGAGCATAGTTGCCCTCCAGATCTAGAGACCACGAAATAGCTCGATAGCCCTCCTGATGCCTTGATCGGGCTACCACCCCCAAGTAGGATCTGAGTGTAAGAGCATAGTTGCCCTCCAGATCTCGAGACCAGGAAATAGCTCGATAGCCCTCCTGATACCTTGGTCGGGATACCACCCCCAAGAAGGATATAAGTGTAAGAGCATAGTTGCCCTCCAGATCTCGAGACCAGGAAATAGCTAGATAGCCCTCATGTTGCCTTGGTCGAGCTACCACCCCCAAGAAGGATCTGAGTGTAAGAGCATAGTTGCCCTCCAGATCTCGAGACCAGGAAATAGCTCGATAGCTCTCCCGATGCCTTGGTCGGGCTACCACCCCCAAGTAGGATCTGAGTGTAAGAGCATAGTTGCCTCCAGATCTCGAGACCAGGAAATAGCTCGATAGCCCTCCTGATGCCTTGGTCGGGCTACCAGCCCCAAGAAGGATCTGAGTGTAAGAGCATAGTTGACCTCTAGATCTCGAGACCAGTAAATAGCTCGATAGCCCTCCTGATGCCTTGGTCGGGCTACCACCCCCAAGAAGGATCCGAGTGTAAGAGCATAGTTGCCCTCCAGATCTCGAGACCAGGAAATAACACGATAGCCCTCATGTTGCCTTGGTCAAGCTACCACCCCCAATAAGGATCTGAGTGTAAGAGCATAGTTGCCCTCCAGATCTAGAGACCACGAAATAGCTCGATAGCCCTCCCGATGCCTTGATCGGGCTACCACCCCCAAGTAGCATCTGAGTGTAAGAGCATAGTTTCCCTCCAGATCTCGAGACCAGGAAATAGCTCGATAGCCCTACTGATGCCTTGGTCGGGCTACCACCCCCAAGAAGGATCTGAGTGTAAGAGCATAGTTGACCTCTAGATCTCGAGACCAGTAAATAGCTCGATAGCCCTCCTGATGCCTTGGTAGGGCTACCACCCCCAAGAAGGATCTGAGTGTAAGAGCATAGTTGCCCTCTCGATAGCCCTCCTGATGCCTTGGTCGGGCTACCACCCCCAAGAAGGATCTGAGTGGAAGAGCATAGTTGCCCTCCAGATCTCGAGACCAGGAAATAGCTCGATAGCCCTCCGGATTCCTTGGTCGGGCTACCACCCCCAAGAAGGATCTGAGTGTAAGATCATAGTTGCCCTCCAGATCTCGAGACCAGGAAATAGCTCGATAGCCCTCCTGATGCCTTGGTCGGGCTACCACCCCCAAGAAGGATCCGAGTGTAAGAGCATAGTTGCCCTTCAGATCTCGAGACCAGGAAATAGCACGATAGCCCTCATGTTGCCTAGGTCAAGCTACCAACCCCAATAAGGATCTGAGTGTAAGAGCATAGTTGCCCTCCAGATCTAGAGACCACGAAATAGCTCGATAGCCCTCATGTTGCCTTGGTCGAGCTACCACCCCTAAGAAGGATCTGAGTGTAAGAGCATAGTTGCCCTCCAGATCTCGAGACCAGGAAATACTCAATAGCCCTCCTGATGCCTTGGTCGGGCTACCACCCCGAAGAAGGATCTGAGTGTAAGAGCATAGTTGCCCTCTAGATCTCGAGACCAGGAAATAGCACAATAACCCTCTTGTTGCCTTGGTCGAGCTACCACCCCCAACAAGGATCTGAGTGTAAGAGCATAGTTACCCTCCAGATCTAGAGACCATGAAATAGCTCGATAGCCCTCCTGATGCCTTGATCGGGCTACCACCCCCAAGTAGGATCTGAGTGTAAGAGCATGGTTGCCCTCTAGATCTCGAGACCAGGAAATAGCTCGATAGCCCTCCTGATGACTTGGTCGGGTTACCACCCCCAAGAAGGATATGAGTGTAATAGCATAGTTGCCCTCTAGATCTCGAGACCAGGAAATAGCTCGATAGCCCTCCTAATGACTTGGTCGGGCTACCACCCCCAAGAAGGATCTCAGTGTAGGAGCATAGTTGCCCTTCAGATCTCGAGACCAGGAAATAGCACGATAGCCCTCATGTTGCCTAGGTCAAGCTACCACCCCCAATAAGGATCTGAGTGTAAGAGCATAGTTGCCCTCCAGATCTAGAGACCACAAAATAGCTCGATAGCCCTCATGTTGCCTTGGTCGAGCTACCACCCCTAAGAAGGATCTGAGTGTAAGAGCATAGTTGCCCTCCAGATCTCGAGACCAGGAAATACTCGATAGCCCTCCTGATGCCTTGGTCGGGCTACCACCCGGAAGAAGGATCTGAGTGTAAGAGCATAGTTGCCCTCTAGATCTCGAGACCAGTAAATAGCTCGATAGCCCTCCTGATGCCTTGGTCGGGCTACCACCCCCAAGAAGGATCTGAGTGTAAGAGCATAGTTGCCTTCCAGATCTCGAGACCAGGAAATAGCACGATAACCCTCATGTTGCCTTGGTCGAGCTACCACCCCCAATAAGGATCTGAGTGTAAGAGCATATTTACCCTCCAGATCTAGAGACCATGAAATAGCTCGATAGCCCTCCTGATGCCTTGATCGGGCTACCACCCCCAAGTAGGATCTGAGTGTAAGAGCATAGTTGCCCTCTAGATATCGAGATTAGGAAATAGCTCGATAGCCCTCCTGATGACTAGGTCGGGCTACCACCCCCCAAGAAGGATCTGAGTGTAAGAGCATAGTTGCCCACTAGATCTCGAGACCAGGAAATAGCTCGATAGCCCTCCTGATGACTTGGTCGGGCTACCACCCCCAAGAAGGATCTGAGTGTAAGAGCATAGTTGCCCTCCAGATCTCGAGACCAGGAAATAGCACGATAGCCCTCATGTTGCCTTGGTCGAGCTACCACCCCCAATAAGGATCTGAGTGTAAGAGCATAGTTTCCCTCCATATCTAGAGACAATGAAATTGCTCGATAGCCCTCCTGATACCTTGATCGGGCTACCACCCCCAAGACGGATCTGAGTGTAAGAGCATAGTTGCCTTCTCGATAGCCCTCCTGATGCCTTGGTCGGGCTACCACTCCCAAGAAGGATCTGAGTGTAAGAGCATAGTTGCCCTCCAGATCTCGAGACCAGGAAATAGCTTGATAGCCCTCATGTTGCTTTGGTCTAGCTACCACCCCTAATAAGGATCTGAGTGTAAGAGCACAGTTGCCCTCCAGATCTCGAGACTAGGAAATAGCTCGATAGCCCTCCTGTTGCCTTGATCGGGCTACCACCCCCAAGAAAGATCTAAGTGTAAGAGCATTGTTGCCCTCCAGATCTAGGGACCAGGAAATAGCTCGATAGCCCTAATGTTGCCTTGGTCGAGCTACCACCCCCAAGAAGGATCTGAGTGTAAGAGCATAGTTGCCCTCCAGATCTCGAGAAGAGGAAATAGCTCGATAGCCCTCCCGATGCCTTGGTCGGGCTACCACCCCCAAGTAGGATCTGAGTGTAAGAGCATAGTTGCCCTCCAGATCTCGAGAACAGGAAATAGCACGATAGCCCCCATGTTGCCTTGGTCGAGCTACCACCCCCAATAAGGATCTGAGTGTAACAGCATAGTTACCCTCCAGATCTTGAGACCAGGAAATAGCTGGATAGCCCTCATGTTGACTTGGTCGAGCTACCACCCCCAATAAGGATCTGACTGTAAGAGCATAGTTACCTTCCAGATCTAGAGACCATGAAATAGCTCGATAGCCCTCCTGATGCCTTGATCGGGCTACCACCATTAAGCAGGATCTGAGTGTAAGAGCGTAGTTGCCCTCCAGATCTCAAGACCAGGAAATAGCTTGATAGACCTCCTGATGCCTTGGTCGGGCTACCACCCCCAAGAAGGATCCGAGTTTAAGAGCATAGTTGCCCTCCAGATCTCGAGACCAGGAAATAGCACGATAGCCCTCATGTTGCCTAGGTCAAGCTACCACCCCCAATAAGGATCTGAGTGTAAGAGCATAGTTGCCCTCCAGATCTAGAGACCACGAAATAGCTCGATAGCCCTCATGTTGCCTTGGTCGAGCTACCACCCCTAAGAAGGATCTGAGTGTAAGAGCATAGTTGCCCTCCAGATCTCGAGACTAGGAAATAGCTCGATAGCCCTCCTGATGCCTTGGTCGGGCTACCACCCGAAGAATGATCTGAGTGTAAGAGCATAGTTGCCCTCCAGATCTCGAGACCAAGAAATAGCTCGATAGCCTTCTTGTTGCCTTGATCGGGCTACCACCCCCTAGAAGGATCTAAGTGTAAGAGCATTGTTGCCCTCCAGATCTAGAGACCAGGAAATAGCTCGATAGCCCTCATCTCTCCTTGGTCGAGCTACCACCCCCAAGAAGGATCTGAGTGTAAGAGCATAGTTGCCCTCAAGATCTCGAGAAGAGGAAATAGCTCGATAGCCCTCCCGATGCCTTGGTCGGGCTACCACCCCCAAGTAGGATCTGAGTGTAAGAGCATAGTTGCCCTCCAGATCTCGAGACCAGGAAATAGCTCGATAGCCCTCCTGATGCCTTGGTCGGGCTACCACCCCCATGAAGGATCTGAGTGTAAGAGCATAGTTGACCTCTAGATCTCGAGACCAGTAAATAGCTCAATAGCCCTCCTGATGCCTTTGTCGGGCTACCACCCCCAAGAAGGATCTGAGTGTAAGAGCATAGTTGCCCTCTCGATAGCCCTCCTGATGCCTTGGTCGGGCTACCACCCCCAAGAAGGATCTGAGTGTAAGAGCATAGCTGCCCTCCAGATCTCGAGACCAGGAAATAGCTCGATAGCCCTCCTGATGCCTTGGTCGGGCTACCACCCCCAAGAAGGATCCGAGTTTAAGAGCATAGTTGCCCTCCAGATCTCGAGACCAGGAAATAGCACGATAGCCCTCATGTTGCCTAGGTCATGCTACCACCCCCAATAAGGATCTGAGTGTAAGAGCATAGTTGCCCTCCAGATCTAGAGACCACGAAATAGCTCGATAGCCCTCATGTTGCCTTGGTCGAGCTACCACCCATAAGAAGGATCTGAGTGTATGAGCATAGTTGCCCTCCAGATCTCGAGACCAGGAAATAGCTCGATAGCCCTCCCGATGCCTTGGTCGGGCTACCACCCCCAAGTAGGATCTGAGTGTAAGAGCATAGTTGCCCTCCAGATCTCGAGACCAGGAAATAGCTCGATAGCCCCCTGATGCCTTGGTCGGGCTACCACCCCCAAGAAGGATCTGAGTGTAAGAGCATAGTTGACCTCTAGATCTCGAGACCAGTAAATAGCTCGATAACCCTCCTGATGCCTTGGTCGGGCTACCACCCCCAAGAAGGATCTGAGTGTAAGAGCATAGTTGCCCTCTCGATAGCCCTCATGATGCCTTGGTCGGGCTACCACCCCCAAGACGGATCTGAGTGTAAGAGCATAGTTGCCCTCCAGATCTCGAGACCAGGAAATAGCTCGATAGCCCTCCTGATGCCTTGGTCAGGCTACCACCCCCAAGAAGGATCCGAGTTTAAGAGCATAGTTGCCCTCCAGATCTCGAGACCAGGAAATAGCACGATAGCCCTCATGTTGCCTAGGTCAAGCTACCACCCCCAATAAGGATCTGAGTGTAAGAGCATAGTTGCCCTCCAGATCTAGAGACCACGAAATAGCTCGATAGCCCTCATGTTGCCTTGGTCGAGCTACCACCCCTAAGAAGGATATGAGTGTAAGAGTATAGTTGCCCTCCAGATCTCGAGACCAGGAAATAGCTCGATAGCCCTCCCGATGCCTTGGTCGGGCTACCACCCCCAAGTAGGATCTGAGTGTAAGAGCATAGTTGCCCTCCAGATCTGTAGACCAGGAAATAGCTCGATAGCCCCCATGTTGCCTTGGTCGAGCTACCACCCCCAATAAGGATCTGAGTGTAAGAGCATAGTTACCCTCCAGATCTTGAGACCAGGAAATAGCTGGATAGCCCTCATGTTGACTTGGTCGAGCTACCACCCCCAATAAGGATCTGACTGTAAGAGCATAGTTACCTTCCAGATCTAGAGACCATGAAATAGCTCGATAGCCCTCCTGATGCCTTGATCGGGCTACCACCATTAAGCAGGATCTGAGTGTAAGAGCATAGTTGCCCTCCAAATCTTCAAGACTAGGAAATAGCTTGATAGACCTCCTGATGCCTTGGTCGGGCTACCACCCCCAAGAAGGATCTAAGTGTAAGAGCATAGTTGCCCTCCAGATCTCGAGACCAGGAAAGAGCTCGATAGCCCTCATGTTGCCTAGGTCGAGCTACCACCCCCAAGTAGGATCTGAGTGTCAGAGCATAATTGCCCTCCAGATCTCGAGACCATGAAATAGCACGATAGCCCTCCTGATGCCTTGATCGGGCTACCACCCCCAAGTAGGATCTGAGTGTAAGAGCATAGTTGCCCTCCAGATCTTGAGACCATGAAATAGCTCGATAGCCCTCCTGATGCCTTGGTCGAGCTACAACCCCTAAGAAGGATCTGAGTGTAAGAGTATAGTTGCCTTCTAGATCTCGAGACCAGGAAATAGCTCGATAGCCCTCCCGATGCCTTGGTCGGGCTACCACCCCCAAGTAGGATCTGAGTGTAAGAGCATAGTTGCCCTCCAGATCTGTAGACCAGGAAATAGCTCGATAGCCCTCCTGATGCCTTGGTCGGACTACCACCCCCAAGAAGGATCTGAGTGTAAGAGCATAGTTGCCCTCCAGATCTCGAGACCAGGAAATAGCTCGATAGCCCTCATGTTTCCTTGGTCTAGCTACCACCCCCAATAAGGATCTGAGTGTAAGAGCATAGTTACCCTCCAGATCTAGAGACCATGAAATAGGTCGATAGGCCTCCTGATGCCTTGATCGGGCTACCACCCACAAGTAGGATCTGAGTGTAACAGCATAGTTGCCCTCCAGATCTCGAGACCAGGAAATAGCACGATAGCCCTCATGTTGCCTAGGTCAAGCTACCACCCCCAATAAGGATCTGAGTGTAAGAGCATAGTTGCCCTCCAGATCTAGAGACCATGAAATAGCTCGATAGCCCTCATGTTGCCTTGGTCGAGCTACCACCCCTAATAAGGATCTGAGTGTAAGAGCATAGTTGCCCTCAAGATCTCGAGACCATGAAATAGCTCGATAGCCCTCCCGATGCCTTGGTCGGGCTACCACCCCAAGAAGGATCTAAGTGTAAGAGCATAGTTGCCCTCCAGATCTCGAGACCAGGAAAGAGCTCGATAGCCCTCATGTTGCCTAGGTCGAGCTACCACCCCCAAGTAGGATCTGAGTGTCAGAGCATAATTGCCCTCCAGATCTCGAGACCATGAAATAGCACGATAGCCCTCCTGATGCCTTGATCGGGCTACCACCCCCAAGTAGGATCTGAGTGTAAGAGCATAGTTGCCCTCCAGATCTTGAGACCATGAAATAGCTCGATAGCCCTCCTGATGCCTTGGTCGAGCTACAACCCCTAAGAAGGATCTGAGTGTAAGAGTATAGTTGCCTTCTAGATCTCGAGACCAGGAAATAGCTCGATAGCCCTCCCGATGCCTTGGTCGGGCTACCACCCCCAAGTAGGATCTGAGTGTAAGAGCATAGTTGCCCTCCAGATCTGTAGACCAGGAAATAGCTCGATAGCCCTCCTGATGCCTTGGTCGGACTACCACCCCCAAGAAGGATCTGAGTGTAAGAGCATAGTTGCCCTCCAGATCTCGAGACCAGGAAATAGCTCGATAGCCCTCATGTTTCCTTGGTCTAGCTACCACCCCCAATAAGGATCTGAGTGTAAGAGCATAGTTACCCTCCAGATCTAGAGACCATGAAATAGGTCGATAGGCCTCCTGATGCCTTGATCGGGCTACCACCCACAAGTAGGATCTGAGTGTAACAGCATAGTTGCCCTCCAGATCTCGAGACCAGGAAATAGCACGATAGCCCTCATGTTGCCTAGGTCAAGCTACCACCCCCAATAAGGATCTGAGTGTAAGAGCATAGTTGCCCTCCAGATCTAGAGACCATGAAATAGCTCGATAGCCCTCATGTTGCCTTGGTCGAGCTACCACCCCTAATAAGGATCTGAGTGTAAGAGCATAGTTGCCCTCCAGATCTCGAGACCATGAAATAGCTCGATAGCCCTCCCGATGCCTTGGTCGGGCTACCACCCCCAAGTAGGATCTGAGTGTAAGAGCATAGTTGCCCTCCAGATCTGTAGACCAGGAAATAGCTCGATAGCCCCCATGTTGCCTTGGTCGAGCTACCACCCCCAATAAGGATCTGAGTGTAAGAGCATAGTTACCCTCCAGATCTTGAGACCAGGAAATAGCTGGATAGCCCTCATGTTGACTTGGTCGAGCTACCACCCCCAATAAGGATCTGACTGTAAGAGCATAGTTACCTTCCAGATCTAGAGACCATGAAATAGCTCGATAGCCCTCCTGATGCCTTGATCGGGCTACCACCATTAAGCAGGATCTGAGTGTAAGAGCATAGTTGCCCTCCAAATCTTCAAGACTAGGAAATAGCTTGATAGACCTCCTGATGCCTTGGTCGGGCTACCACCCCCAAGAAGGATCTAAGTGTAAGAGCATAGTTGCCCTCCAGATCTGGAGACCAGGAAATAGCTCGATAGCCCTCATGTTGCCTAGGTCGAGCTACCACCCCCAAGTAGGATCTGAGTGTCAGAGCATAATTGCCCTCCAGATCTCGAGACCATGAAATAGCTTGATAGCCCTCCTGATGCCTTGATCGGGCTACCACCCCCAAGTAGGATCTGAGTGTAAGAGCATAGTTGCCCTCCAGATCTCGAGACTAGGAAATGGCTCGATAGCCCTCATGTTGCCTTGGTCGGGCTACCACCCCCAAGAAGGATCTGAGTGTAAGAGCATAGTTGCCCTCCAGATCTTGAGACCATGAAATAGCTCGATAGCCCTCCTGATGCCTTGATGGGGCTACCACCCCTAAGTAGGATCTGAGTGTAAGAGCATAGTTGCCCTCCAGATCTCGAGACTAGGAAATAGCTCGTTAGCCCTCCTGATGATTTGGTCGGGCTACCATCCCCAAGAAGGATCTAAGTGTAAGAGCATAGTTGCCCTCCAGATCTCGAGACCAGGAAATAGCTCGATAGCCCTCCTGTTGCCTTGGTCGAGCTACCACCCCCAATAAGGATCTGAGTGTAAGAGCATAGTTGCCCTCCAGATCTAGAGACCACGAAATAGCTCGATAGCCCTCATGTTGCCTTGGTCGAGCTACCACCCCTAAGAAGGATCTGAGTGTAAGAGCATAGTTGCCCTCCAGATCTCGAGACCAGGAAATAGCTCGATAGCCCTCCCGATGCCTTGGTCGGGCTACCACCCCCAAGTAGGATCTGAGTGTAAGAGCATAGTTGCCCTCCAGATCTCGAGACCAGGAAATAGCTCGATAGCCCTCCTGATGCCTTGGTCGGGCTACCACCCCCAAGAAGGATCTGAGTGTAAGAGCATAGTTGACCTCTAGATCTCGAGAACAGTAAATAGCTCGATAGCCCTCCTGATGCCTTGGTCGGGCTACCACCCCCAAGAAGGATCTGAGTGTAAGAGCATAGTTGCCCTCTCGATAGCCCTCCTGATGCCTTGGTCGGGCTACCACCCCCAAGAAGGATCTGAGTGTAAGAGCATAGTTGCCCTCCAGATCTCGAGACCAGGAAATAGCTCGATAGCCCTCCTGATGCTTTAGTCGGGCTACCACCCCCAAGAAGGATATAAGTGTAAGAGCATAGTTGCGCTCCAGATGTCGAGACCATGAAATAGCTCGATAGCCCTCCTGATGCCTTGATCGGGCTACCACCCCTAAGTAGGATCTGAGTGTAAGAGCATAGTTGCCCTCCAGATCTCGAGACTAGGAAATAGCTCGTTAGCCCTCCTGATGATTTGGTCGGGCTACCACCCCCAAGAAGGATCTAAGTGTAAGAGCATAGTTGCTCTCCAGATCTCGAGACCAGGAAATAGCTCGATAGCCCTCCTGTTGCCTTGGTCGAGCTACCACCACCAATAAGGATCTGAGTGTAAGAGCATAGTTGCCCTCCAGATCTCGAGACCAGGAAATAGCTCGATAGCCCTCATGTTTCCTTGGTCTAGCTACCACCCCCAATAAGGATCTGAGTGTAAGAGCATAGTTACCCTCCAGATCTAGAGACCATGAAATAGGTCGATAGGCCTCCTGATGCCTTGATCGGGCTACCACCCACAAGTAGGATCTGAGTGTAACAGCATAGTTGCCCTCCAGATCTCGAGACCAGGAAATAGCACGATAGCCCTCATGTTGCCTAGGTCAAGCTACCACCCCCAATAAGGATCTGAGTGTAAGAGCATAGTTGCCCTCCAGATCTAGAGACCATGAAATAGCTCGATAGCCCTCATGTTGCCTTGGTCGAGCTACCACCCCTAATAAGGATCTGAGTGTAAGAGCATAGTTGCCCTCCAGATCTCGAGACCATGAAATAGCTCGATAGCCCTCCCGATGCCTTGGTCGGGCTACCACCCCCAAGTAGGATCTGAGTGTAAGAGCATAGTTGCCCTCCAGATCTGTAGACCAGGAAATAGCTCGATAGCCCCCATGTTGCCTTGGTCGAGCTACCACCCCCAATAAGGATCTGAGTGTAAGAGCATAGTTACCCTCCAGATCTTGAGACCAGGAAATAGCTGGATAGCCCTCATGTTGACTTGGTCGAGCTACCACCCCCAATAAGGATCTGACTGTAAGAGCATAGTTACCTTCCAGATCTAGAGACCATGAAATAGCTCGATAGCCCTCCTGATGCCTTGATCGGGCTACCACCATTAAGCAGGATCTGAGTGTAAGAGCATAGTTGCCCTCCAAATCTTCAAGACTAGGAAATAGCTTGATAGACCTCCTGATGCCTTGGTCGGGCTACCACCCCCAAGAAGGATCTAAGTGTAAGAGCATAGTTGCCCTCCAGATCTGGAGACCAGGAAATAGCTCGATAGCCCTCATGTTGCCTAGGTCGAGCTACCACCCCCAAGTAGGATCTGAGTGTCAGAGCATAATTGCCCTCCAGATCTCGAGACCATGAAATAGCTTGATAGCCCTCCTGATGCCTTGATCGGGCTACCACCCCCAAGTAGGATCTGAGTGTAAGAGCATAGTTGCCCTCCAGATCTCGAGACTAGGAAATGGCTCGATAGCCCTCATGTTGCCTTGGTCGGGCTACCACCCCCAAGAAGGATCTGAGTGTAAGAGCATAGTTGCCCTCCAGATCTTGAGACCATGAAATAGCTCGATAGCCCTCCTGATGCCTTGATGGGGCTACCACCCCTAAGTAGGATCTGAGTGTAAGAGCATAGTTGCCCTCCAGATCTCGAGACCATGAAATAGCTCGATAGCCCTCCCGATGCCTTGGTCGGGCTACCACCCCCAAGTAGGATCTGAGTGTAAGAGCATAGTTGCCCTCCAGATCTGTAGACCAGGAAATAGCTCGATAGCCCCCATGTTGCCTTGGTCGAGCTACCACCCCCAATAAGGATCTGAGTGTAAGAGCATAGTTACCCTCCAGATCTTGAGACCAGGAAATAGCTGGATAGCCCTCATGTTGACTTGGTCGAGCTACCACCCCCAATAAGGATCTGACTGTAAGAGCATAGTTACCTTCCAGATCTAGAGACCATGAAATAGCTCGATAGCCCTCCTGATGCCTTGATCGGGCTACCACCATTAAGCAGGATCTGAGTGTAAGAGCATAGTTGCCCTCCAAATCTTCAAGACTAGGAAATAGCTTGATAGACCTCCTGATGCCTTGGTCGGGCTACCACCCCCAAGAAGGATCTAAGTGTAAGAGCATAGTTGCCCTCCAGATCTGGAGACCAGGAAATAGCTCGATAGCCCTCATGTTGCCTAGGTCGAGCTACCACCCCCAAGTAGGATCTGAGTGTCAGAGCATAATTGCCCTCCAGATCTCGAGACCATGAAATAGCTTGATAGCCCTCCTGATGCCTTGATCGGGCTACCACCCCCAAGTAGGATCTGAGTGTAAGAGCATAGTTGCCCTCCAGATCTCGAGACTAGGAAATGGCTCGATAGCCCTCATGTTGCCTTGGTCGGGCTACCACCCCCAAGAAGGATCTGAGTGTAAGAGCATAGTTGCCCTCCAGATCTTGAGACCATGAAATAGCTCGATAGCCCTCCTGATGCCTTGATGGGGCTACCACCCCTAAGTAGGATCTGAGTGTAAGAGCATAGTTGCCCTCCAGATCTCGAGACTAGGAAATAGCTCGTTAGCCCTCCTGATGATTTGGTCGGGCTACCATCCCCAAGAAGGATCTAAGTGTAAGAGCATAGTTGCCCTCCAGATCTCGAGACCAGGAAATAGCTCGATAGCCCTCCTGTTGCCTTGGTCGAGCTACCACCCCCAATAAGGATCTGAGTGTAAGAGCATAGTTGCCCTCCAGATCTAGAGACCACGAAATAGCTCGATAGCCCTCATGTTGCCTTGGTCGAGCTACCACCCCTAAGAAGGATCTGAGTGTAAGAGCATAGTTGCCCTCCAGATCTCGAGACCAGGAAATAGCTCGATAGCCCTCCCGATGCCTTGGTCGGGCTACCACCCCCAAGTAGGATCTGAGTGTAAGAGCATAGTTGCCCTCCAGATCTCGAGACCAGGAAATAGCTCGATAGCCCTCCTGATGCCTTGGTCGGGCTACCACCCCCAAGAAGGATCTGAGTGTAAGAGCATAGTTGACCTCTAGATCTCGAGAACAGTAAATAGCTCGATAGCCCTCCTGATGCCTTGGTCGGGCTACCACCCCCAAGAAGGATCTGAGTGTAAGAGCATAGTTGCCCTCTCGATAGCCCTCCTGATGCCTTGGTCGGGCTACCACCCCCAAGAAGGATCTGAGTGTAAGAGCATAGTTGCCCTCCAGATCTCGAGACCAGGAAATAGCTCGATAGCCCTCCTGATGCTTTAGTCGGGCTACCACCCCCAAGAAGGATATAAGTGTAAGAGCATAGTTGCGCTCCAGATGTCGAGACCATGAAATAGCTCGATAGCCCTCCTGATGCCTTGATCGGGCTACCACCCCTAAGTAGGATCTGAGTGTAAGAGCATAGTTGCCCTCCAGATCTCGAGACTAGGAAATAGCTCGTTAGCCCTCCTGATGATTTGGTCGGGCTACCACCCCCAAGAAGGATCTAAGTGTAAGAGCATAGTTGCTCTCCAGATCTCGAGACCAGGAAATAGCTCGATAGCCCTCCTGTTGCCTTGGTCGAGCTACCACCACCAATAAGGATCTGAGTGTAAGAGCATAGTTGCCCTCCAGATCTCGAGACCAGGAAATAGCTCGATAGCCCTCATGTTGCCTTGGTCGAGCTACCACCCCTAATAAGGATCTGAGTGTAAGAGAATAGTTACCCTCCAGATATAGAGACCATGAAATAGCTCGATAGCCCTCCTGATGCCTTGGTCGGACTACCACCCCCAAGAAGGATCTGAGTGTAAGAGCATAGTTGCCCTCCAGATCTCGAGACCAGGAAATAGCTCGATAGCCCTCATGTTGCCTTGGTCTAGCTACCACCCCAATAAGGATCTGAGTGTAAGAGCATTGTTACCCTCCAGATATAGAGACCATGAAATAGCTCGATAGCCCTCATGTTGCCTTGGTCTAGCTACCACCCCCAATAAGGATCTGAGTGTAAGAGCATAGTTACCCTCCAGATCTTGAGACCATGAAATAGCTCGATAGCCCTCCTAATGCCTTGATCGGGCTACCACCCACAAGTAGGATCTGAGTGTAAGAGCATAGTTGCCCTCCAGATCTAGAGACCACAAAATAGCTCGATAGCCCTCCTAATGCCTTGATCGGGCTACCACCCCCAAGAAGGATCTGAGTGTAAGAGCATAGTTGCACTCCAGATCTCGAGACCAGGAAATAGCTCGATAGCCCTCCTGATGCCTTGGTAGGGCTACCACCCCCAAGAAGGATCTAAGTGTAAGAACATAGTTGCCCTCCAGATCTCGAGACTAGGAAATAGCCCAATAGCCCTCCTGATGCCTTGGTCGGGCTACCACCCCCAAGAAGGATCTGAGTGTAAGAGCATAGTTGCCCTCCAGATCTCGAGACCAGTAAATAGCTCGATAGCCCTCCTGATGCCTTGGTAGGGCTACCACCCCCAAGAAGGATCTAAGTGTAAGAACATAGTTGCCCTCCAGATCTCGAGACCAGGAAATAGCCCGATAGCCCTCCTGATGCCTTGGTCGGGCTACCACCCCCAAGAAGGATCTGAGTGTAAGAGCATAGTTGCCCTCCAGATCTCGAGAGGGAAATAGCTCGATAGCCCTCCTGATGCCATGGTCGAGCTACCTCCCCCAAGAAGGATCTGAGTGTTAGAGCATGGTTTTCCTCCAGATCTTGAGACCGGGAAATAGCTCGATAGCCCTCCTATTGACTTGGTCGATCTACCATCCCCAAGAAGGATCTAAGTGTAAGAGCATAGTTGCCCTCCAGATCTCGAGACCATGAAATAGCTCGATAGCCCTCCTGATGCCTTGACCCGGCTACCACCCCCAAGAAGGTTCTGAGTGTAAGAGCATAGTTGTCCTCCAGATCTCGAGACCAGGAAATAGCTCGATAGCCCTCCTGATGCCTTGGTCAGGCTACCACCCCCAAGAAGGATCTGAGTGTAAGAGCATAGTTGCCCTCCAGATCTCGAGACCAGTAAATAGCTCGATAGCCCTCCTGATGCCTTGGTCGGGCTACCACCCCCAAGAAGGATCTGAGTGTAAGAGCATAGTTGCCCTCCAGATCTCGAGACCAGGAAATAGCTCGATAGCCCTCCTGATGCCATGGCCGAGCTACCTTCCCCAAGAAGGATCTGAGTGTTAGAGCATGGTTTTCCTCCAGATCTTGAGACCAGGAAATAGCTCGATAGCCCTCTTATTGCCTTGGTCGATCTACCATCCCCAAGAAGGATCTGAGTGTAAGAGCATAGTTGCCCTCCCGATCTCGAGACCATGAAATAGCTCGATAGCCCTCCTAATGCCTTGATCGGGCTACCACCCCCAAGTAGGATCTGAGTGTAAGAGCATAGTTGCCCTCCAGATCTCCATACTAGGAAATATCTCGATAGCCCTCCTGATGCCTTGGTCGGGCTACCACCCCTAAGAAGGATCTAAGTGTAAGAGCATAATTGCCCTTCAGATCTCGAGACCAGGAAATAGCTCGATAGCCCTCATGTTGCCTTGGTCTAGCTACCACCCCCAATAAGGATCTGAGTGTAAGAGCATAGTTACACTCCAGATCTAGAGACCATGAAATAGCTCGATAGCCCTCCTGATGCCTTGATCGGGCTACCACCCCCAAGTAGGATCTGAGTGTCAGAGCATAGTTGCCCTCCAGATCTCGAGACCAGGAAATAGCTCGATATCCCTCCTGATGATTTGATCGGGCTACCACCCCCAAGTAGGATCTGAGTGTAAGAGCATAGTTGCCCTCCAGATCTCGAGACCATGAAATAGCTCGATAGCCCTCCTGATGCCTTGATCGGGCTACCACCCCCAAGTAGGATCTGAGTGTAAGAGCATAATTGCCCTCCAGATCTCGAGACCAGGAAATAGCTCGATAGCCCTCATGTTGCCTTGGTCTAGCTACCACCCCCAATAAGGATCTGAGTGTAAGAGCATAGTTACCCTCCAGATCTAGAGACCATGAAATAGCTCGATAGCCCTCCTGATGCCTTGATCGGGCTACCACCCCCAAGTAGGATCTGAGTGTCAGAGCATAGTTGCCCTCCAGATCTCGAGACCAGGAAATAGCTCGATATCCCTCCTGATGCCTTGATCGGGCTACCACCCCCAAGTAGGATCTGAGTGTAAGAGCATAGTTGCCCTCCAGATATCGAGACCATGAAATAGCTCGATAGCCCTCCTGATGCCTTGATCGGGCTACCACCCCCAAGTAGGATCTGAGTGTAAGAGCATAGTTACCCTCCAGATCACTAGACTAGGAAATAGCTCGATAGCCCTCCTGATGCCTTGGTCGGGCTACCACCCCTATGAAGGATCTAAGTGTAAGAGCATAATTGCCCTTCAGATCTCGAGACCAGGAAATAGCTCGATAGCCCTCATGTTGCCTTGGTCTAGCTACCACCCCCAATAAGGATCTGAGTGTAAGAGCATAGTTACCCTCCAGATCTAGAGACCATGAAATAGCTCGATAGCCCTCCTGATGCTTTGATCGGGCTACCACCCCCAAGTAGGATCTAAGTGTCAGAGCATAGTAGCCCTCCAGATCTCGAGACCAGGAAATAGCTTGATATCCCTCCTGATGCCTTGATCGGGCTACCACCCCCAAGTAGGATCTGAGTGTAAGCGCATAGTTGCCCTCTAGATCTCGAGACTAGGAATAGCTCGATAGCCCTCATGTTGCCTTGGTCGAGCTACCACCCCCAATAAGGATCTGAGTGTAAGAGCATAGTTACCCTCCAGATCTAGAGACCAGGAAATAGCTGGATAGCCCTCATGTTGACTTGGTCGAGCTACCACCCCCAATAAGGATCTGACTGTAAGAGCATAGTTACCTTCCAGATCTAGAGACCATGAAATAGCTCGATAGCCCTCCTGATGCCTTGATCGGGCTACCACCATTAAGCAGGATCTGAGTGTAAGAGCATAGTTGCCCTCCAAATCTTCAAGACTAGGAAATAGCTTGATAGACCTCCTGATGCCTTGGTCGGGCTACCACCCCCAAGAAGGATCTAAGTGTAAGAGCATAATTGCCCTCCAGATCTCGAGACTAGGAAATAGCTCGATAGCCCTCATGTTGCCTAGGTCGAGCTACCACCCCTAAGAAGGATCTGAGTGTAAGAGCATAGTTGCCCTCCAGATCTCGAGACCAGGAAATAGCTCGATAGCCCCCATGTTGCCTTGGTCGAGCTACCACCCCCAATAAGGATCTGAGTGTAAGAGCATAGTTACCCTCCAGATCTTGAGACCAGGAAATAGCTGGATAGCCCTCATGTTGACTTGGTCGAGCTACCACCCCCTATAAGGATCTGACTGTAAGAGCATAGTTACCTTCCAGATCTAGAGACTATGAAACAGCTCGATAGCCCTCCTGATGCCTTGATCGGGCTACCACCATTAAGCAGGATCTGAGTGTAAGAGCATAGTTGCCCTCCAAATCTTCAAGACTAGGAAATAGCTTGATAGACCTCCTGATGCCTTGGTCGGGCTACCACCCCCAAGAAGGATCTAAGTGTAAGAGCATAGTTGCCCTCCAGATCTCGAGACCATGAAATAGCTCGATAGCCCTCCTGATGCCTTGATCGGGCTACCACCCCTAAGAAGGATTTAAGTGTAAGAGCATAATTGCCCTCCAGATCTCAAGACCAGGAAATAGCTCGATAGCCCTCATGTTGCCTTGGTCTAGCTAACACCCCCAATAAGGATCTGAGTGTAAGAGCATAGTTACCCTCCAGATCTAGAGACCATGAAATAGCTCGATAGCCCTCATGTTGCCTTGGTCTAGCTAACACCAACAATAAGGATCTGAGTGTAAGAGCATAGTTACCCTCCAGATCTTGAGACTAGGAAATAGCTGGATAGCCCTCATGTTGACTTGGTCGAGCTACCACCCCCAATAAGGATCTGACTGTAAGAGCATAGTTACCTTCCAGATCTAGAGACCATGAAATAGCTCGATATCCCACCTGATGCCTTGATCGGGCTACCACCATTAAGCAGGATCTGAGTGTAAGAGCATAGTTGCCCTCCAAATCTTCAAGACTAGGAAATAGCTTGATAGACCTCCTGATGCCTTGGTCGGGCTACCACCCCCAAGAAGGATCTAAGTGTAAGAGCATAGTTGCCCTCCAGATCTCGAGACCAGGAAATAGCTCGATAGCCCTCATGTTGCCTAGGTCGAGCTACCACCCCTAAGAAGGATCTGAGTGTAAGAACATAGTTGCCCTCCAGATCTCGAGACCAGGAAATAGCTCGATAGACCTCCTGATGCCTTTGTCGGGCTACCACACCCAAGAAGGATCTGAGTGTAAGAGCATAGTTGCCCTCCAGATCTGTAGACCAGGAAATAGCTCGATAGCCCACATGTTGCCTTGGTCGAGCTACCACCCCCAATAAGGATCTGAGTGTAAGAGCATAGTTACCCTCCAGATCTTGAGACCAGGAAATAGCTGGATAGCCCTCATGTTGACTTGGTCGAGCTACCACCCCCAATAAGGATCTGACTATAAGAGCATAGTTACCTTCCAGATCTAGAGACCATGAAACAGCTCGATAGCCCTCCTGATGCCTTGATCGGTCTACCACCATTAAGCAGGATCTGAGTGTAAGAGCATAGTTGCCCTCCAAATCTTCAAGACTATGAAATAGCTTGATAGACCTCCTGATGCCTTGGTCGGGCTACCACCCCCAAGAAGGATCTAAGTGTAAGAGCATAGTTGCCCTCCAGATCTCGAGACCAGGAAATAGCTCGATAGCCCTCATGTTGCCTAGGTCGAGCTACCACCCCCAAGTAGGATCTGAGTGTAAGACCATAGTTGCCCTCCAGATCTCGAGACCAGTAAATAGCTCGATAGCCCTCCTGATGCCTTGGTCGAGCTACAACCCCCAAGAAGGATCTGAGTGTAAGAGCATAGTTTCCCTCCAGATCTCGAGACCAGGAAATAGCTCGATAGCCCTCCTGATGCCATGGTCGAGCTACCTCCCCCAAGAAGGATCTGAGTGTTAGAGCATGGTTTTCCTCCAGATCTTGAGACCAGGAAATAGCTCGATAGCCCTCCTATTGCCTTGGTCGATCTACCATCCCCAAGAAGGATCTGAGTGTAAGAGCATAGTTGCCCTCTAGATCTCGAGACCATGAAATAGCTCGATAGCCCTCCTGATGCCTTGATCGGGCTACCACCCCCAAGTAGGATCTGAGTGTAAGAGCATAGTTGCCCTCCAGATCTCCACACTAGGAAATAGCTCGATAGCCCTCCTGATGCCTTGGTCGGGCTACCACCCCTAAGAAGGATCTAAGTGTAAGAGCATAATTGCCCTCCAGATCTCGAGACCAGGAAATAGCTCGATAGCCCTCATGTTGCCTTGGTCTAGCTACCACCCCCAATAAGGATCTGAGTGTAAGAGTATAGTTACCCTCCAGATCTAGAGACCATGAAATAACTCGATAGCCCTCCTGATGCCTTGATCGGGCTACCACCTCCAAGTAGGATCTGAGTGTCAGAGCATAGTTGCCCTCCAGATCTCGAGACCAGGAAATAGCTCGATATCCCTCCTGATGCCTTGATCGGGCTACCACCCCCAAGTAGGATCTGAGTGTAAGAGCATAGTTGCCCTCCAGATCTCGAGACCATGAAATAGCTCGATAGCCCTCCTGATGCCTTGATCGGGCTACCACCCCCAGGTAGGATCTGAGTGTAAGAGCATAGTTGCCCTCCAGATCTCCAGACTAGGAAATAGCTCGATAGCCCTCCTGATGCCTTGGTCCGGCTACCACCCATAAGAAGGATCTAAGTGTAAGAGCATAATTGCCCTCCAGATCTCGAGACCAGGAAATAGCTCGATAGCCCTCATGTTGCCTTGGTCTAGCTACCAGCCCCAATAAGGATCTGAGTGTAAGAGCATAGTTACCCTCCAGATCTAGAGACCATGAAATAGCTCGATAGCCCTCCTGATGCCTTGATCGGGCTACCACCCCCAAGTAGGATCTGAGTGTCAGAGCATAGTTGCCCTCCAGATCTCGAGACCAGGAAATAGCTCGATATCCCTCCTGATGCCTTGATCGGGCTACCACCCCCAAGTAGGATCTGAGTGTAAGAGCATAGTTGCCCTCCAGATCTCGAGACTAGGAAATAGCTCGATAGCCCTCATGTTGCCTTGGTCGAGCTACCACCCCCAATAAGGATCTGAGTGTAAGAGCATAGTTACCCTCCAGATCTTGAGACCAGGAAATAGCTGGATAGCCCTCACGTTGACTTGGTCGAGCTACCACCCCAATAAGGATCTGACTGTAAGAGCATAGTTACCTTCCAGATCTAGAGACCTTGAAATAGCTCGATAGCCCTCCTGATGCCTTGATCGGGCTACCACCATTAAGCAGGATTTGAGTGTAAGAGCATAGTTGCCCTCCAAATCTTCAAGACTAGGAAATAGCTTGATAGACCTGTTGATGCCTTGGTCGGGCTACCACCCCAAAGTAGGATCTGAGTGTAAGAGCATAGTTGCCCTCCATATCTCAAGACTAGGAAATAGCTCGATAGCCCTCATGTTGCCATAGTCGAGCTACCACCCCCAATAAGGATCTGAGTGTAAGAGCATAGTTACCCTCCAGATCTAGAGACCATGAAATAGCTCGATAGCCCTCCTGATGCCTTGATCGGGCTACCACCCCCAAGTAGGATCTGAGTGTCAGAGCATAGTTGCCCTCCAGATCTCGAGACCAGGAAATAGCTCGATATCCCTCCTGATGCCTTGATCGGGCTACCACCCCCAAGTAGGATCTGAGTGTAAGAGCATAGTTGCCCTCCAGATCTCGAGACTAGGAAATAGCTCGATAGCCCTCATGTTGCCTTGGTCGAGCTACCACCCCCAATAAGGATCTGAGTGTAAGAGCATAGTTACCCTCCAGATCTTGAGACCATGAAATAGCTGGATAGCCCTCATGTTGACTTGGTCGAGCTACCACCCCAATAAGGATCTGACTGTAAGAGCATAGTTACCTTCCAGATCTAGAGACCATGAAATAGCTCGATAGCCCTCCTGATGCCTTGATCGGGCTACCACCATTAAGCAGGATCTGAGTGTAAGAGCATAGTTGCCCTCCAAATCTTCAAGACTAGGAAATAGCTTGATAGACCTCCTGATGCCTTGGTCGGGCTACCACCCCCAAGAAGGATCTAAGTGTAAGAGCATAGTTGCCCTCCAGATCTCGAGACCAGGAAATAGCTCGATAGCCCTCATGTTGCCTAGGTCGAGCTACCACCCCCAAGTAGGATCTGAGTGTCAGAGCATAATTGCCCTCCAGATCTCGAGACCATGAAATAGCTCGATAGCCCTCCTGATGCCTTGATCGGGCTACCACCCCCAAGAAGGATCTGAGTGTAAGAGCATAGTTGCCCTCCAGATCTGTAGACCAGGAAATAGCTCGATAGCCTTCATGTTGCCTTGGTCGAGCTACCACCCCCAATAAGGATCTGAGTGTAAGAGCATAGTTACCCTCCAGATCTTGAGACCGGGAAATAGCTGGATAGCCCTCATGTTGACTTGGTCGAGCTACCACCCCCAATAAGGATCTGACTGTAAGAGCATAGTTATCTTCCAGATCTAGAGACCATGAAATAGCTCGATAGCCCTCCTGATGCCTTGATCGGGCTACCACCATTAAGCAGGATCTGAGTGTAAGAGCACAGTTGCCCTCCAAATCTTCAAGACTAGGAAATAGCTTGATAGACCTCCTGATGCCTTGGTCGGGCTACCACCCCCAAGAAGGATCTAAGTGTAAGAGCATAGTTGCCCTCCAGATCTCGAGACCAGGAAATAGCTCGATAGCCCTCATGTTGCCTAGGTCGAGCTACCACCCCCAAGTAGGATCTGAGTGTCAGAGCATAATTGCCCTCCAGATCTCGAGACCAGGAAATAGCTCGATAGCCCTCCTGATGCCTTGGTCGGACTACCACCCCCAAGAAGGATCTGAGTGTAAGAGCATAGTTGCCCTCCAGATCTCGAGACCAGGAAATAGCTCGATAGCCCTCCTGATGCCTTGATCGGGCTACCACCCCCAAGTAGGATCTGAGTGTAAGAGCATAGTTGCCCTCCAGATCTCGAGACTAGGAAATGGCTCGATAGCCCTCATGTTGCCTTGGTCGGGCTACCACCCCCAAGAAGGATCTGAGTGTAAGAGCATAGTTGCCCTCCAGATCTTGAGACCATGAAATAGCTCGATAGCCCTCCTGATGCCTTGATGGGGCTACCACCCCTAAGTAGGATCTGAGTGTAAGAGCATAGTTGCCCTCCAGATCTCGAGACTAGGAAATAGCTCGTTAGCCCTCCTGATGATTTGGTCGGGCTACCATCCCCAAGAAGGATCTAAGTGTAAGAGCATAGTTGCCCTCCAGATCTCGAGACCAGGAAATAGCTCGATAGCCCTCCTGTTGCCTTGGTCGAGCTACCACCCCCAATAAGGATCTGAGTGTAAGAGCATAGTTGCCCTCCAGATCTAGAGACCACGAAATAGCTCGATAGCCCTCATGTTGCCTTGGTCGAGCTACCACCCCTAAGAAGGATCTGAGTGTAAGAGCATAGTTGCCCTCCAGATCTCGAGACCAGGAAATAGCTCGATAGCCCTCCCGATGCCTTGGTCGGGCTACCACCCCCAAGTAGGATCTGAGTGTAAGAGCATAGTTGCCCTCCAGATCTCGAGACCAGGAAATAGCTCGATAGCCCTCCTGATGCCTTGGTCGGGCTACCACCCCCAAGAAGGATCTGAGTGTAAGAGCATAGTTGACCTCTAGATCTCGAGAACAGTAAATAGCTCGATAGCCCTCCTGATGCCTTGGTCGGGCTACCACCCCCAAGAAGGATCTGAGTGTAAGAGCATAGTTGCCCTCTCGATAGCCCTCCTGATGCCTTGGTCGGGCTACCACCCCCAAGTAGGATCTGAGTGTAAGAGCATAGTTGCCCTCCAGATCTGTAGACCAGGAAATAGCTCGATAGCCCCCATGTTGCCTTGGTCGAGCTACCACCCCCAATAAGGATCTGAGTGTAAGAGCATAGTTACCCTCCAGATCTTGAGACCAGGAAATAGCTGGATAGCCCTCATGTTGACTTGGTCGAGCTACCACCCCCAATAAGGATCTGACTGTAAGAGCATAGTTACCTTCCAGATCTAGAGACCATGAAATAGCTCGATAGCCCTCCTGATGCCTTGATCGGGCTACCACCATTAAGCAGGATCTGAGTGTAAGAGCATAGTTGCCCTCCAAATCTTCAAGACTAGGAAATAGCTTGATAGACCTCCTGATGCCTTGGTCGGGCTACCACCCCCAAGAAGGATCTAAGTGTAAGAGCATAGTTGCCCTCCAGATCTGGAGACCAGGAAATAGCTCGATAGCCCTCATGTTGCCTAGGTCGAGCTACCACCCCCAAGTAGGATCTGAGTGTCAGAGCATAATTGCCCTCCAGATCTCGAGACCATGAAATAGCTTGATAGCCCTCCTGATGCCTTGATCGGGCTACCACCCCCAAGTAGGATCTGAGTGTAAGAGCATAGTTGCCCTCCAGATCTCGAGACTAGGAAATGGCTCGATAGCCCTCATGTTGCCTTGGTCGGGCTACCACCCCCAAGAAGGATCTGAGTGTAAGAGCATAGTTGCCCTCCAGATCTTGAGACCATGAAATAGCTCGATAGCCCTCCTGATGCCTTGATGGGGCTACCACCCCTAAGTAGGATCTGAGTGTAAGAGCATAGTTGCCCTCCAGATCTCGAGACTAGGAAATAGCTCGTTAGCCCTCCTGATGATTTGGTCGGGCTACCATCCCCAAGAAGGATCTAAGTGTAAGAGCATAGTTGCCCTCCAGATCTCGAGACCAGGAAATAGCTCGATAGCCCTCCTGTTGCCTTGGTCGAGCTACCACCCCCAATAAGGATCTGAGTGTAAGAGCATAGTTGCCCTCCAGATCTAGAGACCACGAAATAGCTCGATAGCCCTCATGTTGCCTTGGTCGAGCTACCACCCCTAAGAAGGATCTGAGTGTAAGAGCATAGTTGCCCTCCAGATCTCGAGACCAGGAAATAGCTCGATAGCCCTCCCGATGCCTTGGTCGGGCTACCACCCCCAAGTAGGATCTGAGTGTAAGAGCATAGTTGCCCTCCAGATCTCGAGACCAGGAAATAGCTCGATAGCCCTCCTGATGCCTTGGTCGGGCTACCACCCCCAAGAAGGATCTGAGTGTAAGAGCATAGTTGACCTCTAGATCTCGAGAACAGTAAATAGCTCGATAGCCCTCCTGATGCCTTGGTCGGGCTACCACCCCCAAGAAGGATCTGAGTGTAAGAGCATAGTTGCCCTCTCGATAGCCCTCCTGATGCCTTGGTCGGGCTACCACCCCCAAGAAGGATCTGAGTGTAAGAGCATAGTTGCCCTCCAGATCTCGAGACCAGGAAATAGCTCGATAGCCCTCCTGATGCTTTAGTCGGGCTACCACCCCCAAGAAGGATATAAGTGTAAGAGCATAGTTGCGCTCCAGATGTCGAGACCATGAAATAGCTCGATAGCCCTCCTGATGCCTTGATCGGGCTACCACCCCTAAGTAGGATCTGAGTGTAAGAGCATAGTTGCCCTCCAGATCTCGAGACTAGGAAATAGCTCGTTAGCCCTCCTGATGATTTGGTCGGGCTACCACCCCCAAGAAGGATCTAAGTGTAAGAGCATAGTTGCTCTCCAGATCTCGAGACCAGGAAATAGCTCGATAGCCCTCCTGTTGCCTTGGTCGAGCTACCACCACCAATAAGGATCTGAGTGTAAGAGCATAGTTGCCCTCCAGATCTCGAGACCAGGAAATAGCTCGATAGCCCTCATGTTGCCTTGGTCGAGCTACCACCCCTAATAAGGATCTGAGTGTAAGAGAATAGTTACCCTCCAGATATAGAGACCATGAAATAGCTCGATAGCCCTCCTGATGCCTTGGTCGGACTACCACCCCCAAGAAGGATCTGAGTGTAAGAGCATAGTTGCCCTCCAGATCTCGAGACCAGGAAATAGCTCGATAGCCCTCATGTTGCCTTGGTCTAGCTACCACCCCAATAAGGATCTGAGTGTAAGAGCATTGTTACCCTCCAGATATAGAGACCATGAAATAGCTCGATAGCCCTCATGTTGCCTTGGTCTAGCTACCACCCCCAATAAGGATCTGAGTGTAAGAGCATAGTTACCCTCCAGATCTTGAGACCATGAAATAGCTCGATAGCCCTCCTAATGCCTTGATCGGGCTACCACCCACAAGTAGGATCTGAGTGTAAGAGCATAGTTGCCCTCCAGATCTAGAGACCACAAAATAGCTCGATAGCCCTCCTAATGCCTTGATCGGGCTACCACCCCCAAGAAGGATCTGAGTGTAAGAGCATAGTTGCACTCCAGATCTCGAGACCAGGAAATAGCTCGATAGCCCTCCTGATGCCTTGGTAGGGCTACCACCCCCAAGAAGGATCTAAGTGTAAGAACATAGTTGCCCTCCAGATCTCGAGACTAGGAAATAGCCCAATAGCCCTCCTGATGCCTTGGTCGGGCTACCACCCCCAAGAAGGATCTGAGTGTAAGAGCATAGTTGCCCTCCAGATCTCGAGACCAGTAAATAGCTCGATAGCCCTCCTGATGCCTTGGTAGGGCTACCACCCCCAAGAAGGATCTAAGTGTAAGAACATAGTTGCCCTCCAGATCTCGAGACCAGGAAATAGCCCGATAGCCCTCCTGATGCCTTGGTCGGGCTACCACCCCCAAGAAGGATCTGAGTGTAAGAGCATAGTTGCCCTCCAGATCTCGAGAGGGAAATAGCTCGATAGCCCTCCTGATGCCATGGTCGAGCTACCTCCCCCAAGAAGGATCTGAGTGTTAGAGCATGGTTTTCCTCCAGATCTTGAGACCGGGAAATAGCTCGATAGCCCTCCTATTGACTTGGTCGATCTACCATCCCCAAGAAGGATCTAAGTGTAAGAGCATAGTTGCCCTCCAGATCTCGAGACCATGAAATAGCTCGATAGCCCTCCTGATGCCTTGACCCGGCTACCACCCCCAAGAAGGTTCTGAGTGTAAGAGCATAGTTGTCCTCCAGATCTCGAGACCAGGAAATAGCTCGATAGCCCTCCTGATGCCTTGGTCAGGCTACCACCCCCAAGAAGGATCTGAGTGTAAGAGCATAGTTGCCCTCCAGATCTCGAGACCAGTAAATAGCTCGATAGCCCTCCTGATGCCTTGGTCGGGCTACCACCCCCAAGAAGGATCTGAGTGTAAGAGCATAGTTGCCCTCCAGATCTCGAGACCAGGAAATAGCTCGATAGCCCTCCTGATGCCATGGTCGAGCTACCTTCCCCAAGAAGGATCTGAGTGTTAGAGCATGGTTTTCCTCCAGATCTTGAGACCAGGAAATAGCTCGATAGCCCTCTTATTGCCTTGGTCGATCTACCATCCCCAAGAAGGATCTGAGTGTAAGAGCATAGTTGCCCTCCCGATCTCGAGACCATGAAATAGCTCGATAGCCCTCCTAATGCCTTGATCGGGCTACCACCCCCAAGTAGGATCTGAGTGTAAGAGCATAGTTGCCCTCCAGATCTCCATACTAGGAAATATCTCGATAGCCCTCCTGATGCCTTGGTCGGGCTACCACCCCTAAGAAGGATCTAAGTGTAAGAGCATAATTGCCCTTCAGATCTCGAGACCAGGAAATAGCTCGATAGCCCTCATGTTGCCTTGGTCTAGCTACCACCCCCAATAAGGATCTGAGTGTAAGAGCATAGTTACACTCCAGATCTAGAGACCATGAAATAGCTCGATAGCCCTCCTGATGCCTTGATCGGGCTACCACCCCCAAGTAGGATCTGAGTGTCAGAGCATAGTTGCCCTCCAGATCTCGAGACCAGGAAATAGCTCGATATCCCTCCTGATGATTTGATCGGGCTACCACCCCCAAGTAGGATCTGAGTGTAAGAGCATAGTTGCCCTCCAGATCTCGAGACCATGAAATAGCTCGATAGCCCTCCTGATGCCTTGATCGGGCTACCACCCCCAAGTAGGATCTGAGTGTAAGAGCATAATTGCCCTCCAGATCTCGAGACCAGGAAATAGCTCGATAGCCCTCATGTTGCCTTGGTCTAGCTACCACCCCCAATAAGGATCTGAGTGTAAGAGCATAGTTACCCTCCAGATCTAGAGACCATGAAATAGCTCGATAGCCCTCCTGATGCCTTGATCGGGCTACCACCCCCAAGTAGGATCTGAGTGTCAGAGCATAGTTGCCCTCCAGATCTCGAGACCAGGAAATAGCTCGATATCCCTCCTGATGCCTTGATCGGGCTACCACCCCCAAGTAGGATCTGAGTGTAAGAGCATAGTTGCCCTCCAGATATCGAGACCATGAAATAGCTCGATAGCCCTCCTGATGCCTTGATCGGGCTACCACCCCCAAGTAGGATCTGAGTGTAAGAGCATAGTTACCCTCCAGATCACTAGACTAGGAAATAGCTCGATAGCCCTCCTGATGCCTTGGTCGGGCTACCACCCCTATGAAGGATCTAAGTGTAAGAGCATAATTGCCCTTCAGATCTCGAGACCAGGAAATAGCTCGATAGCCCTCATGTTGCCTTGGTCTAGCTACCACCCCCAATAAGGATCTGAGTGTAAGAGCATAGTTACCCTCCAGATCTAGAGACCATGAAATAGCTCGATAGCCCTCCTGATGCTTTGATCGGGCTACCACCCCCAAGTAGGATCTAAGTGTCAGAGCATAGTAGCCCTCCAGATCTCGAGACCAGGAAATAGCTTGATATCCCTCCTGATGCCTTGATCGGGCTACCACCCCCAAGTAGGATCTGAGTGTAAGCGCATAGTTGCCCTCTAGATCTCGAGACTAGGAATAGCTCGATAGCCCTCATGTTGCCTTGGTCGAGCTACCACCCCCAATAAGGATCTGAGTGTAAGAGCATAGTTACCCTCCAGATCTAGAGACCAGGAAATAGCTGGATAGCCCTCATGTTGACTTGGTCGAGCTACCACCCCCAATAAGGATCTGACTGTAAGAGCATAGTTACCTTCCAGATCTAGAGACCATGAAATAGCTCGATAGCCCTCCTGATGCCTTGATCGGGCTACCACCATTAAGCAGGATCTGAGTGTAAGAGCATAGTTGCCCTCCAAATCTTCAAGACTAGGAAATAGCTTGATAGACCTCCTGATGCCTTGGTCGGGCTACCACCCCCAAGAAGGATCTAAGTGTAAGAGCATAATTGCCCTCCAGATCTCGAGACTAGGAAATAGCTCGATAGCCCTCATGTTGCCTAGGTCGAGCTACCACCCCTAAGAAGGATCTGAGTGTAAGAGCATAGTTGCCCTCCAGATCTCGAGACCAGGAAATAGCTCGATAGCCCCCATGTTGCCTTGGTCGAGCTACCACCCCCAATAAGGATCTGAGTGTAAGAGCATAGTTACCCTCCAGATCTTGAGACCAGGAAATAGCTGGATAGCCCTCATGTTGACTTGGTCGAGCTACCACCCCCTATAAGGATCTGACTGTAAGAGCATAGTTACCTTCCAGATCTAGAGACTATGAAACAGCTCGATAGCCCTCCTGATGCCTTGATCGGGCTACCACCATTAAGCAGGATCTGAGTGTAAGAGCATAGTTGCCCTCCAAATCTTCAAGACTAGGAAATAGCTTGATAGACCTCCTGATGCCTTGGTCGGGCTACCACCCCCAAGAAGGATCTAAGTGTAAGAGCATAGTTGCCCTCCAGATCTCGAGACCATGAAATAGCTCGATAGCCCTCCTGATGCCTTGATCGGGCTACCACCCCTAAGAAGGATTTAAGTGTAAGAGCATAATTGCCCTCCAGATCTCAAGACCAGGAAATAGCTCGATAGCCCTCATGTTGCCTTGGTCTAGCTAACACCCCCAATAAGGATCTGAGTGTAAGAGCATAGTTACCTTCCAGATCTAGAGACCATGAAATAGCTCGATAGCCCTCATGTTGCCTTGGTCTAGCTAACACCAACAATAAGGATCTGAGTGTAAGAGCATAGTTACCCTCCAGATCTTGAGACTAGGAAATAGCTGGATAGCCCTCATGTTGACTTGGTCGAGCTACCACCCCCAATAAGGATCTGACTGTAAGAGCATAGTTACCTTCCAGATCTAGAGACCATGAAATAGCTCGATATCCCACCTGATGCCTTGATCGGGCTACCACCATTAAGCAGGATCTGAGTGTAAGAGCATAGTTGCCCTCCAAATCTTCAAGACTAGGAAATAGCTTGATAGACCTCCTGATGCCTTGGTCGGGCTACCACCCCCAAGAAGGATCTAAGTGTAAGAGCATAGTTGCCCTCCAGATCTCGAGACCAGGAAATAGCTCGATAGCCCTCATGTTGCCTAGGTCGAGCTACCACCCCTAAGAAGGATCTGAGTGTAAGAACATAGTTGCCCTCCAGATCTCGAGACCAGGAAATAGCTCGATAGACCTCCTGATGCCTTTGTCGGGCTACCACACCCAAGAAGGATCTGAGTGTAAGAGCATAGTTGCCCTCCAGATCTGTAGACCAGGAAATAGCTCGATAGCCCACATGTTGCCTTGGTCGAGCTACCACCCCCAATAAGGATCTGAGTGTAAGAGCATAGTTACCCTCCAGATCTTGAGACCAGGAAATAGCTGGATAGCCCTCATGTTGACTTGGTCGAGCTACCACCCCCAATAAGGATCTGACTATAAGAGCATAGTTACCTTCCAGATCTAGAGACCATGAAACAGCTCGATAGCCCTCCTGATGCCTTGATCGGTCTACCACCATTAAGCAGGATCTGAGTGTAAGAGCATAGTTGCCCTCCAAATCTTCAAGACTATGAAATAGCTTGATAGACCTCCTGATGCCTTGGTCGGGCTACCACCCCCAAGAAGGATCTAAGTGTAAGAGCATAGTTGCCCTCCAGATCTCGAGACCAGGAAATAGCTCGATAGCCCTCATGTTGCCTAGGTCGAGCTACCACCCCCAAGTAGGATCTGAGTGTAAGACCATAGTTGCCCTCCAGATCTCGAGACCAGTAAATAGCTCGATAGCCCTCCTGATGCCTTGGTCGAGCTACAACCCCCAAGAAGGATCTGAGTGTAAGAGCATAGTTTCCCTCCAGATCTCGAGACCAGGAAATAGCTCGATAGCCCTCCTGATGCCATGGTCGAGCTACCTCCCCCAAGAAGGATCTGAGTGTTAGAGCATGGTTTTCCTCCAGATCTTGAGACCAGGAAATAGCTCGATAGCCCTCCTATTGCCTTGGTCGATCTACCATCCCCAAGAAGGATCTGAGTGTAAGAGCATAGTTGCCCTCTAGATCTCGAGACCATGAAATAGCTCGATAGCCCTCCTGATGCCTTGATCGGGCTACCACCCCCAAGTAGGATCTGAGTGTAAGAGCATAGTTGCCCTCCAGATCTCCACACTAGGAAATAGCTCGATAGCCCTCCTGATGCCTTGGTCGGGCTACCACCCCTAAGAAGGATCTAAGTGTAAGAGCATAATTGCCCTCCAGATCTCGAGACCAGGAAATAGCTCGATAGCCCTCATGTTGCCTTGGTCTAGCTACCACCCCCAATAAGGATCTGAGTGTAAGAGTATAGTTACCCTCCAGATCTAGAGACCATGAAATAACTCGATAGCCCTCCTGATGCCTTGATCGGGCTACCACCCCCAAGTAGGATCTGAGTGTCAGAGCATAGTTGCCCTCCAGATCTCGAGACCAGGAAATAGCTCGATATCCCTCCTGATGCCTTGATCGGGCTACCACCCCCAAGTAGGATCTGAGTGTAAGAGCATAGTTGCCCTCCAGATCTCGAGACCATGAAATAGCTCGATAGCCCTCCTGATGCCTTGATCGGGCTACCACCCCCAGGTAGGATCTGAGTGTAAGAGCATAGTTGCCCTCCAGATCTCCAGACTAGGAAATAGCTCGATAGCCCTCCTGATGCCTTGGTCCGGCTACCACCCATAAGAAGGATCTAAGTGTAAGAGCATAATTGCCCTCCAGATCTCGAGACCAGGAAATAGCTCGATAGCCCTCATGTTGCCTTGGTCTAGCTACCAGCCCCAATAAGGATCTGAGTGTAAGAGCATAGTTACCCTCCAGATCTAGAGACCATGAAATAGCTCGATAGCCCTCCTGATGCCTTGATCGGGCTACCACCCCCAAGTAGGATCTGAGTGTCAGAGCATAGTTGCCCTCCAGATCTCGAGACCAGGAAATAGCTCGATATCCCTCCTGATGCCTTGATCGGGCTACCACCCCCAAGTAGGATCTGAGTGTAAGAGCATAGTTGCCCTCCAGATCTCGAGACTAGGAAATAGCTCGATAGCCCTCATGTTGCCTTGGTCGAGCTACCACCCCCAATAAGGATCTGAGTGTAAGAGCATAGTTACCCTCCAGATCTTGAGACCAGGAAATAGCTGGATAGCCCTCACGTTGACTTGGTCGAGCTACCACCCCAATAAGGATCTGACTGTAAGAGCATAGTTACCTTCCAGATCTAGAGACCTTGAAATAGCTCGATAGCCCTCCTGATGCCTTGATCGGGCTACCACCATTAAGCAGGATTTGAGTGTAAGAGCATAGTTGCCCTCCAAATCTTCAAGACTAGGAAATAGCTTGATAGACCTGTTGATGCCTTGGTCGGGCTACCACCCCAAAGTAGGATCTGAGTGTAAGAGCATAGTTGCCCTCCATATCTCAAGACTAGGAAATAGCTCGATAGCCCTCATGTTGCCATAGTCGAGCTACCACCCCCAATAAGGATCTGAGTGTAAGAGCATAGTTACCCTCCAGATCTAGAGACCATGAAATAGCTCGATAGCCCTCCTGATGCCTTGATCGGGCTACCACCCCCAAGTAGGATCTGAGTGTCAGAGCATAGTTGCCCTCCAGATCTCGAGACCAGGAAATAGCTCGATATCCCTCCTGATGCCTTGATCGGGCTACCACCCCCAAGTAGGATCTGAGTGTAAGAGCATAGTTGCCCTCCAGATCTCGAGACTAGGAAATAGCTCGATAGCCCTCATGTTGCCTTGGTCGAGCTACCACCCCCAATAAGGATCTGAGTGTAAGAGCATAGTTACCCTCCAGATCTTGAGACCATGAAATAGCTGGATAGCCCTCATGTTGACTTGGTCGAGCTACCACCCCAATAAGGATCTGACTGTAAGAGCATAGTTACCTTCCAGATCTAGAGACCATGAAATAGCTCGATAGCCCTCCTGATGCCTTGATCGGGCTACCACCATTAAGCAGGATCTGAGTGTAAGAGCATAGTTGCCCTCCAAATCTTCAAGACTAGGAAATAGCTTGATAGACCTCCTGATGCCTTGGTCGGGCTACCACCCCCAAGAAGGATCTAAGTGTAAGAGCATAGTTGCCCTCCAGATCTCGAGACCAGGAAATAGCTCGATAGCCCTCATGTTGCCTAGGTCGAGCTACCACCCCCAAGTAGGATCTGAGTGTCAGAGCATAATTGCCCTCCAGATCTCGAGACCATGAAATAGCTCGATAGCCCTCCTGATGCCTTGATCGGGCTACCACCCCCAAGAAGGATCTGAGTGTAAGAGCATAGTTGCCCTCCAGATCTGTAGACCAGGAAATAGCTCGATAGCCTTCATGTTGCCTTGGTCGAGCTACCACCCCCAATAAGGATCTGAGTGTAAGAGCATAGTTACCCTCCAGATCTTGAGACCGGGAAATAGCTGGATAGCCCTCATGTTGACTTGGTCGAGCTACCACCCCCAATAAGGATCTGACTGTAAGAGCATAGTTATCTTCCAGATCTAGAGACCATGAAATAGCTCGATAGCCCTCCTGATGCCTTGATCGGGCTACCACCATTAAGCAGGATCTGAGTGTAAGAGCACAGTTGCCCTCCAAATCTTCAAGACTAGGAAATAGCTTGATAGACCTCCTGAAGCCTTGGTCGGGCTACCACCCCCAAGAAGGATCTAAGTGTAAGAGCATAGTTGCCCTCCAGATCTCGAGACCAGGAAATAGCTCGATAGCCCTCATGTTGCCTAGGTCGAGCTACCACCCCCAAGTAGGATCTGAGTGTCAGAGCATAATTGCCCTCCAGATCTCGAGACCAGGAAATAGCTCGATAGCCCTCCTGATGCCTTGATCGGGCTACCACCCCCAAGTAGGATCTGAGTGTAAGAGCATAGTTGCCTTCCAGATATCGAGACTAGGAAATGGCTCAATAGCCCTCATGTTGCCTTGGTCGGGCTACCACCCCCAATAAGGATCTGAGTGTAAGAGCATAGTTACCCTCCAGATCTTGAGACCAGGAAATAGCTGGATAGCCCTCATGTTGCCTTGGTCGAGCTACCACCCCCAATAAGGATCTGACTGTAAGAGCATAGTTACCTTCCAGATATAGAGACCATGAAATAGCTAATAGCCCTCCTGAGGCCTTGATCGGGCTACCACCATTAAGCAGGATCTGAGTGTAAGAGCATAGTTGCCCTCCAAATCTTCAAGACTAGGAAATAGCTTGATAGACCTCCTGATGCCTTGGTCGGGCTACCACCCCCAAGAAGGATCTAAGTGTAAGAGCATAATTGCCCTCCAGATCTCGAGACTAGGAAATAGCTCGATAGCCCTCATGTTGCCTAGGTCGAGCTACCACCCCTAAGAAGGATCTGAGTGTAGGAGCATAGTTGCCCTCCAGATCTCGAGACCAGGAAATAGCTCGATATACCTCCTGATGCCTTGGTCGGGCTACCACACCCAAGAAGGATCTGAGTGTAAGAGCATAGTTAACCTCCAGATCTGTAGACCAGGAAATAGCTCGATAGCCCCCATGTTGCCTTGGTCGAGCTACCACCCCCAATAAGGATCTGAGTGTAAGAGCATAGTTACCCTCCAGATCTTGAGACCAGGAAATAGCTGGATAGCCCTCATGTTGACTTGGTCGAGCTACCACCCCCTATAAGGATCTGACTGTAAGAGCATAGTTACCTTCCAGATCTAGAGACTATGAAACAGCTCGATAGCCCTCCTGATGCCTTGATCGGGCTACCACCATTAAGCAGGATCTGAGTGTAAGAGCATAGTTGCCCTCCAAATCTTCAAGACTAGGAAATAGCTTGATAGCCCTCACGTTGACTTGGTCGAGCTACCACCCCAATAAGGATCTGACTGTAAGAGCATAGTTGCCTTCCAGATCTAGAGACCTTGAAATAGCTCGATAGCCCTCCTGATGCCTTGATCGGGCTACCACCATTAAGCAGGATTTGAGTGTAAGAGCATAGTTGCCCTCCAAATCTTCAAGACTAGGAAATAGCTTGATAGACCTGTTGATGCCTTGGTCGGGCTACCACCCCAAAGTAGGATCTGAGTGTAAGAGCATAGTTGCCCTCCATATCTCAAGACTAGGAAATAGCTCTATAGCCCTCATGTTGCCATAGTCGAGCTACCACCCCCAATAAGGATCTGAGTGTAAGAGCATAGTTACCCTCCAGATCTAGAGACCATGAAATAGCTCGATAGCCCTCCTGATGCCTTGATCGGGCTACCACCCCCAAGTAGGATCTGAGTGTCAGAGCATAGTTGCCCTCCAGATCTCGAGACCAGGAAATAGCTCGATATCCCTCCTGATGCCTTGATCGGGCTACCACCCCCAAGTAGGATCTGAGTGTAAGAGCATAGTTGCCCTCCAGATCTCGAGACTAGGAAATAGCTCGATAGCCCTCATGTTGCCTTGGTCGAGCTACCACCCCCAATAAGGATCTGAGTGTAAGAGCATAGTTACCCTCCAGATCTTGAGACCATGAAATAGCTGGATAGCCCTCATGTTGACTTGGTCGAGCTACCACCCCAATAAGGATCTGACTGTAAGAGCATAGTTACCTTCCAGATCTAGAGACCATGAAATAGCTCGATAGCCCTCCTGATGCCTTGATCGGGCTACCACCATTAAGCAGGATCTGAGTGTAAGAGCATAGTTGCCCTCCAAATCTTCAAGACTAGGAAATAGCTTGATAGACCTCCTGATGCCTTGGTCGGGCTACCACCCCCAAGAAGGATCTAAGTGTAAGAGCATAGTTGCCCTCCAGATCTCGAGACCAGGAAATAGCTCGATAGCCCTCATGTTGCCTAGGTCGAGCTACCACCCCCAAGTAGGATCTGAGTGTCAGAGCATAATTGCCCTCCAGATCTCGAGACCATGAAATAGCTCGATAGCCCTCCTGATGCCTTGATCGGGCTACCACCCCCAAGAAGGATCTGAGTGTAAGAGCATAGTTGCCCTCCAGATCTGTAGACCAGGAAATAGCTCGATAGCCTTCATGTTGCCTTGGTCGAGCTACCACCCCCAATAAGGATCTGAGTGTAAGAGCATAGTTACCCTCCAGATCTTGAGACCGGGAAATAGCTGGATAGCCCTCATGTTGACTTGGTCGAGCTACCACCCCAATAAGGATCTGACTGTAAGAGCATAGTTATCTTCCAGATCTAGAGACCATGAAATAGCTCGATAGCCCTCCTGATGCCTTGATCGGGCTACCACCATTAAGCAGGATCTGAGTGTAAGAGCACAGTTGCCCTCCAAATCTTCAAGACTAGGAAATAGCTTGATAGACCTCCTGATGCCTTGGTCGGGCTACCACCCCCAAGAAGGATCTAAGTGTAAGAGCATAGTTGCCCTCCAGATCTCGAGACCAGGAAATAGCTCGATAGCCCTCATGTTGCCTAGGTCGAGCTACCACCCCCAAGTAGGATCTGAGTGTCAGAGCATAATTGCCCTCCAGATCTCGAGACCAGGAAATAGCTCGATAGCCCTCCTGATGCCTTGATCGGGCTACCACCCCCAAGTAGGATCTGAGTGTAAGAGCATAGTTGCCTTCCAGATATCGAGACTAGGAAATGGCTCAATAGCCCTCATGTTGCCTTGGTCGGGCTACCACCCCCAATAAGGATCTGAGTGTAAGAGCATAGTTACCCTCCAGATCTTGAGACCAGGAAATAGCTGGATAGCCCTCATGTTGCCTTGGTCGAGCTACCACCCCCAATAAGGATCTGACTGTAAGAGCATAGTTACCTTCCAGATATAGAGACCATGAAATAGCTAATAGCCCTCCTGAGGCCTTGATCGGGCTACCACCATTAAGCAGGATCTGAGTGTAAGAGCATAGTTGCCCTCCAAATCTTCAAGACTAGGAAATAGCTTGATAGACCTCCTGATGCCTTGGTCGGGCTACCACCCCCAAGAAGGATCTAAGTGTAAGAGCATAGTTGCCCTCCAGATCTCGAGACCATGAAATAGCTCGATAGCCCTCCTGATGCCTTGATCGGGCTACCACCCCTAAGAAGGATCTAAGTGTAAGAGCATAATTGCCCTCCAGATCTCAAGACCAGGAAATAGCTCGATAGCCCTCATGTTGCCTTGGTCTAGCTAACACCCCCAATAAGGATCTGAGTGTAAGAGCATAGTTACCCTCCAGATCTAGAGACCATGAAATAGCTCGATAGCCCTCATGTTGCCTTGGTCTAGCTAACACCAACAATAAGGATCTGAGTGTAAGAGCATAGTTACCCTCCAGATCTTGAGACTAGGAAATAGCTGGATAGCCCTCATGTTGACTTGGTCGAGGTACCACCCCCAATAAGGATCTGACTGTAAGAGCATAGTTACCTTCCAGATCTAGAGACCATGAAATAGCTCGATAGCCCTCCTGATGCCTTGATCGGGCTACCACCATTAAGCAGGATCTGAGTGTAAGAGCATAGTTGCCCTCCAAATCTTCAAGACTAGGAAATAGCTTGATAGACCTCCTGATGCCTTGGTCGGGCTACCACCCCCAAGAAGGATCTAAGTGTAAGAGCATAGTTGCCCTCCAGATCTCGAGACCAGGAAATAGCTCGATAGCCCTCATGTTGCCTAGGTCGAGCTACCACCCCTAAGAAGGATCTGAGTGTAAGAACATAGTTGCCCTCCAGATCTCGAGACCAGGAAATAGCTCGATAGACCTCCTGATGCCTTTGTCGGGCTACCACACCCAAGAAGGATCTGAGTGTAAGAGCATAGTTGCCCTCCAGATCTGTAGACCAGGAAATAGCTCGATAGCCCACATGTTGCCTTGGTCGAGCTACCACCCCCAATAAGGATCTGAGTGTAAGAGCATAGTTACCCTCCAGATCTTGAGACCAGGAAATAGCTGGATAGCCCTCATGTTGACTTGGTCGAGCTACCACCCCCAATAAGGATCTGACTATAAGAGCATAGTTACCTTCCAGATCTAGAGACCATGAAACAGCTCGATAGCCCTCCTGATGCCTTGATCGGTCTACCACCATTAAGCAGGATCTGAGTGTAAGAGCATAGTTGCCCTCCAAATCTTCAAGACTAGGAAATAGCTTGATAGACCTCCTGATGCCTTGGTCGGGCTACCACCCCCAAGAAGGATCTAAGTGTAAGAGCATAGTTGCCCTCCAGATCTCGAGACCAGGAAATAGCTCGATAGCCCTCATGTTGCCTAGGTCGAGCTACCACCCCCAAGTAGGATCTGAGTGTAAGAGCATAGTTGCCCTCCAGATCTCGAGACCAGTAAATAGCTCGATAGCCCTCCTGATGCCTTGGTCGAGCTACAACCCCCAAGAAGGATCTGAGTGTAAGAGCATAGTTGCCCTCCAGATCTCGAGACCAGGAAATAGCTCGATAGCCCTCCTGATGCCATGGTCGAGCTACCTCCCCCAAGAAGGATCTGAGTGTTAGAGCATGGTTTTCCTCCAGATCTTGAGACCAGGAAATAGCTCGATAGCCCTCCTATTGCCTTGGTCGATCTACCATCCCCAAGAAGGATCTGAGTGTAAGAGCATAGTTGCCCTCTAGATCTCGAGACCATGAAATAGCTCGATAGCCCTCCTGATGCCTTGATCGGGCTACCACCCCCAAGTAGGATCTGAGTGTAAGAGCATAGTTGCCCTCCAGATCTCCACACTAGGAAATAGCTCGATAGCCCTCCTGATGCCTTGGTCGGGCTACCACCCCTAAGAAGGATCTAAGTGTAAGATCATAATTGCCCTCCAGATCTCGAGACCAGGAAATAGCTCGATAGCCCTCATGTTGCCTTGGTCTAGCTACCACCCGCAATAAGGATCTGAGTGTAAGAGTATAGTTACCCTCCAGATCTAGAGACCATGAAATAGCTCGATAGCCCTCCTGATGCCTTGATCGGGCTACCACCCCCAAGTAGGATCTGAGTGTCAGAGCATAGTTGCCCTCCAGATCTCGAGACCAGGAAATAGCTCGATATCCCTCCTGATGCCTTGATCGGGCTACCACCCCCAAGTAGGATCTGAGTGTAAGAGCATAGTTGCCCTCCAGATCTCGAGACCATGAAATAGCTCGATAGCCCTCCTGATGCCTTGATCGGGCTACCACCCCCAGGTAGGATCTGAGTGTAAGAGCATAGTTGCCCTCCAGATCTCCAGACTAGGAAATAGCTCGATAGCCCTCCTGATGCCTTGGTCGGGCTACCACCCCTAAGAAGGATCTAAGTGTAAGAGCATAATTGCCCTCCAGATCTCGAGACCAGGAAATAGCTCGATAGCCCTCATGTTGCCTTGGTCTAGCTACCAGCCCCAATAAGGATCTGAGTGTAAGAGCATAGTTACCCTCCAGATCTAGAGACCATGAAATAGCTCGATAGCCCTCCTGATGCCTTGATCGGGCTACCACCCCCAAGTAGGATCTGAGTGTCAGAGCATAGTTGCCCTCCAGATCTCGAGACCAGGAAATAGCTCGATATCCCTCCTGATGCCTTGATCGGGCTACCACCCCCAAGTAGGATCTGAGTGTAAGAGCATAGTTGCCCTCCAGATCTCGAGACTAGGAAATAGCTCGATAGCCCTCATGTTGCCTTGGTCGAGCTACCACCCCCAATAAGGATCTGAGTGTAAGAGCATAGTTACCCTCCAGATCTTGAGACCAGGAAATAGCTGGATAGCCCTCACGTTGACTTGGTCGAGCTACCACCCCAATAAGGATCTGACTGTAAGAGCATAGTTACCTTCCAGATCTATAGACCTTGAAATAGCTCGATAGCCCTCCTGATGCCTTGATCGGGCTACCACCATTAAGCAGGATTTGAGTGTAAGAGCATAGTTGCCCTCCAAATCTTCAAGACTAGGAAATAGCTTGATAGACCTGTTGATGCCTTGGTCGGGCTACCACCCCAAAGTAGGATCTGAGTGTAAGAGCATAGTTGCCCTCCATATCTCAAGACTAGGAAATAGCTCGATAGCCCTCATGTTGCCATAGTCGAGCTACCACCCCCAATAAGGATCTGAGTGTAAGAGCATAGTTACCCTCCAGATCTAGAAACCATGAAATAGCTCGATAGCCCTCCTGATGCCTTGATCGGGCTACCACCCCCAAGTAGGATCTGAGTGTCAGAGCATAGTTGCCCTCCAGATCTCGAGACCAGGAAATAGCTCGATATCCCTCCTGATGCCTTGATCGGGCTACCACCCCCAAGTAGGATCTGAGTGTAAGAGCATAGTTGCCCTCCAGATCTCGAGACTAGGAAATAGCTCGATATCCCTCATGTTGCCTTGGTCGAGCTACCACCCCCAATAAGGATCTGAGTGTAAGAGCATAGTTACCCTCCAGATCTTGAGACCATGAAATAGCTGGATAGCCCTCATGTTGACTTGGTCGAGCTACCACCCCAATAAGGATCTGACTGTAAGAGCATAGTTACCTTCCAGATCTAGAGACCATGAAATAGCTCGATAGCCCTCCTGATGCCTTGATCGGGCTACCACCATTAAGGAGGATCTGAGTGTAAGAGCATAGTTGCCCTCCAAATCTTCAAGACTAGGAAATAGCTTGATAGACCTCCTGATGCCTTGGTCGGGCTACCACCCCCAAGAAGGATCTAAGTGTAAGAGCATACTTGCCCTCCAGATCTCGAGACCAGGAAATAGCTCGATAGCCCTCATGTTGCCTAGGTCGAGCTACCACCCCCAAGTAGGATCTGAGTGTCAGAGCATAATTGCCCTCCAGATCTCGAGACCATGAAATAGCTCGATAGCCCTCCTGATGCCTTGATCGGGCTACCACCCCCAAGAAGGATCTGAGTGTAAGAGCATAGTTGCCCTCCAGATCTGTAGACCAGGAAATAGCTCGATAGCCTTCATGTTGCCTTGGTCGAGCTACCACCCCCAATAAGGATCTGAGTGTAAGAGCATAGTTACCCTCCAGATCTTGAGACCGGGAAATAGCTGGATAGCCCTCATGTTGACTTGGTCGAGCTACCACCCCCAATAAGGATCTGACTGTAAGAGCATAGTTATCTTCCAGATCTAGAGACCATGAAATAGCTCGATAGCCCTCCTGATGCCTTGATCGGGCTACCACCATTAAGCAGGATCTGAGTGTAAGAGCACAGTTGCCCTCCAAATCTTCAAGACTAGGAAATAGCTTGATAGACCTCCTGATGCCTTGGTCGGGCTACCACCCCCAAGAAGGATCTAAGTGTAAGAGCATAGTTGCCCTCCAGATCTCGAGACCAGGAAATAGCTCGATAGCCCTCATGTTGCCTAGGTCGAGCTACCACCCCCAAGTAGGATCTGAGTGTCAGAGCATAATTGCCCTCCAGATCTCGAGACCAGGAAATAGCTAGATAGCCCTCCTGATGCCTTGATCGGGCTACCACCCCCAAGTAGGATCTGAGTGTAAGAGCATAGTTGCCTTCCAGATATCGAGACTAGGAAATGGCTCAATAGCCCTCATGTTGCCTTGGTCGGGCTACCACCCCCAATAAGGATCTGAGTGTAAGAGCATAGTTACCCTCCAGATCTTGAGACCAGGAAATAGCTGGATAGCCCTCATGTTGCCTTGGTCGAGCTACCACCCCCAATAAGGATCTGACTGTAAGAGCATAGTTACCTTCCAGATATAGAGACCATGAAATAGCTAATAGCCCTCCTGATGCCTTGATCGGGCTACCACCATTAAGCAGGATCTGAGTGTAAGAGCATAGTTGCCCTCCAAATCTTCAAGACTAGGAAATAGCTTGATAGACCTGTTGATGCCTTGGTCGGGCTACCACCCCGAAGTAGGATCTGAGTGTAAGAGCATAGTTGCCCTCCATATCTCAAGACTAGGAAATAGCTCGATAGCCCTCATGTTGCCATAGTCGAGCTACCACCCCCAATAAGGATCTGAGTGTAAGAGCATAGTTACCCTCCAGATCTTGAGACCAGGAAATAGCTGGATAGCCCTCATGTTACCTTGGTCGAGCTACCACCCCCAATAAGGATCTGACTGTAAGAACATAGTTACCTTCCAGATCTAGAGACCATGAAATAGCTCGATAGCCCTCCTGATGCCTTGATCGGGCTACCACCATTAAGCAGGATCTGAGTGTATAAGCATAGTTGCCCTCCAAATCTTCAAGACTAGGAAATAGCTTGATAGACCTCCTGATGCCTTGGTCGGGCTACCATCCCCAAGGAGGATCTAAGTGTAAGAGCATAGTTGCCCTCCAGATCTCGAGACCAGGAAATAGCTGGATAACCCTCATGTTGCCTTGGTCGAGCTACCACCCCCAAGAAGAATCTGAGTGTAAGAGCATAGTTGACCTCGAGATCTCGAGACCAGGAAATAGCTCGATAGCCCTCCCGATGCCTTGGTCAGGCTACCACCCCCAAGAAGGTTCTGAGTGTAAGAGCGTAATTGCCCTCCAGATCTCAAGATCAGGAAATAGCTCGATAGCCCTCCTGATGCCTTGGTTGGGCTACCACCCCCAAGAAGGATCTGAGTGTAAGAGCATAGTTGCCCTCCAGATCTCGAGACCAGGAAATAGCTCGATAGACCTCCTGATGCCTTGGTCGGGCTACCGCCCCCAAGAAGGATCTGAGTGTAAGAGTATAGTTGCCTTCCAGATCTCAGGACCAGGAAGTAGCTAGATAGCACTCATGTTTCCTTGGTCGGGCTACCGCCCACAAGTAGGATCTGAGTGTAAGAGCATAGTTGCCCTCCAGATCTCGAGACCAGTAAATAGCTCGATAGCCCACCTGATGCCTTGGTCAGGCTACCACTCCCAAGAAGGATCTGACTGTAAGAGCATAGTTGCCCTCCAGATCTAGAGACCCTGAAATAGCTCGATAGCCCTCCTGATGCTTTGATCGGGCTACCACTCCCAAGAAGGATCTGAGTGTAAGAGCATAGTTGCCCTCTAGATCTCGAGACCAGGAAATAGCTTGATAACCCTCCTGATGCCTTGGTCAGACTACCACCCCCAAGAAGGATCTGAGTGTAAGAGCATAGTTGCCCTCCAGATCTCGAGACCATGAAATAGCTCGATAGCCCTCCTGATTCCTTGATCGGGCTACCACCCCTAAGTAGGATCTGAGTGTAAGAGCATAGTTGCCCTCCAGATCTCGAGACTAGGAAATAGCTCGTTAGCCCTCCTGATGATTTGGTCGGGCTACCACCCCCAAGAAAGATCTAAGTGGAAGAGCATAGTTGCCCTCCAGATGTCGAGACCAGGAAATAGCTCGATAGCCCTCATGTTGCCTTGGTCTAGCTACCACCCCCAATAAGGATCTGAGTGTAAGAGCATAGTTACCCTCAAGATCTAGAGACCATGAAATAGCTCGATAGCCCTCCTGATGCCTTGATCGGGCTACCACCATTAAGCAGGATCTGAGTGTAAGAGCATAGTTGCCCTCCAAATCTTCAAGACTAGGAAATAGCTTGATAGACCTGCTGATGCCTTGGTCGGGCTACCACCCCCAAGTAGGATCTTAGTATAAGAGCATAGTTGCCCTCCACATCTCGAGACTAGGAAATAGCTCGATAGCCCTCATGTTGCCTTACTCGAGCTACCACCCCCAATAAGGATCTGAGTGTAAGAGCATAGTTACCCTCCAGATCTTGAGACCAGGAAATAGCTGGATAGCCCTCATGTTGCCTTGGTCGAGCTACCACCCCCAATAAGGATCTGACTGTAAGAGCATAGTTACCTTCCAGATCTAGAGACCATGAAATAGCTCGATAGCCCTCCTGATGCCTTGATCGGGCTACCACCATTAAGCAGGATCTGAGTGTATAAGCATAGTTTCCCTCCAAATCTTCAAGACTAGGAAATAGCTTGATAAACCTCCTGATGCCTTGGTCGGGCTACCACCCCCAAGAAGGATCTAAGTGTAAGAGCATAGTTGCCCTCCAGATCTCGAGACCAGGAAATAGCTGGATAGCCCTCATGTTGCCTTGGTCGAGCTACCACCCCCAAGAAGGATCTGAGTGTAAGAGCATAGTTGCCCTCCAGATCTCGAGACCAGGAAATAGCTCGATAGCCCTCCTGATGTCTTGGTCGGGCTACCGCCCCCAAGAAGGATCTGAGTGTAAGAGCATAGTTGCCTTCCAGATCTCAAGACCAGGAAGTAGCTAGATAGCCCTCATGTTTCCTTGGTCGGGCTACCGCCCACAAGAATAATCTAAGTGTAAGAGCATAGTTGACCTCCAGATCTCGAGACCAGGAAATAGCTCGATAGCCCACCTGATGCCTTGGTCAGGCTACCACTCCCAAGAAGGATCTGAGTGTAAGAGCATAGTTGCCCTCCAGATGTCGAGACCAGTAAATAGCTCGATAGCCCTCGTGATGCCTTGGTCGGGCTACCACCCCCAAGAAGGATCTGAGTGTAAGAGCATAGTTGCCCTCCAGATCTCGAGACCAGGAAATAGCTCGATAGCCCTCCTGATGCCATGGTCGAGCTACCTCCCCCAAGAAGGATCTGAGTGTTAAAGCATGGTTTTCCTCCAGATCTTGAGACCGAGAAATAGCTCGATAGCACTCTTATTGCCTTGGTCGATCTACCATCCCCAAGAAGGATCTGAGTGTAAGAGCATAGTTGCCCTCCAGATCTCGAGACCCTGAAATAGCTCGATAGCCCTCCTGATGCTTTGATCGGGCTACCACTCCCAAGAAGGATCTGAGTGTAAGAGCATAGTTGCCCTCTAGATCTCGAGACCAGGAAATAGCTTGATAACCCTCCTGATGCCTTGGTCAGACTACCACCCCCAAGAAGGATCTGAGTGTAAGAGCATAGTTGCCCTCCAGATCTCGAGACCATGAAATAGCTCGATAGCCCTCCTGATTCCTTGATCGGGCTACCACCCCTAAGTAGGATCTGAGTGTAAGAGCATAGTTGCCCTCCAGATCTCGAGACTAGGAAATAGCTCGTTAGCCCTCCTGATGATTTGGTCGGGCTACCACCCCCAAGAAAGATCTAAGTGGAAGAGCATAGTTGCCCTCCAGATGTCGAGACCAGGAAATAGCTCGATAGCCCTCATGTTGCCTTGGTCTAGCTACCACCCCCAATAAGGATCTGAGTGTAAGAGCATAGTTACCCTCAAGATCTAGAGACCATGAAATAGCTCGATAGCCCTCCTGATGCCTTGATCGGGCTACCACCATTAAGCAGGATCTGAGTGTAAGAGCATAGTTGCCCTCCAAATCTTCAAGACTAGGAAATAGCTTGATAGACCTGCTGATGCCTTGGTCGGGCTACCACCCCCAAGTAGGATCTTAGTATAAGAGCATAGTTGCCCTCCACATCTCGAGACTAGGAAATAGCTCGATAGCCCTCATGTTGCCTTACTCGAGCTACCACCCCCAATAAGGATCTGAGTGTAAGAGCATAGTTACCCTCCAGATCTTGAGACCAGGAAATAGCTGGATAGCCCTCATGTTGCCTTGGTCGAGCTACCACCCCCAATAAGGATCTGACTGTAAGAGCATAGTTACCTTCCAGATCTAGAGACCATGAAATAGCTCGATAGCCCTCCTGATGCCTTGATCGGGCTACCACCATTAAGCAGGATCTGAGTGTATAAGCATAGTTTCCCTCCAAATCTTCAAGACTAGGAAATAGCTTGATAAACCTCCTGATGCCTTGGTCGGGCTACCACCCCCAAGAAGGATCTAAGTGTAAGAGCATAGTTGCCCTCCAGATCTCGAGACCAGGAAATAGCTGGATAGCCCTCATGTTGCCTTGGTCGAGCTACCACCCCCAAGAAGGATCTGAGTGTAAGAGCATAGTTGCCCTCCAGATCTCGAGACCAGGAAATAGCTCGATAGCCCTCCTGATGTCTTGGTCGGGCTACCGCCCCCAAGAAGGATCTGAGTGTAAGAGCATAGTTGCCTTCCAGATCTCAAGACCAGGAAGTAGCTAGATAGCCCTCATGTTTCCTTGGTCGGGCTACCGCCCACAAGAATAATCTAAGTGTAAGAGCATAGTTGACCTCCAGATCTCGAGACCAGGAAATAGCTCGATAGCCCACCTGATGCCTTGGTCAGGCTACCACTCCCAAGAAGGATCTGAGTGTAAGAGCATAGTTGCCCTCCAGATGTCGAGACCAGTAAATAGCTCGATAGCCCTCGTGATGCCTTGGTCGGGCTACCACCCCCAAGAAGGATCTGAGTGTAAGAGCATAGTTGCCCTCCAGATCTCGAGACCAGGAAATAGCTCGATAGCCCTCCTGATGCCATGGTCGAGCTACCTCCCCCAAGAAGGATCTGAGTGTTAAAGCATGGTTTTCCTCCAGATCTTGAGACCGAGAAATAGCTCGATAGCACTCTTATTGCCTTGGTCGATCTACCATCCCCAAGAAGGATCTGAGTGTAAGAGCATAGTTGCCCTCCAGATCTCGAGACCATGAAATAGCTCGATAGCCCTCCTGAAGTCTTGATCGGGCTACCACCCCCAAGAAGGTTCTGAGTGTAAGAGCATAGTTGCCCTCCAGATCTGGAGACCAGGAAATAGCTCGATAGCCCTCCTGATGTCTTGGTCGGGCTACCGCCCCCAAGTAGGATCTAAGTGTAAGAGCATAGTTGCCCTCCAGATCTCGAGACCAGGAAATAGCTCGATAGCCCTCCTGATGCCTTGGTAGGGCTACCACCCCCAAGAAGGATCTAAGTGTAAGAACATAGTTGCCCTCCAGATCTCGAGACCAGGAAATAGCTCGATAGACCTCCTGATGCCTTGGTCGGGCTACCACCCCCAAGAAGGATCTGAGTGTAAGAGCATAGTTGCCTTCTAGATGTCGAGACCAGTAAATAGCTCGATAGCCCTCCTAATGCCTTGGTCGGGCTACCACCCCCAAGAAGGATCTGAGTGTAAGAGCATAGTTGCCCTCCAAATCTCGAGACCAGGAAATAGCTCGATAGCCCTCCTGATGCCATGATCGCACTACCTCCCCCAAGAAGGATCTGAGTGTTAGAGCATGGTTTTCCTCCAGATCTTGAGACCGGGAAATAGCTCGATAGCACTCTTATTGCCTTGGTCGATCTACCATCCCCAAGAAGGATCTGAGTGTAAGAGCATAGTTGCCCTCCAGATCTCGAGACCAGGAAATAGCTCGATAGCCCTCCTGATGCCTTGGTCGGGCTACCGACCCCAAGAAGGATGTGAGTGTAAGAGCATAGTTGCCTTCCAGATCTCAAGAACAGGAAATAGCTCGATAGCCCTCCTAATGCCTTGGTCGGGCTACCACCTCCAAGAAGGATCTGAGTGTAAGAGCATAGTTGCCCTCCAGATCTCGAGACCAGGAAGTAGCTCGATAGCCCTCATGTTACCTTGGTCGAGCTACCACCCCCAAGAAGGATCTGAGTGTAAGAGCATAGTTGCCCTCCTGATCTCGAGACCATGAAATAGCTCGATAGCCCTCCTGATGCCTTGGTCGGGCTACCGACCCCAAGAAGGATCTGAGTGTAAGAGCATAGTTGCCTTCCAGATCTCAAGACCAGGAAATAGCTCGATAGCCCTCCTGATGCCTTGGTCGGGCTACCACCCCCAAAAAGGATCTGAGTGTAAGAGCATAGTTACCCTGTAGATCTCGAGACCAGGAAATTACTCGATAGCCCTCCTGATGCCTTGGTCGGGCTACCACCCCCAAGAAGGATCTGAGTGTAAGAGTTGCCCTCCAGATCTCGAGACCAGGAAATAGCTCGATAGCCCTCATGTTACCATGGTCGAGCTACCACCCCCAAGAAGGATCTGAGTGTAAGAGCATAGTTGCCCTCTAGATCTCGAGAACAGGAAATAGCTTGATATCCCTCATGTTACCTTGGTCGAGCTACCACCCCCAAGAAGGATCTGAGTGTAAGAGCATAGTTGCCCTCCAGATCTCGAGACCAGGAAATAGCTCGATATCCCTCCTGATGCCTTTGGTCGGGCTACCACCCGCAAGAAGGATCTGAGTGTAAGAGCATAGTTGCCCTCCAGGTCTCGAGACCAGGAAATAGCTCGATAGCCCTCATGTTACCATGGTCGAGCAACCACCCCCAAGAAGGATCTGAGTGTAAGATCATAGTTGCCCTCCAGATCTCAAGACCAGGAAATAGCTCGATAGCCCACCTGATGCCTTGGTCGGGCTACCACCCCCAAAAAGGATCTGAGTGTAAGAGCATAGATGCCCTGTAGATCTCGAGACCAGGAAATTACTCGATAGCCCTCCTGATGCCTTGGTCGGGCTACTACCCCCAAGAAGGATCTGAGTGTAAGAGCATAGTTGCCATCCAGATCTCGAGGCCAGGAAATAGCTCGATAGCCCTCATGTTACCTTGGTCGAGCTACCACCCCCAAGAAGGATCTGAGTGTAAGAGCATAGTTGCCCTGCTGATCTCGAGACCATGAAATAGCTCGATAGCCCTCCTGATGCCTTGGTCGGGCTACCGACCCCAAGAAGGATCTGAGTGTAAGAGCATAGTTGCCTTCCAGATCTCAAGACTAGGAAATAGCTCGATAGCCCTCCTGATGCCTCGGTCGGGCTACCACCCCCAAGAAGGATCTGAGTGTAAGAGCATAGTTTCCCTCCAGATCTCGAGAACAGGAAATAGCTTGATAGCCCTCATGTTACCTTGGTCGAGCTACCACCCCCAAGAATGATCTGAGTGTAAGAGCATAGTTGCCCTCCAGATCTCGAGTCTAGGAAATATCTCGATAGCTCTCCTGATGCCTTGGTCGGGCTACCGACCCCAAGAAGGATCAGTGTGTAAGAGCATAGTTGCCTTCCAGATCTCAAGACTAGGAAATAGCTCGATAGCCCTCCTGATGCCTTGGTCGGGCTACCACCCCCAAGAAGGATCTGAGTGTTAGAGCATGGTTTTCCTCCAGATCTAGAGACCATGAAAATGCTCGATAGCCCTCCTGATGCCTTGGTCGGGCTACTACCCCCAAGAAGGATCTGAGTGTAAGAGCATAGTTGCCCTCCAGATCTCGAGACCAGGAAATAGCTCGATAGCCCTCATGTTACCATGGTCGAGCTACCACCCCCAAGAATGATCTGAGTGTAAGAGCATAGTTGCCCTCCAGATCTCGAGTCTAGGAAATAGCTCGATAGCTCTCCTGATGCCTTGGTCGGGCTACCGACCCCAAGAAGGATCAGTGTGTAAGAGCATAGTTGCCTTCCAGATCTCAAGACTAGGAAATAGCTCGATAGCCCTCCTGATGCCTTGGTCGGGCTACCACCCCCAAGAAGGATCTGAGTGTTAGAGCATGGTTTTCCTCCAGATCTAGAGACCATGAAAATGCTCGATAGCCCTCCTGATGCCTTGGTCGGGCTACCACCCCCAAGAAGGATCTGAGTGTAAGAGCATAGTTGCCCTCCAGATCTCGAGACCAGGAAATAGCTCGATAGCCCTCCTGATGCCATGGTCGAGCTACCTCCCCCAAGAAGGATCTGAGTGTAAGAGCATAGTTGCCTTCCAGATCTCAAGACCAGGAAATTACTCGATGGACCTCCTGATGCCTTGGTCGGGCTACCACCCCCAAGAAGGATCTGAGTGTAAGAGCATAGTTGCCTTCCAGATCTCAAGACCAGGAAATTATTCGATGGCCCTCCTGATGCCTTGGTCGGGCTACCACCCCCAAGAAGGATCTGAATGCAAGAGCATAGTTGCCCTTCAGATCTCGAGACCAGGAAATAGCTCGATAGCCCTCATGTTGCCTTGGTCTAGCTACCACCCCCAATAAGGATCTGAGTGTAAGAGCATAGTTACCCTCAAGATCTAGAGACCATGAAATAGCTCGATAGCCCTCCTGATGCCTTGGTCGGGCTACCACCCCCAAGAAGGATCTGAGTGTTAGAGCATGGTTTTCCTCCAGATCTAGAGACCATGAAAATGCTCGATAGCCCTCCTGATGCCTTGGTCGGGCTACCACCCCCAAGAAGGATCTGAGTGTAAGAGCATAGTTGCCCTCCAGATCTCGAGACCAGGAAATAGCTCGATAGCCCTCCTGATGCCATGGTCGAGCTACCTCCCCCAAGAAGGATCTGAGTGTTCGAGCATGGTTTTCCTCCAGATCTCGAGACCAGGAAATAGTTCAATAGCCCTCCTATTGCCTTGGTCGATCTACCATCCCCAAGAAGGATCTGAGTGTAAGAGCATAGTTGCCCTGCAGATCTCGAGTCTAGGAAATAGCTCGATAGCCCTCCTGATGCCATGGTCGAGCTACCTCCCCCAAGAAGGATCTGAGTGTTAGAGCATGGTTTTCCTCCAGATCTCGAGACCAGGAAATAGTTCAATAGCCCTCCTATTGCCTTGGTCGGGCTACCGACCCCAAGAAGGATCAGTGTGTAAGAGCATAGTTGCCTTCCAGATCTCAAGACTAGGAAATAGCTCGATAGCCCTCCTGATGCCTTGGTTGGGCTACCACCCCCAAGAAGGATCTGAGTGTTAGAGCAAGGTTTTCCTCCAGATCTAAAGACCATGAAAATGCTCGATAGCCCTCCTGATGCCTTGGTCGGGCTACCACCCCCAAGAAGGATCCGAGTGTAAGAGCATAGTTGCCTTCCAGATCTCAAGACCAGGAAATTACTCGATGGCCCTCCTGATGCCTTGGTCGGGCTACCACCCCCAAGAAGGATCTGAGTGTAAGAGCATAGTTGCCTTCCAGATCTCAAGACCAGGAAATTACTCGATGGCCCTCCTGATGCCTTGGTCGGGCTACCACCCCCAAGAAGGATCTGAGTGTAAGAGCATAGTTGCCCTCCAGATCTCGAGACCAGGAAATAGCTCGATAGCTCTCATGTTACCATGGTCGAGCTACCACCCCCAAGAAGGATCTGAGTGTAAGATCATAGTTGCCCTCCAGATCTCGAGTCCGGGAAATAGCTCGATAGCTCTCCTGATGCCTTGGTCGGGCTACCGCCCCCAAGAAGGATCTGAGTGTAAAAGCATAGTTGCCATCCAGATCTCAAGACTAGGAAATAGCTCGATAGCCCTCCTGATGCCTCGGTCGGGCTACCACCCCCAAGAAGGATCAGAGTGTAAGAGCATGGTTTCCCTCCAGATCTCGAGAACAGGAAATAGCTTGATAGCCCTCATGTTACCTTGGTCGAGCTACCACCCCCAAGAATGATCTGAGTGTAAGAGCATGGTTTCCCTCCAGATCTCGAGACCAGGAAATTACTCGATAGCCCTCCTCATGCCTTGGTCGGGCTACCACCCCCAAGAAGGATCTGGGTGTAAGAGCATAGTTGCCCTCCAGATCTCGAGACCAGGAAATAGCTCGATAGCCCTCATGTTACCATGGTCGAGCTACCACCCCCAAGAATGATCTGAGTGTAAGAGCATAGTTGCCCTCCAGATCTCGAGTCCAGGAAATAGCTCGATAGCTCTCCTGATGCCTTGGTCGGGCTACCGACCCCAAGAAGGATCTGAGTGTAAGAGCATAGTTGCCTTCCAGATCTCAAGACCAGGAAATTACTCGATAGCCCTCCTGATGCCTTGGTCGGGCTACCACCCCCAATAAGGATCTGAGTGTAAGATCATAGTTGTCGTCCAGATCTAGAGACCATGAAATAACTCGATAGCCCTCCTGATGCCTTGATCGGGTTACCACCCCCAAGAAGGATCTGAGTGTAAGAGCATAGTTGCCGTCCAGATCCCGAGACCAGGAAATAGCTTGATAGCCCTCATGATGCCGTGGTCGGGCTACCACCCCCAAGAAGGATCTGAGTGTAAGAGCATAGTTGCCATCCAGATCTCGAGACCAGGAAATAGCTCGATAGCCCTCCTGATGCCTTGGTCGGGCTACCGACCCCAAGAAGGATCTGAGTGTAAGAGCATAGTTGCCCTCCAGATCTCGAGACCAGGAAATAGCTCGATAGCCCTCCTGATGCCTTGGTCAGCCTACCACCCCCAAAAGGATCTGAGTGTAAGAGCATAGTTGCCCTGTAGATCTCGAGACCAGGAAATTACTCGATAGCCCTCCTGATGCCTTGGTCGGGCTACCACCCCCAAGAAGGATCTGAGTGTAAGAGCATAGTTGCCCTCCAGATCTCGAGACCAGGAAATAGCTCGATAGCCCTCATGTTACCATGGTCGAGCTACCACCCCCAAGAATGATCTGAGTGTAAGAGCATAGTTGCCCTCCAGATCTCGAGTCCAGGAAATAGCTTGATAGCTCTCCTGATGCCTTGGTCGGGCTACCGACCCCAAGAAGGATCAGTGTGTAAGAGCATAGTTGCCTTCCAGATCTCAAGACTAGGAAATAGCTCGATAGCCCTCCTGATGCCTTGGTCGGGCTACCACCCCCAAGAAGGATCTAAGTGTTAGAGCATGGTTTTCCTCCAGATCTAGAGACCATGAAAATGCACGATAGCCCTCCTGATGCCTTGGTCGGGCTACCACCCCCAAGAAGGATCTGAGTGTAAGAGCATAGTTGCCCTCCAGATCTCGAGACCAGGAAATAGCTCGATAGCCCTCCTGATGCCATGGTCGAGCTACCTCTCCCAAGAAGGATCTGAGTGTTAGAGCATGGTTTTCCTCCAGATCTCGAGACCAGGAAATAGTTCAATAGCCCTCCTATTGCCTTGGTCGGGCTACCGACCCCAAGAAGGATCAGTGTGTAAGAGCATAGTTGCCTTCCAGATCTCAAGACTAGGAAATAGCTCGATAGCCCTCCTGATGCCTTGGTCGGGCTACCACCCCCAAGAAGGATCTGAGTGTTAGAGCATGGTTTTCCTCCAGATCTAGAGACCATGAAAATGCTCGATAGCCCTCCTGATGCCTTGGTCGGGCTACCACCCCCAAGAAGGATCTGAGTGTAAGAGCATAGTTGCCTTCCAGATCTCAAGACCAGGAAATTACTCGATGGACCTCCTGATGCCTTGGTCGGGCTACCACCCCCAAGAAGGATCTGAGTGTAAGAGCATAGTTGCCTTCCAGATCTCAAGACCAGGAAATTACTCGATGGCCCTCCTGATGCCTTGGTCGGGCTACCACCCCCAAGAAGGATCTGAATGCAAGAGCATAGTTGCCCTTCAGATCTCGAGACCAGGAAATAGCTCGATAGCCCTCATGTTGCCTTGGTCTAGCTACCACCCCCAATAAGGATCTGAGTGTAAGAGCATAGTTACCCTCAAGATCTAGAGACCATGAAATAGCTCGATAGCCCTCCTGATGCCTTGATCGGGCTACCACCATTAAGCAGGATCTGAGTGTAAGAGCATAGTTGCCCTCCAAATCTTCAAGACTAGGAAATAGCTTGATAGACCTGCTGATGCCTTGGTCGGGCTACCACCCCCAAGTAGGATCTTAGTATAAGAGCATAGTTGCCCTCCACATCTCGAGACTAGGAAATAGCTCGATAGCCCTCATGTTGCCTTACTCGAGCTACCACCCCCAATAAGGATCTGAGTGTAAGAGCATAGTTACCCTCCAGATCTTGAGACCAGGAAATAGCTGGATAGCCCTCATGTTGCCTTGGTCGAGCTACCACCCCCAATAAGGATCTGACTGTAAGAGCATAGTTACCTTCCAGATCTAGAGACCATGAAATAGCTCGATAGCCCTCCTGATGCCTTGATCGGGCTACCACCATTAAGCAGGATCTGAGTGTATAAGCATAGTTTCCCTCCAAATCTTCAAGACTAGGAAATAGCTTGATAAACCTCCTGATGCCTTGGTCGGGCTACCACCCCCAAGAAGGATCTAAGTGTAAGAGCATAGTTGCCCTCCAGATCTCGAGACCAGGAAATAGCTGGATAGCCCTCATGTTGCCTTGGTCGAGCTACCACCCCCAAGAAGGATCTGAGTGTAAGAGCATAGTTGCCCTCCAGATCTCGAGACCAGGAAATAGCTCGATAGCCCTCCTGATGTCTTGGTCGGGCTACCGCCCCCAAGAAGGATCTGAGTGTAAGAGCATAGTTGCCTTCCAGATCTCAAGACCAGGAAGTAGCTAGATAGCCCTCATGTTTCCTTGGTCGGGCTACCGCCCACAAGAATAATCTAAGTGTAAGAGCATAGTTGACCTCCAGATCTCGAGACCAGGAAATAGCTCGATAGCCCACCTGATGCCTTGGTCAGGCTACCACTCCCAAGAAGGATCTGAGTGTAAGAGCATAGTTGCCCTCCAGATGTCGAGACCAGTAAATAGCTCGATAGCCCTCGTGATGCCTTGGTCGGGCTACCACCCCCAAGAAGGATCTGAGTGTAAGAGCATAGTTGCCCTCCAGATCTCGAGACCAGGAAATAGCTCGATAGCCCTCCTGATGCCATGGTCGAGCTACCTCCCCCAAGAAGGATCTGAGTGTTAAAGCATGGTTTTCCTCCAGATCTTGAGACCGAGAAATAGCTCGATAGCACTCTTATTGCCTTGGTCGATCTACCATCCCCAAGAAGGATCTGAGTGTAAGAGCATAGTTGCCCTCCAGATCTCGAGACCATGAAATAGCTCGATAGCCCTCCTGAAGTCTTGATCGGGCTACCACCCCCAAGAAGGTTCTGAGTGTAAGAGCATAGTTGCCCTCCAGATCTGGAGACCAGGAAATAGCTCGATAGCCCTCCTGATGTCTTGGTCGGGCTACCGCCCCCAAGTAGGATCTAAGTGTAAGAGCATAGTTGCCCTCCAGATCTCGAGACCAGGAAATAGCTCGATAGCCCTCCTGATGCCTTGGTAGGGCTACCACCCCCAAGAAGGATCTAAGTGTAAGAACATAGTTGCCCTCCAGATCTCGAGACCAGGAAATAGCTCGATAGACCTCCTGATGCCTTGGTCGGGCTACCACCCCCAAGAAGGATCTGAGTGTAAGAGCATAGTTGCCTTCTAGATGTCGAGACCAGTAAATAGCTCGATAGCCCTCCTAATGCCTTGGTCGGGCTACCACCCCCAAGAAGGATCTGAGTGTAAGAGCATAGTTGCCCTCCAAATCTCGAGACCAGGAAATAGCTCGATAGCCCTCCTGATGCCATGATCGCACTACCTCCCCCAAGAAGGATCTGAGTGTTAGAGCATGGTTTTCCTCCAGATCTTGAGACCGGGAAATAGCTCGATAGCACTCTTATTGCCTTGGTCGATCTACCATCCCCAAGAAGGATCTGAGTGTAAGAGCATAGTTGCCCTCCAGATCTCGAGACCAGGAAATAGCTCGATAGCCCTCCTGATGCCTTGGTCGGGCTACCGACCCCAAGAAGGATGTGAGTGTAAGAGCATAGTTGCCTTCCAGATCTCAAGAACAGGAAATAGCTCGATAGCCCTCCTAATGCCTTGGTCGGGCTACCACCTCCAAGAAGGATCTGAGTGTAAGAGCATAGTTGCCCTCCAGATCTCGAGACCAGGAAGTAGCTCGATAGCCCTCATGTTACCTTGGTCGAGCTACCACCCCCAAGAAGGATCTGAGTGTAAGAGCATAGTTGCCCTCCTGATCTCGAGACCATGAAATAGCTCGATAGCCCTCCTGATGCCTTGGTCGGGCTACCGACCCCAAGAAGGATCTGAGTGTAAGAGCATAGTTGCCTTCCAGATCTCAAGACCAGGAAATAGCTCGATAGCCCTCCTGATGCCTTGGTCGGGCTACCACCCCCAAAAAGGATCTGAGTGTAAGAGCATAGTTACCCTGTAGATCTCGAGACCAGGAAATTACTCGATAGCCCTCCTGATGCCTTGGTCGGGCTACCACCCCCAAGAAGGATCTGAGTGTAAGAGTTGCCCTCCAGATCTCGAGACCAGGAAATAGCTCGATAGCCCTCATGTTACCATGGTCGAGCTACCACCCCCAAGAAGGATCTGAGTGTAAGAGCATAGTTGCCCTCTAGATCTCGAGAACAGGAAATAGCTTGATATCCCTCATGTTACCTTGGTCGAGCTACCACCCCCAAGAAGGATCTGAGTGTAAGAGCATAGTTGCCCTCCAGATCTCGAGACCAGGAAATAGCTCGATATCCCTCCTGATGCCTTTGGTCGGGCTACCACCCGCAAGAAGGATCTGAGTGTAAGAGCATAGTTGCCCTCCAGGTCTCGAGACCAGGAAATAGCTCGATAGCCCTCATGTTACCATGGTCGAGCAACCACCCCCAAGAAGGATCTGAGTGTAAGATCATAGTTGCCCTCCAGATCTCAAGACCAGGAAATAGCTCGATAGCCCACCTGATGCCTTGGTCGGGCTACCACCCCCAAAAAGGATCTGAGTGTAAGAGCATAGATGCCCTGTAGATCTCGAGACCAGGAAATTACTCGATAGCCCTCCTGATGCCTTGGTCGGGCTACTACCCCCAAGAAGGATCTGAGTGTAAGAGCATAGTTGCCATCCAGATCTCGAGGCCAGGAAATAGCTCGATAGCCCTCATGTTACCTTGGTCGAGCTACCACCCCCAAGAAGGATCTGAGTGTAAGAGCATAGTTGCCCTGCTGATCTCGAGACCATGAAATAGCTCGATAGCCCTCCTGATGCCTTGGTCGGGCTACCGACCCCAAGAAGGATCTGAGTGTAAGAGCATAGTTGCCTTCCAGATCTCAAGACTAGGAAATAGCTCGATAGCCCTCCTGATGCCTCGGTCGGGCTACCACCCCCAAGAAGGATCTGAGTGTAAGAGCATAGTTTCCCTCCAGATCTCGAGAACAGGAAATAGCTTGATAGCCCTCATGTTACCTTGGTCGAGCTACCACCCCCAAGAATGATCTGAGTGTAAGAGCATAGTTGCCCTCCAGATCTCGAGTCTAGGAAATATCTCGATAGCTCTCCTGATGCCTTGGTCGGGCTACCGACCCCAAGAAGGATCAGTGTGTAAGAGCATAGTTGCCTTCCAGATCTCAAGACTAGGAAATAGCTCGATAGCCCTCCTGATGCCTTGGTCGGGCTACCACCCCCAAGAAGGATCTGAGTGTTAGAGCATGGTTTTCCTCCAGATCTAGAGACCATGAAAATGCTCGATAGCCCTCCTGATGCCTTGGTCGGGCTACTACCCCCAAGAAGGATCTGAGTGTAAGAGCATAGTTGCCCTCCAGATCTCGAGACCAGGAAATAGCTCGATAGCCCTCATGTTACCATGGTCGAGCTACCACCCCCAAGAATGATCTGAGTGTAAGAGCATAGTTGCCCTCCAGATCTCGAGTCTAGGAAATAGCTCGATAGCTCTCCTGATGCCTTGGTCGGGCTACCGACCCCAAGAAGGATCAGTGTGTAAGAGCATAGTTGCCTTCCAGATCTCAAGACTAGGAAATAGCTCGATAGCCCTCCTGATGCCTTGGTCGGGCTACCACCCCCAAGAAGGATCTGAGTGTTAGAGCATGGTTTTCCTCCAGATCTAGAGACCATGAAAATGCTCGATAGCCCTCCTGATGCCTTGGTCGGGCTACCACCCCCAAGAAGGATCTGAGTGTAAGAGCATAGTTGCCCTCCAGATCTCGAGACCAGGAAATAGCTCGATAGCCCTCCTGATGCCATGGTCGAGCTACCTCCCCCAAGAAGGATCTGAGTGTTCGAGCATGGTTTTCCTCCAGATCTCGAGACCAGGAAATAGTTCAATAGCCCTCCTATTGCCTTGGTCGATCTACCATCCCCAAGAAGGATCTGAGTGTAAGAGCATAGTTGCCCTGCAGATCTCGAGTCTAGGAAATAGCTCGATAGCCCTCCTGATGCCATGGTCGAGCTACCTCCCCCAAGAAGGATCTGAGTGTTAGAGCATGGTTTTCCTCCAGATCTCGAGACCAGGAAATAGTTCAATAGCCCTCCTATTGCCTTGGTCGGGCTACCGACCCCAAGAAGGATCAGTGTGTAAGAGCATAGTTGCCTTCCAGATCTCAAGACTAGGAAATAGCTCGATAGCCCTCCTGATGCCTTGGTTGGGCTACCACCCCCAAGAAGGATCTGAGTGTTAGAGCAAGGTTTTCCTCCAGATCTAAAGACCATGAAAATGCTCGATAGCCCTCCTGATGCCTTGGTCGGGCTACCACCCCCAAGAAGGATCCGAGTGTAAGAGCATAGTTGCCTTCCAGATCTCAAGACCAGGAAATTACTCGATGGCCCTCCTGATGCCTTGGTCGGGCTACCACCCCCAAGAAGGATCTGAGTGTAAGAGCATAGTTGCCTTCCAGATCTCAAGACCAGGAAATTACTCGATGGCCCTCCTGATGCCTTGGTCGGGCTACCACCCCCAAGAAGGATCTGAGTGTAAGAGCATAGTTGCCCTCCAGATCTCGAGACCAGGAAATAGCTCGATAGCTCTCATGTTACCATGGTCGAGCTACCACCCCCAAGAAGGATCTGAGTGTAAGATCATAGTTGCCCTCCAGATCTCGAGTCCGGGAAATAGCTCGATAGCTCTCCTGATGCCTTGGTCGGGCTACCGCCCCCAAGAAGGATCTGAGTGTAAAAGCATAGTTGCCATCCAGATCTCAAGACTAGGAAATAGCTCGATAGCCCTCCTGATGCCTCGGTCGGGCTACCACCCCCAAGAAGGATCAGAGTGTAAGAGCATGGTTTCCCTCCAGATCTCGAGAACAGGAAATAGCTTGATAGCCCTCATGTTACCTTGGTCGAGCTACCACCCCCAAGAATGATCTGAGTGTAAGAGCATGGTTTCCCTCCAGATCTCGAGACCAGGAAATTACTCGATAGCCCTCCTCATGCCTTGGTCGGGCTACCACCCCCAAGAAGGATCTGGGTGTAAGAGCATAGTTGCCCTCCAGATCTCGAGACCAGGAAATAGCTCGATAGCCCTCATGTTACCATGGTCGAGCTACCACCCCCAAGAATGATCTGAGTGTAAGAGCATAGTTGCCCTCCAGATCTCGAGTCCAGGAAATAGCTCGATAGCTCTCCTGATGCCTTGGTCGGGCTACCGACCCCAAGAAGGATCTGAGTGTAAGAGCATAGTTGCCTTCCAGATCTCAAGACCAGGAAATTACTCGATAGCCCTCCTGATGCCTTGGTCGGGCTACCACCCCCAATAAGGATCTGAGTGTAAGATCATAGTTGTCGTCCAGATCTAGAGACCATGAAATAACTCGATAGCCCTCCTGATGCCTTGATCGGGTTACCACCCCCAAGAAGGATCTGAGTGTAAGAGCATAGTTGCCGTCCAGATCCCGAGACCAGGAAATAGCTTGATAGCCCTCATGATGCCGTGGTCGGGCTACCACCCCCAAGAAGGATCTGAGTGTAAGAGCATAGTTGCCATCCAGATCTCGAGACCAGGAAATAGCTCGATAGCCCTCCTGATGCCTTGGTCGGGCTACCGACCCCAAGAAGGATCTGAGTGTAAGAGCATAGTTGCCCTCCAGATCTCGAGACCAGGAAATAGCTCGATAGCCCTCCTGATGCCTTGGTCAGCCTACCACCCCCAAAAGGATCTGAGTGTAAGAGCATAGTTGCCCTGTAGATCTCGAGACCAGGAAATTACTCGATAGCCCTCCTGATGCCTTGGTCGGGCTACCACCCCCAAGAAGGATCTGAGTGTAAGAGCATAGTTGCCCTCCAGATCTCGAGACCAGGAAATAGCTCGATAGCCCTCATGTTACCATGGTCGAGCTACCACCCCCAAGAATGATCTGAGTGTAAGAGCATAGTTGCCCTCCAGATCTCGAGTCCAGGAAATAGCTTGATAGCTCTCCTGATGCCTTGGTCGGGCTACCGACCCCAAGAAGGATCAGTGTGTAAGAGCATAGTTGCCTTCCAGATCTCAAGACTAGGAAATAGCTCGATAGCCCTCCTGATGCCTTGGTCGGGCTACCACCCCCAAGAAGGATCTAAGTGTTAGAGCATGGTTTTCCTCCAGATCTAGAGACCATGAAAATGCACGATAGCCCTCCTGATGCCTTGGTCGGGCTACCACCCCCAAGAAGGATCTGAGTGTAAGAGCATAGTTGCCCTCCAGATCTCGAGACCAGGAAATAGCTCGATAGCCCTCCTGATGCCATGGTCGAGCTACCTCTCCCAAGAAGGATCTGAGTGTTAGAGCATGGTTTTCCTCCAGATCTCGAGACCAGGAAATAGTTCAATAGCCCTCCTATTGCCTTGGTCGGGCTACCGACCCCAAGAAGGATCAGTGTGTAAGAGCATAGTTGCCTTCCAGATCTCAAGACTAGGAAATAGCTCGATAGCCCTCCTGATGCCTTGGTCGGGCTACCACCCCCAAGAAGGATCTGAGTGTTAGAGCATGGTTTTCCTCCAGATCTAGAGACCATGAAAATGCTCGATAGCCCTCCTGATGCCTTGGTCGGGCTACCACCCCCAAGAAGGATCTGAGTGTAAGAGCATAGTTGCCTTCCAGATCTCAAGACCAGGAAATTACTCGATGGACCTCCTGATGCCTTGGTCGGGCTACCACCCCCAAGAAGGATCTGAGTGTAAGAGCATAGTTGCCTTCCAGATCTCAAGACCAGGAAATTACTCGATGGCCCTCCTGATGCCTTGGTCGGGCTACCACCCCCAAGAAGGATCTGAATGCAAGAGCATAGTTGCCCTTCAGATCTCGAGACCAGGAAATAGCTCGATAGCCCTCATGTTGCCTTGGTCTAGCTACCACCCCCAATAAGGATCTGAGTGTAAGAGCATAGTTACCCTCAAGATCTAGAGACCATGAAATAGCTCGATAGCCCTCCTGATGCCTTGATCGGGCTACCACCATTAAGCAGGATCTGAGTGTAAGAGCATAGTTGCCCTCCAAATCTTCAAGACTAGGAAATAGCTTGATAGACCTGCTGATGCCTTGGTCGGGCTACCACCCCCAAGTAGGATCTTAGTATAAGAGCATAGTTGCCCTCCACATCTCGAGACTAGGAAATAGCTCGATAGCCCTCATGTTGCCTTACTCGAGCTACCACCCCCAATAAGGATCTGAGTGTAAGAGCATAGTTACCCTCCAGATCTTGAGACCAGGAAATAGCTGGATAGCCCTCATGTTGCCTTGGTCGAGCTACCACCCCCAATAAGGATCTGACTGTAAGAGCATAGTTACCTTCCAGATCTAGAGACCATGAAATAGCTCGATAGCCCTCCTGATGCCTTGATCGGGCTACCACCATTAAGCAGGATCTGAGTGTATAAGCATAGTTTCCCTCCAAATCTTCAAGACTAGGAAATAGCTTGATAAACCTCCTGATGCCTTGGTCGGGCTACCACCCCCAAGAAGGATCTAAGTGTAAGAGCATAGTTGCCCTCCAGATCTCGAGACCAGGAAATAGCTGGATAGCCCTCATGTTGCCTTGGTCGAGCTACCACCCCCAAGAAGGATCTGAGTGTAAGAGCATAGTTGCCCTCCAGATCTCGAGACCAGGAAATAGCTCGATAGCCCTCCTGATGTCTTGGTCGGGCTACCGCCCCCAAGAAGGATCTGAGTGTAAGAGCATAGTTGCCTTCCAGATCTCAAGACCAGGAAGTAGCTAGATAGCCCTCATGTTTCCTTGGTCGGGCTACCGCCCACAAGAATAATCTAAGTGTAAGAGCATAGTTGACCTCCAGATCTCGAGACCAGGAAATAGCTCGATAGCCCACCTGATGCCTTGGTCAGGCTACCACTCCCAAGAAGGATCTGAGTGTAAGAGCATAGTTGCCCTCCAGATGTCGAGACCAGTAAATAGCTCGATAGCCCTCGTGATGCCTTGGTCGGGCTACCACCCCCAAGAAGGATCTGAGTGTAAGAGCATAGTTGCCCTCCAGATCTCGAGACCAGGAAATAGCTCGATAGCCCTCCTGATGCCATGGTCGAGCTACCTCCCCCAAGAAGGATCTGAGTGTTAAAGCATGGTTTTCCTCCAGATCTTGAGACCGAGAAATAGCTCGATAGCACTCTTATTGCCTTGGTCGATCTACCATCCCCAAGAAGGATCTGAGTGTAAGAGCATAGTTGCCCTCCAGATCTCGAGACCATGAAATAGCTCGATAGCCCTCCTGAAGTCTTGATCGGGCTACCACCCCCAAGAAGGTTCTGAGTGTAAGAGCATAGTTGCCCTCCAGATCTGGAGACCAGGAAATAGCTCGATAGCCCTCCTGATGTCTTGGTCGGGCTACCGCCCCCAAGTAGGATCTAAGTGTAAGAGCATAGTTGCCCTCCAGATCTCGAGACCAGGAAATAGCTCGATAGCCCTCCTGATGCCTTGGTAGGGCTACCACCCCCAAGAAGGATCTAAGTGTAAGAACATAGTTGCCCTCCAGATCTCGAGACCAGGAAATAGCTCGATAGACCTCCTGATGCCTTGGTCGGGCTACCACCCCCAAGAAGGATCTGAGTGTAAGAGCATAGTTGCCTTCTAGATGTCGAGACCAGTAAATAGCTCGATAGCCCTCCTAATGCCTTGGTCGGGCTACCACCCCCAAGAAGGATCTGAGTGTAAGAGCATAGTTGCCCTCCAAATCTCGAGACCAGGAAATAGCTCGATAGCCCTCCTGATGCCATGATCGCACTACCTCCCCCAAGAAGGATCTGAGTGTTAGAGCATGGTTTTCCTCCAGATCTTGAGACCGGGAAATAGCTCGATAGCACTCTTATTGCCTTGGTCGATCTACCATCCCCAAGAAGGATCTGAGTGTAAGAGCATAGTTGCCCTCCAGATCTCGAGACCAGGAAATAGCTCGATAGCCCTCCTGATGCCTTGGTCGGGCTACCGACCCCAAGAAGGATGTGAGTGTAAGAGCATAGTTGCCTTCCAGATCTCAAGAACAGGAAATAGCTCGATAGCCCTCCTAATGCCTTGGTCGGGCTACCACCTCCAAGAAGGATCTGAGTGTAAGAGCATAGTTGCCCTCCAGATCTCGAGACCAGGAAGTAGCTCGATAGCCCTCATGTTACCTTGGTCGAGCTACCACCCCCAAGAAGGATCTGAGTGTAAGAGCATAGTTGCCCTCCTGATCTCGAGACCATGAAATAGCTCGATAGCCCTCCTGATGCCTTGGTCGGGCTACCGACCCCAAGAAGGATCTGAGTGTAAGAGCATAGTTGCCTTCCAGATCTCAAGACCAGGAAATAGCTCGATAGCCCTCCTGATGCCTTGGTCGGGCTACCACCCCCAAAAAGGATCTGAGTGTAAGAGCATAGTTACCCTGTAGATCTCGAGACCAGGAAATTACTCGATAGCCCTCCTGATGCCTTGGTCGGGCTACCACCCCCAAGAAGGATCTGAGTGTAAGAGTTGCCCTCCAGATCTCGAGACCAGGAAATAGCTCGATAGCCCTCATGTTACCATGGTCGAGCTACCACCCCCAAGAAGGATCTGAGTGTAAGAGCATAGTTGCCCTCTAGATCTCGAGAACAGGAAATAGCTTGATATCCCTCATGTTACCTTGGTCGAGCTACCACCCCCAAGAAGGATCTGAGTGTAAGAGCATAGTTGCCCTCCAGATCTCGAGACCAGGAAATAGCTCGATATCCCTCCTGATGCCTTTGGTCGGGCTACCACCCGCAAGAAGGATCTGAGTGTAAGAGCATAGTTGCCCTCCAGATCTCGAGACCAGGAAATAGCTCGATAGCCCTCATGTTACCATGGTCGAGCAACCACCCCCAAGAAGGATCTGAGTGTAAGATCATAGTTGCCCTCCAGATCTCAAGACCAGGAAATAGCTCGATAGCCCACCTGATGCCTTGGTCGGGCTACCACCCCCAAAAAGGATCTGAGTGTAAGAGCATAGATGCCCTGTAGATCTCGAGACCAGGAAATTACTCGATAGCCCTCCTGATGCCTTGGTCGGGCTACTACCCCCAAGAAGGATCTGAGTGTAAGAGCATAGTTGCCATCCAGATCTCGAGGCCAGGAAATAGCTCGATAGCCCTCATGTTACCTTGGTCGAGCTACCACCCCCAAGAAGGATCTGAGTGTAAGAGCATAGTTGCCCTGCTGATCTCGAGACCATGAAATAGCTCGATAGCCCTCCTGATGCCTTGGTCGGGCTACCGACCCCAAGAAGGATCTGAGTGTAAGAGCATAGTTGCCTTCCAGATCTCAAGACTAGGAAATAGCTCGATAGCCCTCCTGATGCCTCGGTCGGGCTACCACCCCCAAGAAGGATCTGAGTGTAAGAGCATAGTTTCCCTCCAGATCTCGAGAACAGGAAATAGCTTGATAGCCCTCATGTTACCTTGGTCGAGCTACCACCCCCAAGAATGATCTGAGTGTAAGAGCATAGTTGCCCTCCAGATCTCGAGTCTAGGAAATATCTCGATAGCTCTCCTGATGCCTTGGTCGGGCTACCGACCCCAAGAAGGATCAGTGTGTAAGAGCATAGTTGCCTTCCAGATCTCAAGACTAGGAAATAGCTCGATAGCCCTCCTGATGCCTTGGTCGGGCTACCACCCCCAAGAAGGATCTGAGTGTTAGAGCATGGTTTTCCTCCAGATCTAGAGACCATGAAAATGCTCGATAGCCCTCCTGATGCCTTGGTCGGGCTACTACCCCCAAGAAGGATCTGAGTGTAAGAGCATAGTTGCCCTCCAGATCTCGAGACCAGGAAATAGCTCGATAGCCCTCATGTTACCATGGTCGAGCTACCACCCCCAAGAATGATCTGAGTGTAAGAGCATAGTTGCCCTCCAGATCTCGAGTCTAGGAAATAGCTCGATAGCTCTCCTGATGCCTTGGTCGGGCTACCGACCCCAAGAAGGATCAGTGTGTAAGAGCATAGTTGCCTTCCAGATCTCAAGACTAGGAAATAGCTCGATAGCCCTCCTGATGCCTTGGTCGGGCTACCACCCCCAAGAAGGATCTGAGTGTTAGAGCATGGTTTTCCTCCAGATCTAGAGACCATGAAAATGCTCGATAGCCCTCCTGATGCCTTGGTCGGGCTACCACCCCCAAGAAGGATCTGAGTGTAAGAGCATAGTTGCCCTCCAGATCTCGAGACCAGGAAATAGCTCGATAGCCCTCCTGATGCCATGGTCGAGCTACCTCCCCCAAGAAGGATCTGAGTGTTCGAGCATGGTTTTCCTCCAGATCTCGAGACCAGGAAATAGTTCAATAGCCCTCCTATTGCCTTGGTCGATCTACCATCCCCAAGAAGGATCTGAGTGTAAGAGCATAGTTGCCCTGCAGATCTCGAGTCTAGGAAATAGCTCGATAGCCCTCCTGATGCCATGGTCGAGCTACCTCCCCCAAGAAGGATCTGAGTGTTAGAGCATGGTTTTCCTCCAGATCTCGAGACCAGGAAATAGTTCAATAGCCCTCCTATTGCCTTGGTCGGGCTACCGACCCCAAGAAGGATCAGTGTGTAAGAGCATAGTTGCCTTCCAGATCTCAAGACTAGGAAATAGCTCGATAGCCCTCCTGATGCCTTGGTTGGGCTACCACCCCCAAGAAGGATCTGAGTGTTAGAGCAAGGTTTTCCTCCAGATCTAAAGACCATGAAAATGCTCGATAGCCCTCCTGATGCCTTGGTCGGGCTACCACCCCCAAGAAGGATCCGAGTGTAAGAGCATAGTTGCCTTCCAGATCTCAAGACCAGGAAATTACTCGATGGCCCTCCTGATGCCTTGGTCGGGCTACCACCCCCAAGAAGGATCTGAGTGTAAGAGCATAGTTGCCTTCCAGATCTCAAGACCAGGAAATTACTCGATGGCCCTCCTGATGCCTTGGTCGGGCTACCACCCCCAAGAAGGATCTGAGTGTAAGAGCATAGTTGCCCTCCAGATCTCGAGACCAGGAAATAGCTCGATAGCTCTCATGTTACCATGGTCGAGCTACCACCCCCAAGAAGGATCTGAGTGTAAGATCATAGTTGCCCTCCAGATCTCGAGTCCGGGAAATAGCTCGATAGCTCTCCTGATGCCTTGGTCGGGCTACCGCCCCCAAGAAGGATCTGAGTGTAAAAGCATAGTTGCCATCCAGATCTCAAGACTAGGAAATAGCTCGATAGCCCTCCTGATGCCTCGGTCGGGCTACCACCCCCAAGAAGGATCAGAGTGTAAGAGCATGGTTTCCCTCCAGATCTCGAGAACAGGAAATAGCTTGATAGCCCTCATGTTACCTTGGTCGAGCTACCACCCCCAAGAATGATCTGAGTGTAAGAGCATGGTTTCCCTCCAGATCTCGAGACCAGGAAATTACTCGATAGCCCTCCTCATGCCTTGGTCGGGCTACCACCCCCAAGAAGGATCTGGGTGTAAGAGCATAGTTGCCCTCCAGATCTCGAGACCAGGAAATAGCTCGATAGCCCTCATGTTACCATGGTCGAGCTACCACCCCCAAGAATGATCTGAGTGTAAGAGCATAGTTGCCCTCCAGATCTCGAGTCCAGGAAATAGCTCGATAGCTCTCCTGATGCCTTGGTCGGGCTACCGACCCCAAGAAGGATCTGAGTGTAAGAGCATAGTTGCCTTCCAGATCTCAAGACCAGGAAATTACTCGATAGCCCTCCTGATGCCTTGGTCGGGCTACCACCCCCAATAAGGATCTGAGTGTAAGATCATAGTTGTCGTCCAGATCTAGAGACCATGAAATAACTCGATAGCCCTCCTGATGCCTTGATCGGGTTACCACCCCCAAGAAGGATCTGAGTGTAAGAGCATAGTTGCCGTCCAGATCCCGAGACCAGGAAATAGCTTGATAGCCCTCATGATGCCGTGGTCGGGCTACCACCCCCAAGAAGGATCTGAGTGTAAGAGCATAGTTGCCATCCAGATCTCGAGACCAGGAAATAGCTCGATAGCCCTCCTGATGCCTTGGTCGGGCTACCGACCCCAAGAAGGATCTGAGTGTAAGAGCATAGTTGCCCTCCAGATCTCGAGACCAGGAAATAGCTCGATAGCCCTCCTGATGCCTTGGTCAGCCTACCACCCCCAAAAGGATCTGAGTGTAAGAGCATAGTTGCCCTGTAGATCTCGAGACCAGGAAATTACTCGATAGCCCTCCTGATGCCTTGGTCGGGCTACCACCCCCAAGAAGGATCTGAGTGTAAGAGCATAGTTGCCCTCCAGATCTCGAGACCAGGAAATAGCTCGATAGCCCTCATGTTACCATGGTCGAGCTACCACCCCCAAGAATGATCTGAGTGTAAGAGCATAGTTGCCCTCCAGATCTCGAGTCCAGGAAATAGCTTGATAGCTCTCCTGATGCCTTGGTCGGGCTACCGACCCCAAGAAGGATCAGTGTGTAAGAGCATAGTTGCCTTCCAGATCTCAAGACTAGGAAATAGCTCGATAGCCCTCCTGATGCCTTGGTCGGGCTACCACCCCCAAGAAGGATCTAAGTGTTAGAGCATGGTTTTCCTCCAGATCTAGAGACCATGAAAATGCACGATAGCCCTCCTGATGCCTTGGTCGGGCTACCACCCCCAAGAAGGATCTGAGTGTAAGAGCATAGTTGCCCTCCAGATCTCGAGACCAGGAAATAGCTCGATAGCCCTCCTGATGCCATGGTCGAGCTACCTCTCCCAAGAAGGATCTGAGTGTTAGAGCATGGTTTTCCTCCAGATCTCGAGACCAGGAAATAGTTCAATAGCCCTCCTATTGCCTTGGTCGGGCTACCGACCCCAAGAAGGATCAGTGTGTAAGAGCATAGTTGCCTTCCAGATCTCAAGACTAGGAAATAGCTCGATAGCCCTCCTGATGCCTTGGTCGGGCTACCACCCCCAAGAAGGATCTGAGTGTTAGAGCATGGTTTTCCTCCAGATCTAGAGACCATGAAAATGCTCGATAGCCCTCCTGATGCCTTGGTCGGGCTACCACCCCCAAGAAGGATCTGAGTGTAAGAGCATAGTTGCCTTCCAGATCTCAAGACCAGGAAATTACTCGATGGACCTCCTGATGCCTTGGTCGGGCTACCACCCCCAAGAAGGATCTGAGTGTAAGAGCATAGTTGCCTTCCAGATCTCAAGACCAGGAAATTACTCGATGGCCCTCCTGATGCCTTGGTCGGGCTACCACCCCCAAGAAGGATCTGAATGCAAGAGCATAGTTGCCCTTCAGATCTCGAGACCAGGAAATAGCTCGATAGCCCTCATGTTACCATGGTCGAGCTACCACCCCAAAGAAGGATCTGAGTGTAAGATCATAGTTGCCCTCCAGATCTCGAGTCCGGGAAATAGCTCGATAGCTCTCCTGATGCCTTGGTCGGGCTACCGCCCCCAAGAAGGATCTGAGTGTAAGAGCATAGATGCCCTGTAAATCTCGAGACCAGGAAATTACTCGATAGCCCTCCTCATGCCTTGGTCGGGCTACCACCCCCCAGAAGGATCTGAGTGTAAGAGCATAGTTGCCCTCCACATCTCGAGACCCGATAGCCCTCATGTTACCTTGGTCGAGCTACCACCCCCAAGAAGGATCTGAGTGGAAGAGCATAGTTGCCCTGCAGATCTCGAGTCTAGGAAATAGCTCGATAGCTCTCCTGATGCCTTGGTCGGGCTACCGACCCCAAGAAGGATCTAAGTGTAAAAGCATAGTTGCCTTCCAGATCTCAAGACTAGGAAATAGCTCGATAGCCCTCCTGATGCCTCGGTCGGGCTACCACCCCCAAGAAGGATCAGAGTGTAAGAGCATAGTTTCCCTCCAAATCTCGAGAACAGGAAATAGCTTGATAGCCCTCATGTTACCTTGGTCGAGCTACCACCCCCAAGAAGGATCTGAGTGTAAGAGCATAGTTGCCCTCCAGATCTCGAGACCAGGAAATAGCTCGATAGCCCTCCTGATGCCTTTGTCAGGCTACCGACCCCAAGAAGGATGTGAGTGTAAGAGCATAGTTGCCTTCCAGATCTCAAGAATAGGAAATAGCTCGATAGCCCTCCTAATGCCTTGGTCAGGCTACCACCGCCAAGAAAGATCTGAGTGTAAGAGCATAGTTGCCCTCCAGATCTCGAGACCAGGAAATAGCTCGATAGCCCTTATGTTACCTTGGTCGAGCTACCACCCCCAAGAAGGATCTGAGTGTAAGAGCATAGTTGCCCTCCAGATCTCGAGACCAGGAAATAACTCGATAGCCCTCCTGATGCCTTGGTCGGGCTACCGCCTCCAAGAAGGATCTGAGTGTAAGAGCATAGTTGCCTTCCAGATCTCAAGACCAGGAAATAGCTCGATAGCCCTCCTGATGCCTTGGTCGGGCTACCACCCCCAAAAAGGATCTGAGTGTAAGAGCATAGTTACCCTGTAGATTTCGAGACCAGGAAATTACTCGATAGCCCTCCTGATGCCTTGGTCGGGCTACCACCCCCAAGAAGGATCTGAGTGTAAGAGCATAGTTGCCCTCCAGATCTCGAGACCAGGAAATAGCTCGATAGCCCTCATGTTACCATGTTCGAGCTACCACCCCCAAGAATGATCTGAGTGTAAGAGCATAGTTGCCCTCCAGATCTCGAGTCCAGGAAATAGCTCGATAGCTCTCCTGATGCCTTGGTCGGGCTACCGACCCCAAGAAGGATCAGTGTGTAAGAGCATATTTGCCTTCCAGATCTCAAGACTAGGAATTAGCTCGATAGCCCTCCTGATGCCTTGGTCGGGCTACCACCCCCAAGAAGGATCTGAGTGTTAGAGCATGGTTTTCCTCCAGATCTAGAGACCATGAAAATGCTCGATAGCCCTCCTAATGCCTTGGTCGGGCTACCACCCCCAAGAAGGATCTGAGTGTAAGAGCATAGTTGCCCTCCAGATCTCGAGACCAGGAAATAGCTCGATAGCCCTCCTGATGCCATGGTCGGGCTACCACCCCCAAGAAGGATCTGAGTGTAAGAGCATAGTTGCCCTCCAGATCTCGAGACCAGGAAATAGCTCGATAGCTCTCATGTTACCATGGTCGAGCTACCACCCCCAAGAAGGATCTGAGTGTAAGATCATAGTTGCCCTCCAGATCTCGAGTCCGGGAAATAGCTCGATAGCTTTCCTGATGCCTTGGTCAGGCTACCTACCCCAAGAAGGATCTGAGTGTAAGAGCATAGTTGCCTTCCAGATCTCAAGACCAGGAAATTACTCGATAGCCCTCCTGATGCCTTGGTCGGGCTACCACCCCCAATAAGGATCTGAGTGTAAGATCATAGTTGTCGTCCAGATCTAGAGACCATGAAATAACTCGATAGCCCTCCTGATGCCTTGATCGGGTTACCACCCCCAAGAAGGATCTGAGTGTAAGAGCATAGTTGCCGTCCAGATCCCGAGACCAGGAAATAGCTTGATAGCCCTCATGATGCCGTGGTCGGGCTACCACCCCCAAGAAGGATCTGAGTGTAAGAGCATAGTTGCCATCCAGATCTCGAGACCAGGAAATAGCTCGATAGCCCTCCTGATGCCTTGGTCGGGCTACCGACCCCAAGAAGGATCTGAGTGTAAGAGCATAGTTGCCTTCCAGATCTCGAGACCAGGAAATAGCTCGATAGCCCTCCTGATGCCTTGGTCAGCCTACCACCCCCAAAAGGATCTGAGTGTAAGAGCATAGTTGCCCTGTAGATCTCGAGACCAGGAAATTACTCGATAGCCCTCCTGATGCCTTGGTCGGGCTACCACCCCCAAGAAGGATCTGAGTGTAAGAGCATAGTTGCCCTCCAGATCTCGAGACCAGGAAATAGCTCGATAGCCCTCATGTTACCATGGTCGAGCTACCACCCCCAAGAATGATCTGAGTGTAAGAGCATAGTTGCCCTCCAGATCTCGAGTCCAGGAAATAGCTTGATAGCTCTCCTGATGCCTTGGTCGGGCTACCGACCCCAAGAAGGATCAGTGTGTAAGAGCATAGTTGCCTTCCAGATCTCAAGACTAGGAAATAGCTCGATAGCCCTCCTGATGCCTTGGTCGGGCTACCACCCCCAAGAAGGATCTAAGTGTTAGAGCATGGTTTTTCTCCAGATCTAGAGACCATGAAAATGCACGATAGCCCTCCTGATGCCTTGGTCGGGCTACCACCCCCAAGAAGGATCTGAGTGTAAGAGCATAGTTGCCCTCCAGATCTCGAGACCAGGAAATAGCTCGATAGCCCTCCTGATGCCATGGTCGAGCTACCTCCCCCAAGAAGGATCTGAGTGTTAGAGCATGGTTTTCCTCCAGATCTCGAGACCAGGAAATAGTTCAATAGCCCTCCTATTGCCTTGGTCGGGCTACCGACCCCAAGAAGGATCAGTGTGTAAGAGCATAGTTGCCTTCCAGATCTCAAGACTAGGAAATAGCTCGATAGCCCTCCTGATGCCTTGGTCGGGCTACCACCCCCAAGAAGGATCTGAGTGTTAGAGCATGGTTTTCCTCCAGATCTAGAGACCATGAAAATGCTCGATAGCCCTCCTGATGCCTTGGTCGGGCTACCACCCCCAAGAAGGATCTGAGTGTAAGAGCATAGTTGCCTTCCAGATCTCAAGACCAGGAAATTACTCGATGGACCTCCTGATGCCTTGGTCGGGCTACCACCCCCAAGAAGGATCTGAGTGTAAGAGCATAGTTGCCTTCCAGATCTCAAGACCAGGAAATTACTCGATGGCCCTCCTGATGCCTTGGTCGGGCTACCACCCCCAAGAAGGATCTGAATGCAAGAGCATAGTTGCCCTCCAGATCTCGAGACCAGGAAATAGCTCGATAGCCCTCATGTTACCATGGTCGAGCTACCACCCCCAAGAAGGATCTGAGTGTAAGATCATAGTTGCCCTCCAGATCTCGAGTCCGGGAAATAGCTCGATAGCTCTCCTGATGCCTTGGTCGGGCTACCGCCCCCAAGAAGGATCTGAGTGTAAGAGCATAGATGCCCTGTAGATCTCGAGACCAGGAAATTACTCGATAGCCCTCCTCATGCCTTGGTCGGGCTACCACCCCCAAGAAGGATCTGAGTGTAAGAGCATAGTTGCCCTCCAGATCTCGAGACCCGATAGCCCTCATGTTACCTTGGTCGAGCTACCACCCCCAAGAAGGATCTGAGTGGAAGAGCATAGTTGCCCTGCAGATCTCGAGTCTAGGAAATAGCTCGATAGCTCTCCTGATGCCTTGGTCGGGCTACCGACCCCAAGAAGGATCTAAGTGTAAAAGCATAGTTGCCTTCCAGATCTCAAGACTAGGAAATAGCTCGATAGCCCTCCTGATGCCTCGGTCGGGCTACCACCCCCAAGAAGGATCAGAGTGTAAGAGCATAGTTTCCCTCCAAATCTCGAGAACAGGAAATAGCTTGATAGCCCTCATGTTACCTTGGTCGAGCTACCACCCCCAAGAAGGATCTGAGTGTAAGAGCATAGTTGCCCTCCAGATCTCGAGACCAGGAAATAGCTCGATAGCCCTCCTGATGCCTTTGTCGGGCTACCGACCCCAAGAAGGATGTGAGTGTAAGAGCATAGTTGCCTTCCAGATCTCAAGAATAGGAAATAGCTCGATAGCCCTCCTAATGCCTTGGTCAGGCTACCACCGCCAAGAAAGATCTGAGTGTAAGAGCATAGTTGCCCTCCAGATCTCGAGACCAGGAAATAGCTCGATAGCCCTTATGTTACCTTGGTCGAGCTACCACCCCCAAGAAGGATCTGAGTGTAAGAGCATAGTTACCCTCCAGATCTCGAGACCAGGAAATAACTCGATAGCCCTCCTGATGCCTTGGTCGGGCTACCGCCCCCAAGAAGGATCTGAGTGTAAGAGCATAGTTGCCTTCCAGATCTCAAGACCAGGAAATAGCTCGATAGCCCTCCTGATGCCTTGGTCGGGCTACCACCCCCAAAAAGGATCTGAGTGTAAGAGCATAGTTACCCTGTAGATTTCGAGACCAGGAAATTACTCGATAGCCCTCCTGATGCCTTGGTCGGGCTACCACCCCCAAGAAGGATCTGAGTGTAAGAGCATAGTTGCCCTCCAGATCTCGAGACCAGGAAATAGCTCGATAGCCCTCATGTTACCATGGTCGAGCTACCACCCCCAAGAATGATCTGAGTGTAAGAGCATAGTTGCCCTCCAGATCTCGAGTCCAGGAAATAGCTCGATAGCTCTCCTGATGCCTTGGTCGGGCTACCGACCCCAAGAAGGATCAGTGTGTAAGAGCATATTTGCCTTCCAGATCTCAAGACTAGGAATTAGCTCGATAGCCCTCCTGATGCCTTGGTCGGGCTACCACCCCCAAGAAGGATCTGAGTGTTAGAGCATGGTTTTCCTCCAGATCTAGAGACCATGAAAATGCTCGATAGCCCTCCTAATGCCTTGGTCGGGCTACCACCCCCAAGAAGGATCTGAGTGTAAGAGCATAGTTGCCCTCCAGATCTCGAGACCAGGAAATAGCTCGATAGCCCTCCTGATGCCATGGTCGAGCTACCTCCCCCAAGAAGGATCTGAGTGTTATAGCATGGTTTTCCTCCAGATCTCGAGACCAGGAAATAGCTCAATAGCCCTCCTATTGCCTTGGTCGATCTACCATCCCCAAGAAGGATCTGAGGTGCAAGAGCATAGTTGCCCTACAGATCTCGAGTCTAGGAAATAGCTAGATAGCTCTCCTGATGCCTTGGTCGGGCTACCGACCCCAAGAAGGATCTGAGTGTAAGAGCATAGTTGCCTTCCAGATCTCAAGACCAGGAAATTACTCGATAGCCCTCCTGATGCCTTGGTCGGGCTACCACCCCCAATAAGGATCTGAGTGTAAGATCATAGTTGTCGTCCAGATCTAGAGACCATGAAATAGCTCGATAGCCCTTCTGATGCCTTGATCGGGTTACCACCCCCAAGAAGGATCTGAGAGTAAGAGCATAGTTGCCGTCCAGATCCCGAGACCAGGAAATAGCTTGATAGCCCTCATGATGCCGTGGTCGGGCTACCACCCCCAAGAAGGATCTGAGTGTAAGAGTATAGTTGCCATCCAGATCTCGAGACCAGGAAATAGCTCGATAGCCCTCCTGAGGCCTTGGTCGGGCTACCGACCCCAAGAAGGATCTGAGTGTAAGAGCATAGTTGCCCTCCAGATCTCGAGACCAGGAAATAGCTCGATAGCCCTCCTGATGCCTTGGTCGGGCTACCACCCCCAAGAAGGATCTGAGTGTAAGAGCATACTTGCCTTCCAGATCTCAAGACCAGGAAATAGCTCGATAGCCCTCCTGATGCCTTGGTCGGCCTACCACCCCCAAAAGGATCTGAGTGTAAGAGCATAGTTGCCCTGTAGATCTCGAGACCAGGAAATTACTCGATAGCCCTCCTGATGCCTTGGTCGGGCTACCACCCCCAAGAAGGATCTGAGTGTAAGAGCATAGTTGCCCTCCAGATCTCGAGACCAGGAAATAGCTCGATAGCCCTCATGTTACCTTGGTCGAGCTACCACCCCCAAGAAGGATCTGAGTGCAAGAGCATAGTTGCCCTCCAGATCTCGAGTCTAGGAAATAGCTCGATAGCTCTCCTGATGCCTTGGTCGGGCTACCGACCCCAAGAAGGATCTGAGTGTGAGAGCATAGTTGCCTTCCAGATCTCAAGACCAGGAAATTACTCGATAGCCCTCCTGATGCCTTGGTCGGGCTACCACCCCCAAGAAGGATTTGAGTGTAAGAGCATAGTTGCCCTCCAGATCTCGAGACCAGGAAATAGCTCGATAGCCCTCATGTTACCATGGTCGAGCTACCACCCCCAAGAATGATCAGAGTGTAAGAGCATAGTTGCCCTCCAGATCTCGAGTCCAGAAAATAGCTCGATAGCTCTCCTGATGCCTTGGTCGGGCTACCGACCCCAAGAAGGATCAGTGTGTAAGAGCATATTTGCCTTCCAGATCTCAAGACTAGGAATTAGCTCGATAGCCCTCCTGATGCCTTGGTCGGGCTACCACCCCCAAGAAGGATCTGAGTGTTAGAGCATGGTTTTCCTCCAGATCTAGAGACCATGAAAATGCTCGATAGCCCTCCTAATGCCTTGGTCGGGCTACCACCCCCAAGAAGGATCTGAGTGTAAGAGCATAGTTGCCCTCCAGATCTCGAGACCAGGAAATAGCTCGATAGCCCTCCTGATGCCATGGTCGAGCTACCTCCCCCAAGAAGGATCTGAGTGTTAGAGCATGGTTTTCCTCCAGATCTCGAGACCAGGAAATAGCTCAATAGCCCTCCTATTGCCTTGGTCGATCTACCATCCCCAAGAAGGATCTGAGGTGCAAGAGCATAGTTGCCCTACAGATCTCGAGTCTAGGAAATAGCTAGATAGCTCTCCTGATGCCTTGGTCGGGCTACCGACCCCAAGAAGGATCTGAGTGTAAGAGCATAGTTGCCTTCCAGATCTCAAGACCAGGAAATTACTCGATAGCCCTCCTGATGCCTTGGTCGGGCTACCACCCCCAATAAGGATCTGAGTGTAAGATCATAGTTGTCGTCCAGATCTAGAGACCATGAAATAGCTCGATAGCCCTTCTGATGCCTTGATCGGGTTACCACCCCCAAGAAGGATCTGAGAGTAAGAGCATAGTTGCCGTCCAGATCCCGAGACCAGGAAATAGCTTGATAGCCCTCATGATGCCGTGGTCGGGCTACCACCCCCAAGAAGGATCTGAGTGTAAGAGTATAGTTGCCATCCAGATCTCGAGACCAGGAAATAGCTCGATAGCCCTCCTGAGGCCTTGGTCGGGCTACCGACCCCAAGAAGGATCTGAGTGTAAGAGCATAGTTGCCCTCCAGATCTCGAGACCAGGAAATAGCTCGATAGCCCTCCTGATGCCTTGGTCGGGCTACCACCCCCAAGAAGGATCTGAGTGTAAGAGCATACTTGCCTTCCAGATCTCAAGACCAGGAAATAGCTCGATAGCCCTCCTGATGCCTTGGTCGGCCTACCACCCCCAAAAGGATCTGAGTGTAAGAGCATAGTTGCCCTGTAGATCTCGAGACCAGGAAATTACTCGATAGCCCTCCTGATGCCTTGGTCGGGCTACCACCCCCAAGAAGGATCTGAGTGTAAGAGCATAGTTGCCCTCCAGATCTCGAGACTAGGAAATAGCTCGATAGCCCTCATGTTACCTTGGTCGAGCTACCACCCCCAAGAAGGATCTGAGTGCAAGAGCATAGTTGCCCTCCAGATCTCGAGTCTAGGAAATAGCTCGATAGCTCTCCTGATGCCTTGGTCGGGCTACCGACCCCAAGAAGGATCTGAGTGTGAGAGCATAGTTGCCTTCCAGATCTCAAGACCAGGAAATTACTCGATAGCCCTCCTGATGCCTTGGTCGGGCTACCACCCCCAAGAAGGATCTGAGTGTAAGAGCATAGTTGCCCTCCAGATCTCGAGACCAGGAAATAGCTCGATGGCCCTCCTAATGCCTTGGTCGGGCTACCGCCCCCAAGAAGGATCTGAGTGTAAGAGCATAGTTGCCCTCCAGATCTCGAGACTAGGAAATAGCTCGATAGTCCTCCTGATGCCTTGGTCGGGCTACCACCCCCAATAAGGATCTGAGTGTAAGATCATAGTTGCCGTCCAGATCTAGAGACCATGAAATAGCTCGATAGCCCTCCTGATGCCTTGATCGGGCTACCACCCCCAAGAAGGATCTGAGTGTAAGAGCATAGTTGCGGTCTAGATCCTGAGACCAGGAAATAGCTTGATAGCCCTCATGATGCCGTGGTCGGGCTACCACCCCCAAGAAGGATCTGAGTGTAAGAGCATAGTTGCCATCCAGATCTCGAGAACAAGAAATAGCTCGATAGCCCTCCTTATGCCGTGGTCGAGCTACCTCGCCCAAGCAGGATCTGAGTGTTAGAGCATGGTTTTCCTCCAGATCTCGAGATCAGGAAATAGCTCGATAGCCCTCCTATTGACTTTGTCGATCTACCATCCCCAAGAAGGATCTAAGTGTAAGAGCGTAGTTGCCCTCCAGATCTCGAGACCAGGAATTAGCTCGATAGCCCTCCTGATGCCTTGGTCGGCCTACCACCCCCAAAAAGGATCTGAGTGTAAGAGCATAGTTGCCCTGTAGATCTCGAGACCAGGAAATTACTCGATAGCCCTCCTGATGCCTTGGTCGGGCTACCACCCCCAAAAAGGATCTGAGTGTAAGAGCATAGTTGCCCTCCAGATCTCGAGACCAGGAAATAGCTCGATAGCCCTCATGTTACCTTGGTCGAGCTACCACCCCCAAGAAGGATCTAAGTGTAAGAGCATAGTTGCCCTCCAGATCTCGAGTCTAGGAAATAGCTAGATAGCTCTCCTGATGCCTTGGTCGGGCTACCGACCCCAAGAAGGATCTGAGTGTAAGAGCATAGTTGCCCTCCAGATCTCGAGACCAGGAAATAGCTCGATGGCCCTCCTAATGCCTTGGTCGGGCTACAGCCCCCAAGAAGGATCTGAGTGTAAGAGCATAGTTGCCCTCCAGATCTCGAGACTAGGAAATAGCTCGATAGCCCTCCTGATGCCTTGATCGGGCTACCACCCCCAATAAGGATCTGAGTGTAAGATCATAGTTGCCGTCCAGATCTAGAGACCATGAAATAGCTCGATAGCACTCCTGATGCCTTGATCGGGCTACCACCCCCAAGAAGGATCTGAGTGTAAGAGCATAGTTGCGGTCTAGATCCCGAGACCAGGAAATAGCTTGATAGCCCTCATGATGCCGTGGTCGGGCTACCACCCCCAAGAAGGATCTGAGTGTAAGAGCATAGTTGCCATCCAGATCTCGAGACCAGGAAATAGCTCGATAGCCCTCCTTATGCCGTGGTCGAGCTACCTCGCCCAAGAAGGATCTGAGTGTTAGAGCATGGTTTTCCTCCAGATCTCGAGATCAGGAAATAGCTCGATAGCCCTCCTATTGCCTTTGTCGATCTACCATCCCCAAGAAGGAACTAAGTGTAAGAGCGTAGTTGCCCTCCAGATCTCGAGACCAGGAATTAGCTCGATAGCCCTCCTGATGCCTTGATCGGGCTACCACCCCCAAGTAGGATCTGAGTGTAAGAGCATAGTTGCCCTCCAGATCTCCAGACTAGGAAATAGCTCGATGGCCCTCCTGATGCCTTGGTCGGTCTACCGCCCCCAAGAACGATCTGAGTGTAAGAGCATAGTTACCTTCCAGATCTCAAGACTAGGAAGTAGCTAGATAGCCCTCCTGTTGCCTTGGTTGGGCAACCGCCCACAAGAAGGATCTAACTGTAAGAGCATAGTTGCCCTCCAGATCTCGAGACCAGGAAATATCTTGATAGCCCTCATGTTATCTTGGTCGAGCTACCACCCCCAAGAAGGATCTGAGTGTAAGAGCATAGTTGCCCTCCAGATCTCGAGACCAGGAAATAGCTCGATAGCCCTCCTGATGCCTTGGTCGGGCTACCGACCCCAAGAAGGATGTGAGTGTAAGAGCATAGTTGCCTTCCAGATCTCAAGAACAGGAAATAGCTCGATAGCCCTCCTAATGCCTTGGTCGGGCTACCACCGCCAAGAAGGATCTGAGTGTAAGAGCATAGTTGCCCTCCAGATCTCGAGACCAGGAAATAGCTCAATAACCCTCATGTTACCTTGGTCGAGCTACCAGCCCCAAGAAGGATCTGAGTGTAAGAGCATAGTTGCCCTCCTGATCTCGAGACCAGGAAATAGCTCGATAGCCCTCCTGATGCCTTGGTCGGGCTACCACCCCCAAAAAGGATCTAACTGTAAGAGCATAGTTGCCCTCCAGATCTCGAGACCAGGAAATATCTTGATAGCCCTCATGTTATCTTGGTCGAGCTACCACCCCCAAGAAGGATCTGAGTGTAAGAGCATAGTTGCCCTCCAGATCTCGAGACCAGGAAATAGCTCGATAGCCCTCCTGATGCCTTGGTCGGGCTACCGACCCCAAGAAGGATGTGAGTGTAAGAGCATAGTTGCCTTCCAGATCTCAAGAACAGGAAATAGCTCGATAGCCCTCCTAATGCCTTGGTCGGGCTACCACCGCCAAGAAGGATCTGAGTGTAAGAGCATAGTTGCCCTCCAGATCTCGAGACCAGGAAATAGCTCAATAACCCTCATGTTACCTTGGTCGAGCTATCGCCCCCAAGAAGGATCTGAGTGTAAGAGCATAGTTGCCTTACAGATCTCAAGACCAGGAAATAGCTCGATAGCCCTCCTGATGCCTTGGTCGGGCTACCACCCCCAAAAAGGATATGAGTGTAAGAGCACAATTGCCCTGTAGATCTCGAGACCAGGAAATTACTCGATAGCCCTCCTGATGCCTTGGTCGGGCTACCACCCCCAAGAAGGATCTGAGTGTAAGAGCATAGTTGCCCTCCAGATCTCGAGACCAGGAAATAGCTCGATAGCCCTCATGTTACCATGGTCGAGCTACCACCCCCAAGAATGATCTGAGTGTAAGAGCATAGTTGCCCTCCAGATCCCGAGTCCAGGAAATAGCTCGATAGCTCTCCTGATGCCTTGGTCGGGCTACCGACCCCAAGAAGGATCAGTGTGTAATAGCATAGTTGCCTTCCAGATCTCAAGACTAGGAAATAGCTCGATAGCCCTCCTGATGCCTTGGTCGGGCTACCACCCCCAAGAAGGATCTGAGTGTTAGAGCATGGTTTTCCTCCAGATCTAGAGACCATGAAAATGCTCGATAGCCCTCCTGATGCCTTGGTCGGGCTACCACCCCCAAGAAGGATCTGAGTGTAAGAGCATAGTTGCCCTCCAGATCTCGAGACCAGGAAATAGCTCGATAGCCCTCCTGATGCCACGGTCGAGCTACCTCCCCCAAGAAGGATCTGAGTGTTAGAGCATGGTTTTCCTCCAGATCTCGAGACCAGGAAATAGCTCGATAGCTCGATAGCTCTCCTGATGCCTTGGTCGGGCTACCGACCCTAAGAAGGATCTGAGTGTAAGAGCATAGTTGCCTTCCAGATCTCAAGACCAGGAAATTACTCGATAGCCCTCCTGATGCCTTGGTCGGGCTACCACCCCCAAGAAGGATCTGAGTGTAAGAGCATAGTTGCCCTCCAGATCTCGAGACCAGGAAATAGCTCGATAGCCCTCATGTTACCATGGTCGAGCTACCACCCCCAAGAATGATCTGAGTGTAAGAGCATAGTTGCCCTCCAGATCCCGAGTCCAGGAAATAGCTCGATAGCTCTCCTGATGCCTTGGTCGGGCTACCGACCCCAAGAAGGATCAGTGTGTAATAGCATAGTTGCCTTCCAGATCTCAAGACTAGGAAATAGCTCGATAGCCCTCCTGATGCCTTGGTCGGGCTACCACCCCCAAGAAGCATCTGAGTGTTAGAGCATGGTTTTCCTCCAGATCTAGAGACCATGAAAATGCTCGATAGCCCTCCTGATGCCTTGGTCGGGCTACCACCCCCAAGAAGGATCTGAGTGTAAGAGCATAGTTGCCCTCCAGATCTCGAGACCAGGAAATAGCTCGATAGCCCTCCTGATGCCACGGTCGAGCTACCTCCCCCAAGAAGGATCTGAGTGTTAGAGCATGGTTTTCCTCCAGATCTCGAGACCAGGAAATAGCTCAATAGCCCTCCTATTGCCTTGGTCGATCTACCATCCCCAAGAAGGATCTGAGGTTTAAGAGCATAGTTGCCCTATAGATCTCGAGACCAGGAAATAGCTCGATAGCCCTCCTGATGCCTTGGTCTGGCTACCACCCCCAAGAAGGATCTGAGTGTAAGAGCATAGTTGCCCTCCAGATCTCGAGACTAGGAAATTGCTCGATAGCCCTCCTGATGCCTTGGTCAGGCTACCACCCCCAATAAGGATCTGAGTGTAAGATCATAGTTGCCGTCAAGATCTAGAGACCATGAAATAGCTCGGTAGCCCTTCTGATGCCTTGATCGGGCTACCACCCCCAAGAAGGATCTGAGTGTAAGAGCATAGTTGCCGTCCAGATCCCGAGACCAGGAAATAGCTTGATAGCCCTCATGATGCCGTGGTCGGGCTACCACCCCCAAGAAGGATCTGAGTGTAAGAGCATAGTTGCCCTCCAGATCTCAAGACCAGGAAATAGCTCGATATCCCTCCTGATGCCTTGGTCGGGCTACCACCCCCAAAAAGGATCTGAGTGTAAGAGCATAGTTGCCCTGTAGATTTTGAGACCAGGAAATTACTCGATAGCCCTCCTGATGCCTTGGTCGGGCTACCACCCCCAAGAAGGATCTGAGTGTAAGAGCATAGTTGCCCTCCAGATCTCGAGACCAGGAAATAGCTCGATAGCCCTCATGTTACCATGGTCGAGCTACCACCCCCAAGAATGATCTGAGTGTAAGAGCATAGTTGCCCTCCAGATCTCGAGTCCAGGAAATAGCTCGATAGCTCTCCTGATGCCTTGGTTGGGCTACCGACCCCAAGAAGGATCAGTGTGTAAGAGCATAGTTGCCTTCCAGATCTCAAGACTAGGAAATAGCTCGATAGCCCTCCTGATGCCTTGGTCGGGCTACCACCCCCAAGAAGGATTTGAGTGTAAGAGCATAGTTGCCCTCCAGATCTCGAGACCAGGAAATAGGTCGATATCCTTCATGTTACCATGGTCGAGCTACCACCCCCAAGAAGGATCTGAGTGTAATAGCATAGTTGCCCTCCAGATCTCGAGTCCAGGAAATAGCTCGATAGCTCTCCTGATGCCTTGGTCGGGCTACCGACCCTAAGAAGGATCTGAGTGTAAGAGCATAGTTGCCTTCCAGATCTCAAGACCAGGAAATTACTCGATAGCCCTCCTGATGCCTTGGTCGGGCTACCACCCCCAAGAAGGATCTGAGTGTAAGAGCATAGTTGCCTTCCAGATCTCAAGACCAGAAAATAGCTCGATAGCCCTCCTGATGCCTTGGTCGGGCTACTACCCCCAAAAAGGATCTGAGTGTAAGAGCATAGTTGCCCTGTAGATCTCGAGACCAGGAAATTACTCGATAGCCCTCCTGATGCCTTGGTCGGGCTACCACCCCCAAGAAGGATCTGAGTGTAAGAGCATAGTTGCCCTCCAGATCTCGAGACCAGGAAATAGCTCGATAGCCCTCTTGTTACCATGGTCGAGCTACCACCCCCAAGAAGGATCTGAGTGTAAGAGCTTAGTTGCCCTCCAGATCTCGAGTCCAGGAAATAGCTCGATAGCTCTCCTGATGCCTTGGTCGGGCTACCGACCCCAAGAAGGATCTGAGTGTAAGAGCATAGTTGCCTTCCAGATCTCAAGACCAGGAAATTACTCGATAGCCCTCCTGATGCCTTGGTCGGGCTACCACCCCCAAGAAGGATCTGAGTGTAAGAGCATAGTTACCCTCCAGATCTCGAGACCAGGAAATAGCTCGATAGCCCTCCTGTTACCATGGTCGAGCTACCACCCCCAAGAAGGATCTGAGTGTAAGATCATAGTTGCCCTCCAGATCTCGAGTCCAGGAAATAGCTCGATAGCTCTCCTGATGCCTTGGTCGGGCTACCGCCCCCAAGAAGGATCTGAGTGTAAGAGCATAGTTGCCTTCCAGATCTCAAGACCAGGAAATAGCTCGATAGCCCTCCTGATGCCTTGGTCGGGCTACCACCCCCAAAAAGGATCTGAGTGTAAGAGCATAGATGCCCTGTAGATCTCGAGACCAGGAAATTACTCGATAGCCCTCCTGATGCCTTGGTCGGGCTACCACCCCCAAGAAGGATCTGAGTGTAAGAGCATAGTTGCCCTCCAGATCTCGAGACCAGGAAATAGCTCGATAGCCCTCATGTTACCTTGGTCGACCTACCACCCCCAAGAAGGATCTGAGTGTAAGAGCATAGTTGCCCTCCAGATCTCGAGTCTATGAAATAGCTTGATAGCTCTCCTGATGCCTTGGTCGGGCTACCGACCCCAAGAAGGATCTGAGTGTAAGAGCATAGTTGCCTTCCAGATCTCAAGACTAGGAAATAGCTCGATAGCCCTCCTGATGCCTCGGTCGGGCTACCACCCTCAAGAAGGATCTGAGTGTAAGAGCATAGTTGCCCTCCAGATCTCGAGAACAGGAAATAGCTTGATAGCCCTCATGTTACCTTGGTCGAGCTACCATCCCCAAGAAGGATCTGAGTGTAAGAGCATAGTTGCCCTCCAGATCTCGAGACTAGGAAATAGCTCGATAGCCCTCCTGATGCCTTGGTCGGGCTACCACCCCCAATAAGGATCTGAGTGTAAGAGCATAGTTACCCTCCAGATCTCGAGACCAGGAAATAGCTCGATAGCCCTCATGTTACCATGGTCGAGCTACCACCCCCAAGAAGGATCTGAGTGTAAGATCATAGTTGCCCTCCAGATCTCGAGTCCAGGAAATAGCTCGATAGCCCTCATGTTACCATGGTCGGGCTACCACCCCCAAGAAGGATCTGAGTGTAAGAGCATAGTTGCCCTCCAGATCTCGAGACCAGGAAATAGGTCGATATCCTTCATGTTACCATGGTCGAGCTACCACCCCCAAGAAGGATCTGAGTGTAATAGCATAGTTGCCCTCCAGATCTCGAGTCCAGGAAATAGCTCGATAGCTCTCCTGATGCCTTGGTCGGGCTACCGACCCTAAGAAGGATCTGAGTGTAAGAGCATAGTTGCCTTCAAGATCTCAAGACCAGGAAATTACTCGATAGCCCTCCTGATGCCTTGGTCGGGCTACCACCCCCAAGAAGGATCTGAGTGTAAGAGCATAGTTGCCCTCCAGATCTCGAGACCAGGAAATAGCTCGATAGACCTCATGTTACTATGGTCGAGCTACCACCCCCAAGAATGATCTGAGTGTAAGAGCATAGTTGCCCTCCAGATCCCGAGTCCAGGAAATAGCTCGATAGCTCTCCTGATGCCTTGGTCGGGCTACCGACCCCAAGAAGGATCAGTGTGTAATAGCATAGTTGCCTTCCTGATCTCAAGACTAGGAAATAGCTCGATAGCCCTCCTGATGCCTTGGTCGGGCTACCACCCCCAAGAAGGATCTGAGTGTTAGAGCATGGTTTTCCTCCAGATCTAGAGACCATGAAAATGCTCGATAGCCCTCCTGATGCCTTGGTCGGGCTACCACCCCCAAGAAGGATCTGAGTGTAAGAGCATAGTTGCCCTCCAGATCTCGAGACCAGGAAATAGCTCGATAGCCCTCCTGATGCCACGGTCGAGCTACCTCCCCCAAGAAGGATCTGAGTGTTAGAGCATGGTTTTCCTCCAGATCTCGAGACCAGGAAATAGCTCAATAGCCCTCCTATTGCCTTGGTCGATCTACCATCCCCAAGAAGGATCTGAGGTGTAAGAGCATAGTTGCCCTATAGATCTCGAGACCAGGAAATAGCTCGATAGCCCTCCTGATGCCTTGGTCGGGCTACCACCCCCAAGAAGGATCTGAGTGTAAGAGCATAGTTGCCCTCCAGATCTCGAGACTAGGAAATTGCTCGATAGCCCTCCTGATGCCTTGGTCAGGCTACCACCCCCAACAAGGATCTGAGTGTAAGATCATAGTTGCCGTCCAGATCTAGAGACCATGAAATAGCTCGGTAGCCCTCCTGATGCCTTGATCGGGCTACCACCCCCAAGAAGGATCTGAGTGTAAGAGCATAGTTGCCGTCCAGATCCCGAGACCAGGAAATAGCTTGATAGCCCTCATGATGCCGTGGTCGGGCTACCACCCCCAAGAAGGATCTGAGTGTAAGAGCATAGTTGCCCTCCAGATCTCAAGACCAGGAAATAGCTCGATAGCCCTCCTGATGCCTTGGTCGGGCTACCACCCCCAAAAAGGATCTTAGTGTAAGAGCATAGTTGCCCTGTAGATTTTGAGACCAGGAAATTACTCGATAGCCCTCCTGATGCCTTGGTCGGGCTACCACCTCCAAGAAGGATCTGAGTGTAAGAGCATAGTTGCCCTCCAGATCTCGAGACCAGGAAATAGCTCGATAGCCCTCATGTTACCATGGTCGAGCTACCACCCCCAAGAATGATCTGAGTGTAAGAGCATAGTTGCCCTCCAGATCTCGAGTCCAGGAAATAGCTCGATAGCTCTCCTGATGCCTTGGTCGGGCTACCGACCCCAAGAAGGATCTGAGTGTAAGAGCATAGTTGCCTTCCAGATCTCAAGACCAGGAAATTACTCGATAGCCCTCCTGATGCCTTGGTCGGGCTACCACCCCCAAGAAGGATCTGAGTGTAAGATCATAGTTGCCCTCCAGATCTCGAGTCCAGGAAATAGCTCGATAGCTCTCCTGATGCCTTGGTCGGGCTACCGCCCCCAAGAAGGATCTGAGTGTAAGAGCATAGTTGCCTTCCAGATCTCAAGACCAGGAAATAGCTCGATAGCCCTCCTGATGCCTTGGTCGGGCTACCACCCCCAAAAAGGATCTGAGTGTAAGAGCATAGATGCCCTGTAGATCTCGAGACCAGGAAATTACTCGATAGCCCTCCTGATGCCTTGGTCGGGCTACCACCCCCAAGAAGGATCTGAGTGTAAGAGCATAGTTGCCCTCCAGATCTCGAGACCAGGAAATAGCTCGATAGCCCTCATGTTACCTTGGTCGACCTACCACCCCCAAGAAGGATCTGAGTGTAAGAGCATAGTTGCCCTCCAGATCTCGAGTCTAGGAAATAGCTTGATAGCTCTCCTGATGCCTTGGTCGGGCTACCGACCCCAAGAAGGATCTGAGTGTAAGAGCATAGTTGCCTTCCAGATCTCAAGACTAGGAAATAGCTCGATAGCCCTCCTGATGCCTCGGTCGGGCTACCACCCTCAAGAAGGATCTGAGTGTAAGAGCATAGTTGCCCTCCAGATCTCGAGAACAGGAAATAGCTTGATAGCCCTCATGTTACCTTGGTCGAGCTACCATCCCCAAGAAGGATCTGAGTGTAAGAGCATAGTTGCCCTCCAGATCTCGAGACTAGGAAATAGCTCGATAGCCCTCCTGATGCCTTGGTCGGGCTACCACCCCCAATAAGGATCTGAGTGTAAGAGCATAGTTACCCTCCAGATCTCGAGACCAGGAAATAGCTCGATAGCCCTCATGTTACCATGGTCGAGCTACCCCCCCCAAGAAGGATCTGAGTGTAAGATCATAGTTGCTCTCCAGATCTCGAGTCCAGGAAATAGCTCGATAGCTCTCCTGATGCCTTGGTCGGGCTACCACCCCCAAGAAGGATCTGAGTGTAAGAGCATAGTTGCCTTCCAGATCTCAAGATCAGGAAATAGCTCGATAGCCCTCCTGATGCCTTGGTCGGGCTACCACCCCCAAAAAGGATCTGAGTGTAAGAGCATAGATGCCCTGTAGATCTCGAGACCAGGAAATTACTCGATAGCCCTCCTGATGCCTTGGTCGGGCTACCACCCCCAAGAAGGATCTGAGTGTAAGAGCATAGTTGCCCTCCAGATCTCGACACCAGGAAATAGCTCGATAGCCCTCATGTTACCTTGGTCGACCTACCACCCCCAAGAAAGATCTGAGTGTAAGAGCATAGTTGACCTCCAGATCTGGAGTCTAGGAAATAGCTCGATAGCTCTCCTGATGCCTTGGTCGGGCTACCGACCCCAAGAAGGATCTGAGTGTAAGAGCATAGTTGCCTTCCAGATCTCAAGACTAGGAAATAGCTCGATAGCCCTCCTGATGCCTCGGTCGGGCTACCACCCCCAAGAAGGATCTGAGTGTAAGAGCATAGTTGCCCTCCAGATCTCGAGAACAGGAAATAGCTTGATAGCCCTCATGTTACCTTGATCGAGCTACCACCCCCAAGAAGGATCTGAGTGTAAGAGCATAGTTGCCCTCCAGATCTCGAGACCAGGAAATAGCTCGATAGCCCTCCTGATGCCTTTGTCGGGCTACCGACCCCAAGAAGGATGTGAGTGTAAGAGCATAGTTGCCTTCCAGATCTCAAGAACAGGAAATAGCTCGATAGCCCTCCTAATGCCTTGGTCGGGCTACCACCGCCAAGAAAGATCTGAGTGTAAGAGCATAGTTGCCCTCCAGATCTCGAGACCAAGAAATAGCTCGATAGCCCTTATGTTACCTTGGTCGGGCTACCACCCCCAAAAAGGATCTGAGTGTAAGAGCATAGTTGCCCTGTAGATTTCGAGACCAGGAAATTACTCGATAGCCCTCCTGATGCCTTGGTCGGGCTACCACCCCCAAGAAGGATCTGAGTGTAAGAGCATAGTTGCCCTCCAGATCTCGAAACCAGGAAATAGCTCGATAGCCCTCATGTTACCATGGTCGAGCTACCACCCCCAAGAATGATCTGAGTGTAAGAGCATAGTTGCCCTCCAGATCTCGAGTCCAGGAAATAGCTCGATAGCTCTCCTGATGCCTTGGTCGGGCTACCGACCCCAAGAAGGATCAGTGTGTAAGAGCATAGTTGCCTTCCAGATCTCAAGACTAGGAAATAGCTCGGTAGCCCTCCTGATGCCTTGGTCGGGCTACCACCCCCAAGAAGGATCTGAGTGTTAGAGCATGGTTTTCCTCCAGATCTAGAGACCATGAAAATGCTCGATAGCCCTCCTAATGCCATGGTCGAGCTACAACCCCCAAGAAGGATCTGAGTGTTAGAGCATAGTTGCCCTCCAGATCTCGAGACCAGGAAATAGCTCGATAGCCCTCCTGATGCCATGGTCGAGCTACCTCCCCCAAGAAGGATCTGAGTGTTAGAGCATAGTTGCCCTCCAGATCTCGAGACCAGGAAATAGCTAGATAGCCCTCATGTTACCATGGTCGAGCTACCACCCCCAAGAATGATCTGAGTGTAAGAGCATAGTTGCTCTCCAGATCTCGAGTCCAGGAAATAGCTCGATAGCTCTCCTGATGCCTTGGTCGGGCTACCGACCCCAAGAAGGATCTATGTGTAAGAGCATAGTTGCCTTCCAGATCTCAAGACTAGGAAATAGCTCGATAGCCCTCCTGATGCCTTGGTCGGGCTACCACCCCCAAGAAGGATCTGAGTGTAAGAGCATAGTTGCCCTCCTGATCTCGAGACCAGGAAATAGCTCGATAGCCCTCCTGATGCCTTGGTCGGGCTACCGACCCCAAGAAGGATCTGAGTGTAAGAGCATAGTTGCCTTCCAGATCTCAAGACCAGGAAATTACTCGATAGCCCTCCTGATGACTTGGTCGGGCTACCACCCCCAAGAAGGATCTGAGTGTAAGAGCATAGTTACCCTCCAGATCTCGAGTCCAGGAAATTACTCGATAGCCCTCATGTTACCATGGTCGAGCTACCACCCCCAAGAAGGATCTGAGTGTAAGAGCTTAGTTGCCCTCCAGATCTCGAGTCCAGGAAATAGCTCGATAGCTCTCCTGATGCCTTGGTCGGGCTACCGACCCCAAGAAGGATCTGAGTGTAAGAGCATAGTTGCCTTCCAGATCTCAAGACCAGGAAATTACTCGATAGCCCTCCTGATGCCTTGGTCGGGCTACCACCCCCAAGAAGGATCTGAGTGTAAGATCATAGTTGCCCTCCAGATCTCGAGTCCAGGAAATAGCTCGATAGCTCTCCTGATGCCTTGGTCGGGCTACCGCCCCCAAGAAGGATCTGAGTGTAAGAGCATAGTTGCCTTCCAGATCTCAAGACCAGGAAATAGCTCGATAGCCCTCCTGATGCCTTGGTCGGGCTACCACCCCCAAAAAGGATCTGAGTGTAAGAGCATAGATGCCCTGTAGATCTCGAGACCAGGAAATTACTCGATAGCCCTCCTGATGCCTTGGTCGGGCTACCACCCCCAAGAAGGATCTGAGTGTAAGAGCATAGTTGCCCTCCAGATCTCGAGACCAGGAAATAGCTCGATAGCCCTCATGTTACCTTGGTCGACCTACCACCCCCAAGAAGGATCTGAGTGTAAGAGCATAGTTGCCCTCCAGATCTCGAGTCTAGGAAATAGCTTGATAGCTCTCCTGATGCCTTGGTCGGGCTACCGACCCCAAGAAGGATCTGAGTGTAAGAGCATAGTTGCCTTCCAGATCTCAAGACTAGGAAATAGCTCGATAGCCCTCCTGATGCCTCGGTCGGGCTACCACCCTCAAGAAGGATCTGAGTGTAAGAGCATAGTTGCCCTCCAGATCTCGAGAACAGGAAATAGCTTGATAGCCCTCATGTTACCTTGGTCGAGCTACCATCCCCAAGAAGGATCTGAGTGTAAGAGCATAGTTGCCCTCCAGATCTCGAGACTAGGAAATAGCTCGATAGCCCTCCTGATGCCTTGGTCGGGCTACCACCCCCAATAAGGATCTGAGTGTAAGAGCATAGTTACCCTCCAGATCTCGAGACCAGGAAATAGCTCGATAGCCCTCATGTTACCATGGTCGAGCTACCCCCCCCAAGAAGGATCTGAGTGTAAGATCATAGTTGCTCTCCAGATCTCGAGTCCAGGAAATAGCTCGATAGCTCTCCTGATGCCTTGGTCGGGCTACCACCCCCAAGAAGGATCTGAGTGTAAGAGCATAGTTGCCTTCCAGATCTCAAGATCAGGAAATAGCTCGATAGCCCTCCTGATGCCTTGGTCGGGCTACCACCCCCAAAAAGGATCTGAGTGTAAGAGCATAGATGCCCTGTAGATCTCGAGACCAGGAAATTACTCGATAGCCCTCCTGATGCCTTGGTCGGGCTACCACCCCCAAGAAGGATCTGAGTGTAAGAGCATAGTTGCCCTCCAGATCTCGACACCAGGAAATAGCTCGATAGCCCTCATGTTACCTTGGTCGACCTACCACCCCCAAGAAAGATCTGAGTGTAAGAGCATAGTTGACCTCCAGATCTGGAGTCTAGGAAATAGCTCGATAGCTCTCCTGATGCCTTGGTCGGGCTACCGACCCCAAGAAGGATCTGAGTGTAAGAGCATAGTTGCCTTCCAGATCTCAAGACTAGGAAATAGCTCGATAGCCCTCCTGATGCCTCGGTCGGGCTACCACCCCCAAGAAGGATCTGAGTGTAAGAGCATAGTTGCCCTCCAGATCTCGAGAACAGGAAATAGCTTGATAGCCCTCATGTTACCTTGATCGAGCTACCACCCCCAAGAAGGATCTGAGTGTAAGAGCATAGTTGCCCTCCAGATCTCGAGACCAGGAAATAGCTCGATAGCCCTCCTGATGCCTTTGTCGGGCTACCGACCCCAAGAAGGATGTGAGTGTAAGAGCATAGTTGCCTTCCAGATCTCAAGAACAGGAAATAGCTCGATAGCCCTCCTAATGCCTTGGTCGGGCTACCACCGCCAAGAAAGATCTGAGTGTAAGAGCATAGTTGCCCTCCAGATCTCGAGACCAAGAAATAGCTCGATAGCCCTTATGTTACCTTGGTCGGGCTACCACCCCCAAAAAGGATCTGAGTGTAAGAGCATAGTTGCCCTGTAGATTTCGAGACCAGGAAATTACTCGATAGCCCTCCTGATGCCTTGGTCGGGCTACCACCCCCAAGAAGGATCTGAGTGTAAGAGCATAGTTGCCCTCCAGATCTCGAAACCAGGAAATAGCTCGATAGCCCTCATGTTACCATGGTCGAGCTACCACCCCCAAGAATGATCTGAGTGTAAGAGCATAGTTGCCCTCCAGATCTCGAGTCCAGGAAATAGCTCGATAGCTCTCCTGATGCCTTGGTCGGGCTACCGACCCCAAGAAGGATCAGTGTGTAAGAGCATAGTTGCCTTCCAGATCTCAAGACTAGGAAATAGCTCGGTAGCCCTCCTGATGCCTTGGTCGGGCTACCACCCCCAAGAAGGATCTGAGTGTTAGAGCATGGTTTTCCTCCAGATCTAGAGACCATGAAAATGCTCGATAGCCCTCCTAATGCCATGGTCGAGCTACCACCCCCAAGAAGGATCTGAGTGTTAGAGCATAGTTGCCCTCCAGATCTCGAGACCAGGAAATAGCTCGATAGCCCTCCTGATGCCATGGTCGAGCTACCTCCCCCAAGAAGGATCTGAGTGTTAGAGCATAGTTGCCCTCCAGATCTCGAGACCAGGAAATAGCTAGATAGCCCTCATGTTACCATGGTCGAGCTACCACCCCCAAGAATGATCTGAGTGTAAGAGCATAGTTGCTCTCCAGATCTCGAGTCCAGGAAATAGCTCGATAGCTCTCCTGATGCCTTGGTCGGGCTACCGACCCCAAGAAGGATCTATGTGTAAGAGCATAGTTGCCTTCCAGATCTCAAGACTAGGAAATAGCTCGATAGCCCTCCTGATGCCTTGGTCGGGCTACCACCCCCAAGAAGGATCTGAGTGTAAGAGCATAGTTGCCCTCCTGATCTCGAGACCAGGAAATAGCTCGATAGCCCTCCTGATGCCTTGGTCGGGCTACCGACCCCAAGAAGGATCTGAGTGTAAGAGCATAGTTGCCTTCCAGATCTCAAGACCAGGAAATTACTCGATAGCCCTCCTGATGACTTGGTCGGGCTACCACCCCCAAGAAGGATCTGAGTGTAAGAGCATAGTTACCCTCCAGATCTCGAGTCCAGGAAATTACTCGATAGCCCTCATGTTACCATGGTCGAGCTACCACCCCCAAGAAGGATCTGAGTGTAAGATCATAGTTGCCCTCCAGATCTCGAGTCCAGGAAATAGCTCGATAGCTCTCCTGATGCCTTGGTCGGGCTACCGCCCCCAAGAAGGATCTGAGTGTAAGAGCATAGTTGCCTTCCAGATCTCAAGATCAGGAAATAGCTCGATAGCCCTCCTGATGCCTTGGTCGGGCTACCACCCCCAAAAAGAATCTGAGTGTAAGAGCATAGATGCCCTGTAGATCTCGAGACCAGGAAATTACTCGATAGCCCTCCTGATGCCTTGGTCGGGCTACCACCCCCAAAAAGGATCTGAGTGTAAGAGCATAGTTGCCCTCCAGATCTCGAGACCAGGAAATAGCTCGATAGCCCTCATGTTACCTTGGTCGACCTACCACCCCCAAGAAAGATCTGAGTGTAAGAGCATAGTTGCCCTCCAGATCTCGAGTCTAGGAAATAGCTCGATAGCTCTCCTGATGCCTTGGTCGGGCTACCGACCCCAAGAAGGATCTGAGTGTAAGAGCATAGTTGCCTTCCAGATCTCAAGACTAGGAAATAGCTCGATAGCCCTCCTGATGCCTCGGTCGGGCTACCACCCCCAAGAAGGATCTGAGTGTAAGAGCATAGTTGCCCTCCAGATCTCGAGAACAGGAAATAGCTTGATAGCCCTCATGTTACCTTGGTCGAGCTACCACCCCCAAGAAGGATCTGAGTGTAAGAGCATAGTTGCCCTCCTGATCTCGAGACCAGGAAATAGCTCGATAGCCCTCCTGATGCCTTTGTCGGTCTACCGACCCCAAGAAGGATGTGAGTGTAAGAGCATAGTTGCCTTCCAGATCTCAAGAACAGGAAATAGCTCGATAGCCCTCCTAATGCCTTGGTCGGGCTACCACCGCCAAGAAAGATCTGAGTGTAAGAGCATAGTTGCCCTCCAGATCTCGAGACCAAGAAATAGCTCGATAGCCCTTATGTTACCTTGGTCGGGCTACCACCCCCAAAAAGGATCTGAGTGTAAGAGCATAGTTGCCCTGTAGATTTCGAGACCAGGAAATTACTCGATAGCCCTCCTGATGCCTTGGTCGGGCTACCACCCCCAAGAAGGATCTGAGTGTAAGAGCATAGTTGCCCTCCAGATCTCGAGTCTAGGAAATAGCTCGATAGCTCTCCTGATGCCTTGGTCGGGCTACCGACCCCAAGAAGGATCTGAGTGTAAGAGCATAGTTGCCTTCTAGATCTCAAGACTAGGAAATAGCTCGATAGCCCTCCTGATGCCTCGGTCGGGCTACCACCCTCAAGAAGGATCTGAGTGTAAGAGCATAGTTGCCCTCCAGATCTCGAGAACAGGAAATAGCTTGATAGCCCTCATGTTACCTTGGTCGAGCTACCACCCCCAAGAAGGATCTGAGTGTAAGAGAATAGTTGCCCTCCATATCTCGAGACTAGGAAATAGCTCGATAGCCCTCCTGATGCCTTGGTCGGGATACCACCCCCAATAAGGATCTGAGTGTAAGAGCATAGTTACCCTCCAGATCTCGAGACCAGGAAATAGCTCGATAGCCCTCATGTTACCATGGTCGAGCTACCACCCCCAAGAAGGATCTGAGTGTAAGATCATAGTTGCCCTCCAGATCTCGAGTCCAGGAAATAGCTCTATAGCTCTCCTGATGCCTTGGTCGGGCTACCGACCCCAAGAAGGATCTGAGTGTAAGAGCATAGTTGCCTTCCAGATCTCAAGACCAGGAAATAGCTCGATAGCCCTCCTGATGCCTTTGTCGAGCTACCACCCCCAAAAAGGATCTGAGTGTAAGAGCATAGATGCCCTGTAGATCTCGAGACCAGGAAATTACTCGATAGCCCTCCTGATGCCTTGGTCGGGCTACCACCCCCAAGAAGGATCTGAGTGTAAGACCATAGTTGCCCTCCAGATCTCGAGACCAGGAAATAGCTCGATAGCCCTCATGTTACCTTGGTCGACCTACCACCCCCAAGAAAGATCTGAGTGTAAGAGCATAGTTGCCCTCCAGATCTCGAGTCTTGGAAATAGCTCGATAGCTCTCCTGATGCCTTGGTCGGGCTACCGACCCTAAGAAGGATCTGAGTGTAAGAGCATAGTTGCCTTCCAGATCTCAAGACTAGGAAATAGCTCGATAGCCCTCCTAATGCCTCGGTCGGGCTACCACCCCCAAGAAGGATCTGAGTGTAAGAGCATAGTTGCCCTCCAGATCTCGAGAACAGGAAATAGCTTGATAGCCCTCATGTTACCTTGGTCGAGCTACCACCCCCAAGAAGGATCTGAGTGTAAGAGCATAGTTGCCCTCCAGATCTCGAGACCAGGAAATAGCTCGATAGCCCTCCTGATGCCTTTGTCGGGCTACCGACCCCAAGAAGGATGTGAGTGTAAGAGCATAGTTGCCTTCCAGATCTCAAGAACAGGAAATAGCTCGATAGCCCTCCTAATGCCTTGGTCGGGCTACCACCGCCAAGAAAGATCTGAGTGTAAGAGCATAGTTGCCCTCCAGATCTCGAGACCAAGAAATAGCTCGATAGCCCTTATGTTACCTTGGTCGAGCTACCACCCCCAAGAAGGATCTGAGTGTAAGAGCATAGTTGCCCTACAGATCTCGATACCAGGAAATAGCTCGATAGCCCTCCTGATGCCTTGGTCGGGCTACCGCCCCCAAGAAGGATCTGAGTGTAAGAGCATAGTTGCCTTCCAGATCTCAAGACCAGGAAATAGCTCGATAGCCCTCTTGATGCCTTGGTCGGGCTACCACCCCCAAAAAGGATCTGAGTGTAAGAGCATAGTTGCCTTCCAGATCTCAAGACCAGGAAATAGCTCGATAGCCCTCCTGATGCCTTGGTCGGGCTACCACCCCCGAAAAGGATCTGAGTGTAAGAGCATAGATGCCCTGTAGATCTCGAGACCAGGAAATTACTCGATAGCCCTCCTGATGCCTTGGTCGAGCTACCACCCCCAAGAAGGATCTGAGTGTAAGAGCTTAGTTGCCCTCCTGATCTCGAGTCCAGGAAATAGCTCGATAGCTCTACTGATGCCTTGGTCGGGCTACCGACCCCAAGAAGGATCTGAGTGTAAGAGCATAGTTGCCTTCCAGATCTCAAGACCAGGAATTTACTCGATAGCCCTCCTGATGACTTGGTCGGGCTACCACCCCCAAGAAGGATCTGAGTGTAAGAGCATAGTTACCCTCCAGATCTCGAGACCAAGAAATAGCTCGATAGCCCTTATGTTACCTTGGTCGAGCTACCACCCCCAAGAAGGATCTGAGTGTAAGATCATAGTTGCCCTCCAGATCTCGAGTCAAGGAAATAGCTCGATAGCTCTCCTGATGCCTTGGTCGGGCTACCGAACCCAAGAAGGATCTGAGTGTAAGAGCATAGTTGCCTTCCAGATCTCAAGACCAGGAAATAGCTCGATAGCCCTCCTGATGCCTTGGTCGGGCTACCACCCCCGAAAAGGATCTGAGTGTAAGAGCATAGATGCCCTGTAGATCTCGAGACCAGGAAATTACTCGATAGCCCTCCTGATGCCTTGGTCGGGCTACCACCCCCAAGAAGGATCTGAGTGTAAGAGCATAGTTGCCCTCCAGATCTCGAGTCTAGGAAATAGCTCGATAGCTCTCCTGATGCCTTGGTCGGGCTACCGACCCCAAGAAGGATCTGAGTGTAAGAGCATAGTTGCCTTCCAGATCTCAAGACTAGGAAATAGCTCGATAGCCCTCCTGATGCCTCGGTCGGGCTACCACCCTCAAGAAGGATCTGATTGTAAAAGCATAGTTGCCCTCCAGATCTCGAGAACATGAAATAGCTTGATAGCCCTCATGTTACCTTGGTCGAGCTACCACCCCCAAGAAGGATCTGAGTGTAAGAGAATAGTTGCCCTCCAGATCTCGAGACTAGGAAATAGCTCGATAGCCCTCCTGATGCCTTGGTCGGGATACCACCCCCAATAAGGATCTGAGTGTAAGAGCATAGTTACCCTCTAGATCTCGAGACCAGGAAATAGCTCGATAGCCCTCCTGATGCCTTGGTTGGGCTACCGCCCCCAAGAAGGATCTGAGTGTAAGAGCATAGTTGCCTTCCAGATCTCGAGTCCAGGAAATAGTTCGATAGCTCTCCTGATGCCTTGGTCGGGCTACCGCCCCCAAGAAGGATCTGAGTGTAAGAGCATAGTTGCCTTCCAGATCTCAAGACCAGGAAATAGCTCGATAGCCCTCCTGATGCCTTGGTTGGGCTACCACCCCCAAAAAGTATCTGAGTGTAAGAGCATAGATGCCCTGTAGATCTCGAGACCAGGAAATTACTCGATAGCCCTCCTGATGCCTTGGTCGGGCTACCACCCCCAAGAAGGATCTGAGTGTAAGACCATAGTTGCCCTCCAGATCTCGAGACCATGAAATAGCTCGATAGCCCTCATGTTACCTTGGTCGACCTACCACCCCCAAGAAAGATCTGAGTGTAAGAGCATAGTTGCCTTCCAGATCTCGAGTCTAGGAAATAGCTCGATAGCTCTCCTGATGCCTTGGTCGGGCTACCGACCCCAAGAAGGATCTGAGTGTAAGAGCATAGTTGCCTTCCAGATCTCAAGACTAGGAAATAGCTCGATAGCCCTCCTGATGCCTCGGTCGGGCTACCACCCCCAAGAAGGATCTGAGTGTAAGAGCATAGTTGCCCTCCAGATCTCGAGAACAGGAAATAGCTTGATAGCCCTCATGTTACCTTGGTCGAGCTACCACCCCCAAGAAGGATCTGAGTGTAAGAGCATAGTTGCCCTCCAGATCTCGAGACCAGGAAATAGCTCGATAGCCCTCCTGATGCCTTTGTCGGGCTCCGACCCCAAGAAGGATGTGAGTGTAAGAGCATAGTTGCCTTCCAGATCTCAAGAACAGGAAATAGCTCGATAGCCCTTCTAATGCCTTGGTCGGGCTACCACCGCCAAGAAAGATCTGAGTGTAAGAGCATAGTTGCCCTCCAGATCTCGAGACCAAGAAATAGCTCGATAGCCCTTATGTTACCTTGGTCGAGCTACCACCCCCAAGAAGGATCTGAGTGTAAGAGCATAGTTGCCCTCCAGATCTCGAGAACAGGAAATAGCTTGATAGCCCTCATGTTACCTTGGTCGAGCTACCACCCCCAAGAAGGATCTGAGTGTAAGATCATAGTTGCCCTCCAGATCTCGAGTCAAGGAAATAGCTCGATAGCTCTCCTGATGCCTTGGTCGGGCTACTGACCCCAAGAAGGATCTGAGTGTAAGAGCATAGTTGCCTTCCAGATCTCAAGACCAGGAAATAGCTCGATAGCCCTCCTGATGCCTTGGTCGGGCTACCACCCCCGAAAAGGATCTGAGTGTAAGAGCATAGATGCCCTGTACATTTCGAGACCAGGAAATTACTCGATAGCCCTCCTGATGCCTTGGTCGGGCTACCACCCCCAAGAAGGATCTGAGTGTAAGAGCATAGTTGCCCTCCAGATCTCGAGACCAGGAAATTACTCGATAGCCCTCCTGATGCCTTGGTCGGGCTACCACCCCCAAGAAGGATCTGAGTGTAAGACCATAGTTGCCCTCCAGATCTCGAGACCATGAAATAGCTCGATAGCCCTCATGTTACCTTGGTCGACCTACCGACCCCAAGAAGGATCTGAGTGTAAGAGCATAGTTGCCTTCCAGATCTCAAGACTAGGAAATAGCTCGATAGCCCTCCTGATGCCTCGGTCGGGCTACCACCCCCAAGAAGGATCTGAGTGTAAGAGCATAGTTGCCCTCCAGATCTCGAGAACAGGAAATAGCTTGATAGCCCTCATGTTACCTTAGTCGAGCTACCACCCCCAAGAAGGATCTGAGTGTAAGAGCATAGTTGCCCTCCAGATCTCGAGACCAGGAAATAGCTCGATAGCCCTCCTGATGCCTTTGTCGGGCTACCGACCCCAAGAAGGATGTGAGTGTAAGAGCATAGTTGCCTTCCAGATCTCAAGAACAGGAAATAGCTCGATAGCCCTCCTAATGCCTTGGTCGGGCTACCACCGCCAAGAAAGATCTGAGTGTAAGAGCATAGTTGCCCTCCAGATCTCGAGACCAAGAAATAGCTCGATAGCCCTTATGTTACCTTGGTCGAGCTACCACCCCCAAGAAGGATCTGAGTGTAAGAGCATAGTTGCCCTCCAGATCTCGAGACCAGGAAATAGCTCGATAGCCTTCCTGATGCCTTGGTCGGGCTACCGCCCCCAAGAAGGATCTGAGTGTAAGAGCATAGTTGCCTTCCAGATCTCAAGACCAGGAAATAGCTCGATAGCCCTCTTGATGCCTTGGTCGGGCTACCACCCCCAAAAAGGATGTGAGTGTAAGAGCATAGTTGCCCTGTAGATTTTGAGACCAGGAAATTACTCGATAGCCCTCCTGTTGCCTTGGTTGGGCTACCGCCCATAAGAAGGATCTAAGTGTAAGAGCATAGTTGCCCTCCAGATCTTGAGACCAGGAAATAGCTTGATAGCCCTCATGTTACCTTGGTCGAGCTACCACCCCCAAGAAGGATCTGAGTGTAAGAGCATAGTTGCCCTCCAGATCTCGAGACCAGGAAATTGCTCGATAGCCCTCCTGATGCCTTGGTCGGGCTACCGACCCCAAGAAGGATGTGAGTGTAAGAGCATAGTTGCCTTCTAGATCTCAAGAACAGGAAATAGCTCGATAGCCTTCCTAATGCCTTGGTCGGGCTACCACCGCCAAAAAGGATCTGAGTGTAAGAGCATAGTTGCCCTCCAGATCTCGAGACCAGGAAATAGCTCGATAGCCCTCATGTTACCTTGGTCGAGCTACCACCCCCAAGAAGGATCTGAGTGTAAGAGCATAGTTGCCCTCAAGATCTCGAGACCAGGAAATAGCTCGATAGCTCTCCTGATGCCTTGGTCGGGCTACCACCCCCAAGAAGGATCTGAGTGTAAGAGCATAGTTGCCCTTCAGATCTCCAGACTAGGAAATAGCTCGATAGCCCTCCTGTTGCCTTGGTCGAGCTACCACCCCCAAGAAGGATCTGATTGTAAGAGCATAGTTGCCCTCAAGATCTCGAGACCAGGAAATAGCTCGATGGCCCTCCTGATGCCTTGGTCGGGCTACCGCCCCCAAGAAGGATCTGAGTGTAAGAGCATAGTTGCCTTCCAGATCTCAAGACTAGAAAGTAGCTTGATAGCCCTCCAGTTGCCTTTGTTGGGCTACCGCCCATAAGAAGGATCTAACTGTAAGAGCATAGTTGCCCTCCAGATCTCGGGACCAGGAAATAGCTTGATAGCCCTCATGTTACCTTAGTCGAGCTACCACCCCCAAGAAGGATCTGAGTGTAAGAGCATAGTTGCCCTCCAGATCTCGAGACCTGGAAATAGCTCGATAGCCCTCCTGATGCCTTGGTCGGGCTACCGACCCCAAGAAGGATCTGAGTGTAAGAGCATAGTTGCCTTCCAGATCTCAAGACTAGGAAGTGGCTAGATAGCCCTCCAGTTGCCTTTGTTGGGCTACCGCCCACAAGAAGGATCTAACTGTAAGAGCATAGTTGCCCTCCAGATCTCGAGACCAGGAAATAGCTTGATAGCCCTCATGTTACCTTGGTCGAGCTACCACCCCCAAGAAGGATCTGAGTGTAAGAGCATAGTTGCCCTACAGATCTCGAGACCAGGAAATAGCTCGATAGCCCTCTTGATTCCTTGGTCGGGCTACCACCCCCAAAAAGGATCTGAGTGTAAGAGCATAGTTGCCCTGTAGATTTCGAGACCAGGAAATTACTCGATAGCCCTCCTGTTGCCTTGGTTGGGCTACCGCCCATAAGAAGGATCTAAGTGTAAGAGCATAGTTGCCCTCCAGATCTTGAGACCAGGAAATAGCTTGATAGCCCTCATGTTACCTTGGTCGAGCTACCACCCCCAAGAAGGATCTGAGTGTAAGAGCATAGTTGCCCTCCAGATCTCGAGACCAGGAAATTGCTCGATAGCCCTCCTGATGCCTTGGTCGGGCTACCGACCCCAAGAAGGATGTGAGTGTAAGAGCATAGTTGCCTTCTAGATCTCAAGAACAGGAAATAGCTTGATAGCCTTCCTAATGCCTTGGTCGGGCTACCACCGCCAAAAAGGATCTGAGTGTAAGAGCATAGTTGCCCTCCAGATCTCGAGACCAGGAAATAGCTCGATAGCCCTCATGTTACCTTGGTCGAGCTACCACCCCCAAGAAGGATCTGAGTGTAAGAGCATTGTTGCCCTCAAGATCTCGAGACCAGGAAATAGCTCGATAGCTCTCCTGATGCCTTGGTCGGGCTACCACCCCCAAGAAGGATCTGAGTGTAAGAGCATAGTTGCCCTTCAGATCTCCAGACTAGGAAATAGCTCGATAGCCCTCCTGTTGCCTTGGTCGAGCTACCACCCCCAAGAAGGATCTGATTGTAAGAGCATAGTTGCTCTCAAGATCTCGAGACCAGGAAATAGCTCGATGGCCCTCCTGATGCCTTGGTCGGGCTACCGCCCCCAAGAAGGATCTGAGTGTAAGAGCATAGTTGCCTTCCAGATCTCAAGACTAGAAAGTAGCTTGATAGCCCTTCAGTTGCCTTTGTTGGGCTACCGCCCACAAGAAGGATCTAACTGTAAGAGCATAGTTGCCCTCCAGATCTCGAGACCAGGAAATAGCTTGATAGCCCTCATGTTACCTTAGTCGAGCTACCACCCCCAAGAAGGATCTGAGTGTAAGAGCATAGTTGCCCTCCAGATCTCGAGACCTGGAAATAGCTCGATAGCCCTCCTGATGCCTTGGTCGGTCTACCGACCCCAAGAAGGATCTGAGTGTAAGAGCATAGTTGCCTTCCAGATCTCAAGACTAGGAAGTGGCTAGATAGCCCTCCAGTTGCCTTTGTGGGGCTACCGCCCACAAGAAGGATCTAACTGTAAGAGCATAGTTGCCCTCCAGATCTCGAGACCAGGAAATAGCTTGATAGCCCTCATGTTACCTTGGTCGAGCTACCACCCCCAAGAAGGATCTGAGTGTAAGAGCATAGTTGCCCTACAGATCTCGAGACCAGGAAATAGCTCGATAGCCCTCCTGATGCCTTGGTCGGGCTACCGACCCAAAGAAGGATGTGAGTGTAAGAGAAGAGTTGCCTTCCAGATCTCAAGAACAGGAAATAGCTCGATAGCCCTCCTAATGCCTTGGTCGGGCTACCACCGCCAAGAAGGATCTGAGTGTAAGAGCGTAGTTGCCCTCCAGATCTCGAGAACAGGAAATAGCTCGATAGCCCTCATGTTACCTTGGTCGGGCTACCACCCCCAAGAAGGTTCTGAGTGTAAGAGCATAGCTGCCCTCAAGATCTCAAGACCAGGAAATAGGTCGATAGCCCTCCTGATGCCTTGGTCTGTCTACCACCCCTAAGAGGGATCTGAGTGTAAGAGCATAGTTGCCCTCAAGATCTCGAGATCAGGAAATAGCTCGATGGCCCTCCTGATGCCTTGGTCGGGCTTCCGCCCCCAAGAAGGATCTGAGTGTAAGAGCATAGTTGCCTTCCAGATCTCAAGACTAGGAAGTAGCTAGATAGCCCTCCTGTTGCCTTGGTTGGGCTACCGCCCATAAGAAGGATCTAAGTGTAAGAGCATAGTTGCCCTCCAGATCTTGAGACCAGGAAATAGCTTGATAGCCCTCATGTTACCTTGGTCGAGCTACCACCCCCAAGAAGGATCTGAGTGTAAGAGCATAGTTGCCCTCCAGATCTCGAGACCAGGAAATTGCTCGATAGCCCTCCTGATGCCTTGGTCGGGCTACCGACCCCAAGAAGGATGTGAGTGTAAGAGCATAGTTGCCTTCTAGATCTCAAGAACAGGAAATAGCTCGATAGCCTTCCTAATGCCTTGGTCGGGCTACCACCGCCAAAAAGGATCTGAGTGTAAGAGCATAGTTGCCCTCCAGATCTCGAGACCAGGAAATAGCTCGATAGCCCTCATGTTACCTTGGTCGAGCTACCACCCCCAAGAAGGATCTGAGTGTAAGAGCATAGTTGCCCTCAAGATCTCGAGACCAGGAAATAGCTCGATAGCTCTCCTGATGCCTTGGTCGGGCTACCACCCCCAAGAAGGATCTGAGTGTAAGAGCATAGTTGCCCTTCAGATCTCCAGACTAGGAAATAGCTCGATAGCCCTCCTGTTGCCTTGGTCGAGCTACCACCCCCAAGAAGGATCTGATTGTAAGAGCATAGTTGCCCTCAAGATCTCGAGACCAGGAAATAGCTCGATGGCCCTCCTGATGCCTTGGTCGGGCTACCGCCCCCAAGAAGGATCTGAGTGTAAGAGCATAGTTGCCTTCCAGATCTCAAGACTAGAAAGTAGCTTGATAGCCCTTCAGTTGCCTTTGTTGGGCTACCGCCCACAAGAAGGATCTAACTGTAAGAGCATAGTTGCCCTCCAGATCTCGAGACCAGGAAATAGCTTGATAGCCCTCATGTTACCTTAGTCGAGCTACCACCCCCAAGAAGGATCTGAGTGTAAGAGCATAGTTGCCCTCCAGATCTCGAGACCTGGAAATAGCTCGATAGCCCTCCTGATGCCTTGGTCGGTCTACCGACCCCAAGAAGGATCTGAGTGTAAGAGCATAGTTGCCTTCCAGATCTCAAGACTAGGAAGTGGCTAGATAGCCCTCCAGTTGCCTTTGTGGGGCTACCGCCCACAAGAAGGATCTAACTGTAAGAGCATAGTTGCCCTCCAGATCTCGAGACCAGGAAATAGCTTGATAGCCCTCATGTTACCTTGGTCGAGCTACCACCCCCAAGAAGGATCTGAGTGTAAGAGCATAGTTGCCCTACAGATCTCGAGACCAGGAAATAGCTCGATAGCCCTCCTGATGCCTTGGTTGGGCTACCGACCCAAAGAAGGATGTGAGTGTAAGAGCATAGTTGCCTTCCAGATCTCAAGAACAGGAAATAGCTCGATAGCCCTCCTAATGCCTTGGTCGGGCTACCACCGCCAAGAAGGATCTGAGTGTAAGAGCGTAGTTGCCCTCCAGATCTCGAGAACAGGAAATAGCTCGATAGCCCTCATGTTACCTTGGTCGGGCTACCACCCCCAAGAAGGTTCTGAGTGTAAGAGCATAGCTGCCCTCAAGATCTCAAGACCAGGAAATAGGTCGATAGCCCTCCTGATGCCTTGGTCGGTCTACCACCCCTAAGAGGGATCTGAGTGTAAGAGCATAGTTGCCCTCAAGATCTCGAGATCAGGAAATAGCTCGATGGCCCTCCTGATGCCTTGGTCGGGCTTCCGCCCCCAAGAAGGATCTGAGTGTAAGAGCATAGTTGCCTTCCAGATCTCAAGACTAGGAAGTAGCTAGATAGCCCTCCTGTTGCCTTGGTTGGGCTACCGCCCATAAGAAGGATCTAAGTGTAAGAGCATAGTTGCCCTCCAGATCTTGAGACCAGGAAATAGCTTGATAGCCCTCATGTTACCTTGGTCGAGCTACCACCCCCAAGAAGGATCTGAGTGTAAGAGCATAGTTGCCCTCCAGATCTCGAGACCAGGAAATTGCTCGATAGCCCTCCTGATGCCTTGGTCGGGCTACCGACCCCAAGAAGGATGTGAGTGTAAGAGCATAGTTGCCTTCTAGATCTCAAGAACAGGAAATAGCTCGATAGCCTTCCTAATGCCTTGGTCGGGCTACCACCGCCAAAAAGGATCTGAGTGTAAGAGCATAGTTGCCCTCCAGATCTCGAGACCAGGAAATAGCTCGATAGCCCTCATGTTACCTTGGTCGAGCTACCACCCCCAAGAAGGATCTGAGTGTAAGAGCATAGTTGCCCTCCAGATATCGAGACCAGGAAATAGCTCGATAGCCCTCCTGATGCCTTGGTCGGGCTACCACCACCAAGAAGGATCTGAGTGTAAGAGCATAGTTTCCTTCCAGATCTCAAGACCAGGAAATAGCTCGATAGCCCTCCTGATGCCTTGGTCGGGCTACCACCCCCAAAAAGGATCTGAGTGTAAGAGCATAGTTGCCCTATAGATCTCGAGACCAGGAAATTACTTGATAGCCCTCCTGATGCCTTGGTCGGGCTACCACCCCCAAGAAGGATCTGAGTGTAAGAGCATAGTTGCCCTCCAGATCTCGAGACCAGGAAATAGCTCGATAGCCCTCATGTTACCATGGTCGAGCTACCAACCCCAAGAAGGATCTGAGTGTAAGAGCATAGTTGCACTCCAGATCTCGAGTCCAGGAAATAGCTCGATAGCTCTCTTGATGCCTTGGTCAGGCTACCACCCCCAAGAAGGATCTGAGTGTAAGAGCATAGTTGCCTTCCAGATCTCGAGACCACGAAATAGCTCGGTAGCCCTCCTGATGCCTTGGTCGGGCTACCGACCCCAAGAAGGATCTGAGTGTAAGAGCATAGTTGCCTTCCAGATCTCAAGAACAGTAAATAGCTCGATAGCCGTCCTGATGCCTTGGTCGGGCTACCACCGCCAAGAAGGATCTGAGTGTAAGCGCATAGTTGCCCTCCAGATCTCGAGACCAGGAAATAGCTCGATAGCCCTCCTTATGCCGTGGTCGAGCTAACTCCCCCAAGAAGGATCTGAGTGTTAGAGCATGGTTTTCCTCCAGATCTTGAGATCAGAAAATAGCTCGATAGCCCTCCTATTGCCTTGGTCGATCTACCACCCCCAAGAAGGATCTTAGTGTAAGAGCATAGTTGCCCTCCAGATCTCGAGACCAGGAAATAGCTCGATAGACCTCCTGATGCCTTGGTCGGGCTACCACCCCCAAGAAGGATCTGAGTGTAAGAGCATAGTTGCCCTCCATATCTCGAGACCAGTAAATAGCTCGATAGCCCTCCTGATGCTTTGGTCGGGCTACCACCCCCAAGAAGGATCTGAGTGTAAGAGCATAGTTGCCCTCCAGATCTAGAGACCAGGAAATAGCTCGATAGCCCTCCTTATGCCGTGGTCGAGCTACCTCCCCCAAGAAGGATCTGAGTGTTAGAGCATGGTTTTCCTCCAGATCTTGAGATCAGGAAATAGCTCGATAGCCCTCCTATTGCCTTGGTCGATCTACCATCCCCAAGAAGGATCTGAGTGTAAGAGCATAGTTGCCCTCCAGATCTCGAGACCAGGAAATAGCTCGATAGCCCTCCTTATGCCGTGGTCGAGCTACCTCCCCCAAGAAGGATCTGAGTGTTAGAGCATGGTTTTCCTCCAGATCTTGAGATCAGGAAATAGCTCGATAGCCCTCATATTGCCTTGGTCGATCTACCATCCCCAAGAAGGATCTGAGTGTAAGAGCATAGTTGCCCTCCGGATCTCGAGACCAGTAAATAACTCGATAGCCCTCTTGATGCTTTGGTCGGGCTACCACCCCCAAGAAGGATCTGAGTGTAAGAGCATAGTTGCCCTCCAGATCTCGAGACTAGGAAATAGCTCGATAGCCCTCCTTATTCCGTGGTCGAGCTACCTCCCCCAAAAAGGATCTGAGTGTTAAAGCATGGTTTTCCTCCAGATCTCGAGACCAGGAAATAGCTCGATAGCCCTCCTATTGCCTTGGTCGATCTACCATCCCCAAGAAGGATCTAAGTGTAAGAGCATAGTTGCCCTCCAGATCTCGAGACCAGGAAATAGCTCGATAGCTCTCCTGATGCCTTGGTCGGGCTACCACCCCCAAGAAGGATCTGAGTGTAAGAGCATAGTTGCCCTTCAGATCTCCAGACTAGGAAATAGCTCGATAGCCATCCTGTTGCCTTGGTCAAGCTACCACCCCCAAGAAGGATCTGAGTATAAGAGCATAGTTGCCCTCCCGATCTCGAGACCAGGAAATAGCTAGATAGCCCTCCTGATGCCTTGGTCGGGCTACCGACCCCAAGAAGGATCTGAGTGTAAGAGCATAGTTGCCTTCCAGATCTCAAGAACAGTAAATAGCTCGATAGCCCTCCTGATGCCTTGGTCGAGCTACCACCGTCAAGAAGGATCTGAGTGTAAGCGCATAGTTGCCTCCAGATCTCGAGACCAGGAAATAGCTCGATAGCCCTCCTTATGCCGTGGTCGAGCTAACTCCCCCAAGAAGGATCTGAGTGTTAGAGCATGGTTTTCCTCCAGATCTTGAGATCAGGAAATAGCTCGATAGCCCTCCTATTGCCTTGGTCGATCTACCACCCCCAAGAAGGATCTGAGTGTAAGAGCATAGTTGCCCTCCAGATCTCGAGACCAGGAAATAGCTCGATAGACCTCCTGATGCCTTGGTCGGGCTACCACCCCCAAGAAGGATCTGAGTGTAAGAGCATAGTTGCCCTCCATATCTCGAGACCAGTAAATAGCTCGATAGCCCTCCTGATGCTTTGGTCGGGCTACCACCCCCAAGAAGGATCTGAGTGTAAGAGCATAGTTGCCCTCCAGATCTAGAGACCAGGAAATAGCTCGATAGCCCTCCTTATGCCGTGGTCGAGCTACCTCCCCCAAGAAGGATCTGAGTGTTAGAGCATGGTTTTGCTCCAGATCTTGAGATCAGGAAATAGCTCGATAGCCCTCCTATTGCCTTGCTCGATCTACCATCCCCAAGAAGGATCTGAGTGTAAGAGCATAGTTGCCCTCCAGATCTCGAGACCAGGAAATAGCTCGATAGCCCTCCTTATGCCGTGGTCGAGCTACCTCCCCCAAGAAGGATCTGAGTGTTAGAGCATGGTTTTCCTCCAGATCTTGAGATCAGGAAATAGCTCGATTGCCCTCATATTGCCTTGGTCGATCTACCATCCCCAAGAAGGATCTGATTGTAAGAGCATAGTTGCCCTCCAGATCTCGAGACCAGTAAATAGCTCGATAGCCCTCTTGATGCTTTGGTCGGGCTACCACCCCCAAGAAGGATCTGAGTGTAAGAGCATAGTTGCCCTCCAGATCTCGAGACTAGGAAATAGCTCGATAGCCCTCCTTATTCCGTGGTCGAGCTACCTCCCCCAAAAAGGATCTGAGTGTTAAAGCATGGTTTTCCTCCAGATCTCGAGACCAGGAAATAGCTCGATAGCCCTCCTATTGCCTTGGTCGATCTACCATCCCCAAGAAGGATCTAAGTGTAAGAGCATAGTTGCCCTCCAGATCTCGAGACCAGGAAATAGCTCGATAGCTCTCCTGATGCCTTGGTCGGGCTACCACCCCCAAGAAGGATCTGAGTGTAAGAGCATAGTTGCCCTTCAGATCTCCAGACTAGGAAATAGCTCGATAGCCCTCCTGTTGCCTTGGTCGAGCTACCACCCCCAAGAAGGATCTGAGTATAAGAGCATAGTTGCCCTCCCGATCTCGAGACCAGGAAATAGCACGATAGCCCTCCTGATGCCTTGGTCAGGCTACCACCCCCAATAAGGATCTGAGTGTAAGAGCATAGTTGCCCTCCAGATCTAGAGACCACGAAATAGCTCGATAGCCCTCCTAATGCCCTGATCGGGCTACCTCCCCCAAGAAGGATCTGAGTGTTAGAGCATGGTTTTCCTCCAGATCTAGAGACCATGAAATAGCTCGATAGCCCTCCTGATGCCTTGGTCGGGCTACCACCCCCAAGAAGGATCTGAGTGTAAGAGCATAGTTGCCCTCCAGATCTAGAGACCAGGAAATAGCTCGATAGCCCTCCTTATGCCGTGGTCGAGCTACCTCCCCCAAGAAGGATCTGAGTGTTAGAGCATGGTATTCCTCCAGATCTTGAGATCAGGAAATAGCTCGATAGCCCTCCTATTGCCTTGGTCGATCTACCATCCCCAAGAAGGATCTGAGTGTAAGAGCATAGTTGCCCTCCAGATCTCGAGACCAGGAAATAGCTCGATAGCCCTCCTTATGCCGTGGTCGAGCTACCTCCCCCAAGAAGGATCTGAGTGTTAGAGCATGGTTTTCCTCCAGATCTTGAGATCAGGAAATAGCTCGATAGCCCTCATATTGCCTTGGTCGATCTACCATCCCCAAGAAGGATCTGAGTGTAAGAGCATAGTTGCCCTCCAGATCTCGAGACCAGTAAATAGCTCGATAGCCCTCTTGATGCTTTGGTCGGGCTACCACCCCCAAGAAGGATCTGAGTGTAAGAGCATAGTTGCCCTCTAGATCTCGAGACTAGGAAATAGCTCGATAGCCCTCCTGATGCCATGGTCGAGCTACTTCCCCCAAGAAGGATGTGAGTGTTAGAGCATGGTTTTCCTCCAGATCTCGAGACCAGAAAATAGCTCAATAGCCCTATTTTTGCCTTGGTCGATCTACCATTCCTAAGAAGGATCTGAGGTGTAAGAGCATAGTTGCCCTCCAGATCTCGAGACCAGGAAATAGCTCGATAGCCCTCCTGATGCCTTGGTCGGGCTACCACCCCCAAGAAGGATCTGAGTGTAAGAGCATAGTTGCCCTCCAGATCTCGAGACTAGGAAATAGCTCGATAGCCCTCCTGATGCCTTGGTCGGGCTACCACCCCCAATAAGGATCTGAGTGTAAGATCATAGTTGCCCTCCAGATCTAGAGACCATGAAATAGCTCGATAGCCCTCCTGATGCCTTGATCGGGCTACCACCCCCAAGAAGGATGTGAGTGTAAGAGCATAGTTGCCTTCCGGATCTCGAGACCAGGAAATAGCTCGATAGCCCTCCTGATGCCTTGGTCGGGCTACCACCCCCAAAAAGGATCTGAGTGTAAGAGCATAGTTGCCCTCCAGATCTCGAGACCAAGAAATAGCTCGATAGCCCTCCTGTTGCCTTGGTCGAGCTACCACCCTCAAGAAGGATTTGAGTGTAGGAGCATGGTTTTCCTCCAGATCTCGAGACCATGAAATAGCTCGATAGCCCTCCTGATGCCTTGATTGGGCTACCACCCCTAAGAAGGATCTGAGTGTAAGAGTATAGTTGCCCTCCAGATCTCGAGACCAGGAAATAGCTCGATAGCCCTCCTGTTACCTTGGTCGAGCTACCACCCCCAAGAAGGATCTGAGTGTAAGAGCATAGTTGCCCTCCTGATCTCGAGACCAGGAAATAGCTCGATAGCCCTCCTGATGCCTTGGTCGGGCTACCACCCCCAAGAAGGATCTGAGTGTAAGAGCATAGTTGCCCTCCAGATCTCGAGACCAGGAAATAGCTCGATAGCCCTCCTAATGCCATGGTCGGGCTACCGACCCCAAGAAGGATGTGAGTGTAAGAGCATAGTTGCCTTCCAGATCTCAAGACCAGTAAATAGCTCGATAGCCCTCCTGATGCCATGGTCGGGCTACCACCCCCAAAAAGGATCTGAGTGTAAGAGCATAGTTACCCTCCAGCTCTCGAGACCAGGAAATAGCTCGATAGCCCTCCTGTTGCCTTGGTCGAGCTACCACCCTTAAGAAGGATCTGAGTGTAAGAGCATGGTTTTCCTCCAGATCTCGAGACCATGAAATAGCTCGATAGCCCTCCTAATGCCTTGGTCGGGCTACCACCGTAAAAAAGGATCTGAGTGTAAGAGCATAGTTGCCCTCCAGATCTCGAGACCAGGAAATAGCTCGATAGCCCTCCTGATGCCTTGGTCGGGCTACAACCCCCAAGAAAGATCTGAGTGTAAGAGCATAGTTGCCTTCCAAATCTCAAGACCAGGAAATAGCTCGATAGCCCTCCTGATGCCTTGGTCGGGCTACCACCCCCAAAAAGGATCCGAGTTTAAGAGCATAGTTGCCCTGTAGATCTCGAGACCAGGAAATTACTTGATAACCCTCCTGATGCCTTGGTCGGGCTACCACCCCCAAGAAGGATCTGAGTGTAAGAGCATAGTTGCCCTCCAGATCTCGAGACTAGGAAATAGCTCGATAGCCCTCCTTATTCCGTGGTCGAGCTACCTCCCCCAAAAAGGATCTGAGTGTTAAAGCATGGTTTTCCTCCAGATCTCGAGACCAGGAAATAGCTCGATAGCCCTCCTATTGCCTTGGTCGATCTACCATCCCCAAGAAGGATCTAAGTGTAAGAGCATAGTTGCCCTCCAGATCTCGAGACCAGGAAATAGCTCGATAGCTCTCCTGATGCCTTGGTCGGGCTACCACCCCCAAGAAGGATCTGAGTGTAAGAGCATAGTTGCCCTTCAGATCTCCAGACTAGGAAATAGCTCGATAGCCATCCTGTTGCCTTGGTCAAGCTACCACCCCCAAGAAGGATCTGAGTATAAGAGCATAGTTGCCCTCCCGATCTCGAGACCAGGAAATAGCTAGATAGCCCTCCTGATGCCTTGGTCGGGCTACCGACCCCAAGAAGGATCTGAGTGTAAGAGCATAGTTGCCTTCCAGATCTCAAGAACAGTAAATAGCTCGATAGCCCTCCTGATGCCTTGGTCGAGCTACCACCGTCAAGAAGGATCTGAGTGTAAGCGCATAGTTGCCTCCAGATCTCGAGACCAGGAAATAGCTCGATAGCCCTCCTTATGCCGTGGTCGAGCTAACTCCCCCAAGAAGGATCTGAGTGTTAGAGCATGGTTTTCCTCCAGATCTTGAGATCAGGAAATAGCTCGATAGCCCTCCTATTGCCTTGGTCGATCTACCACCCCCAAGAAGGATCTGAGTGTAAGAGCATAGTTGCCCTCCAGATCTCGAGACCAGGAAATAGCTCGATAGACCTCCTGATGCCTTGGTCGGGCTACCACCCCCAAGAAGGATCTGAGTGTAAGAGCATAGTTGCCCTCCATATCTCGAGACCAGTAAATAGCTCGATAGCCCTCCTGATGCTTTGGTCGGGCTACCACCCCCAAGAAGGATCTGAGTGTAAGAGCATAGTTGCCCTCCAGATCTAGAGACCAGGAAATAGCTCGATAGCCCTCCTTATGCCGTGGTCGAGCTACCTCCCCCAAGAAGGATCTGAGTGTTAGAGCATGGTTTTGCTCCAGATCTTGAGATCAGGAAATAGCTCGATAGCCCTCCTATTGCCTTGCTCGATCTACCATCCCCAAGAAGGATCTGAGTGTAAGAGCATAGTTGCCCTCCAGATCTCGAGACCAGGAAATAGCTCGATAGCCCTCCTTATGCCGTGGTCGAGCTACCTCCCCCAAGAAGGATCTGAGTGTTAGAGCATGGTTTTCCTCCAGATCTTGAGATCAGGAAATAGCTCGATTGCCCTCATATTGCCTTGGTCGATCTACCATCCCCAAGAAGGATCTGAGTGTAAGAGCATAGTTGCCCTCCAGATCTCGAGACCAGTAAATAGCTCGATAGCCCTCTTGATGCTTTGGTCGGGCTACCACCCCCAAGAAGGATCTGAGTGTAAGAGCATAGTTGCCCTCCAGATCTCGAGACTAGGAAATAGCTCGATAGCCCTCCTTATTCCGTGGTCGAGCTACCTCCCCCAAAAAGGATCTGAGTGTTAAAGCATGGTTTTCCTCCAGATCTCGAGACCAGGAAATAGCTCGATAGCCCTCCTATTGCCTTGGTCGATCTACCATCCCCAAGAAGGATCTAAGTGTAAGAGCATAGTTGCCCTCCAGATCTCGAGACCAGGAAATAGCTCGATAGCTCTCCTGATGCCTTGGTCGGGCTACCACCCCCAAGAAGGATCTGAGTGTAAGAGCATAGTTGCCCTTCAGATCTCCAGACTAGGAAATAGCTCGATAGCCCTCCTGTTGCCTTGGTCGAGCTACCACCCCCAAGAAGGATCTGAGTATAAGAGCATAGTTGCCCTCCCGATCTCGAGACCAGGAAATAGCACGATAGCCCTCCTAATGCCCTGATCGGGCTACCTCCCCCAAGAAGGATCTGAGTGTTAGAGCATGGTTTTCCTCCAGATCTAGAGACCATGAAATAGCTCGATAGCCCTCCTGATGCCTTGGTCGGGCTACCACCCCCAAGAAGGATCTGAGTGTAAGAGCATAGTTGCCCTCCAGATCTAGAGACCAGGAAATAGCTCGATAGCCCTCCTTATGCCGTGGTCGAGCTACCTCCCCCAAGAAGGATCTGAGTGTTAGAGCATGGTTTTCCTCCAGATCTTGAGATCAGGAAATAGCTCGATAGCCCTCCTTATGCCGTGGTCGAGCTACCTCCCCCAAGAAGGATCTGAGTGTTAGAGCATGGTTTTCCTCCAGATCTTGAGATCAGGAAATAGCTCGATAGCCCTCATATTGCCTTGGTCGATCTACCATCCCCAAGAAGGATCTGAGTGTAAGAGCATAGTTGCCCTCCAGATCTCGAGACCAGTAAATAGCTCGATAGCCCTCTTGATGCTTTGGTCGGGCTACCACCCCCAAGAAGGATCTGAGTGTAAGAGCATAGTTGCCCTCTAGATCTCGAGACTAGGAAATAGCTCGATAGCCCTCCTGATGCCATGGTCGAGCTACTTCCCCCAAGAAGGATGTGAGTGTTAGAGCATGGTTTTCCTCCAGATCTCGAGACCAGAAAATAGCTCAATAGCCCTATTTTTGCCTTGGTCGATCTACCATTCCTAAGAAGGATCTGAGGTGTAAGAGCATAGTTGCCCTCCAGATCTCGAGACCAGGAAATAGCTCGATAGCCCTCCTGATGCCTTGGTCGGGCTACCACCCCCAAGAAGGATCTGAGTGTAAGAGCATAGTTGCCCTCCAGATCTCGAGACTAGGAAATAGCTCGATAGCCCTCCTGATGCCTTGGTCGGGCTACCACCCCCAATAAGGATCTGAGTGTAAGATCATAGTTGCCCTCCAGATCTAGAGACCATGAAATAGCTCGATAGCCCTCCTGATGCCTTGATCGGGCTACCACCCCCAAGAAGGATGTGAGTGTAAGAGCATAGTTGCCTTCCGGATCTCGAGACCAGGAAATAGCTCGATAGCCCTCCTGATGCCTTGGTCGGGCTACCACCCCCAAAAAGGATCTGAGTGTAAGAGCATAGTTGCCCTCCAGATCTCGAGACCAAGAAATAGCTCGATAGCCCTCCTGTTGCCTTGGTCGAGCTACCACCCTCAAGAAGGATTTGAGTGTAGGAGCATGGTTTTCCTCCAGATCTCGAGACCATGAAATAGCTCGATAGCCCTCCTGATGCCTTGATTGGGCTACCACCCCTAAGAAGGATCTGAGTGTAAGAGTATAGTTGCCCTCCAGATCTCGAGACCAGGAAATAGCTCGATAGCCCTCCTGTTACCTTGGTCGAGCTACCACCCCCAAGAAGGATCTGAGTGTAAGAGCATAGTTGCCCTCCTGATCTCGAGACCAGGAAATAGCTCGATAGCCCTCCTGATGCCTTGGTCGGGCTACCACCCCCAAGAAAGATCTGAGTGTAAGAGCATAGTTGCCCTCCAGATCTCGAGACCAGGAAATAGCTCGATAGCCCTCCTAATGTCATGGTCGGGCTACCGACCCCAAGAAGGATGTGAGTGTAAGAGCATAGTTGCCTTCCAGATCTCAAGACCAGTAAATAGCTCGATAGCCCTCCTGATGCCATGGTCGGGCTACCACCCCCAAAAAGGATCTGAGTGTAAGAGCATAGTTACCCTCCAGCTCTCGAGACCAGGAAATAGCTCGATAGCCCTCCTGTTGCCTTGGTCGAGCTACCACCCTTAAGAAGGATCTGAGTGTAAGAGCATGGTTTTCCTCCAGATCTCGAGACCATGAAATAGCTCGATAGCCCTCCTAATGCCTTGGTCGGGCTACCACCGTAAAAAAGGATCTGAGTGTAAGAGCATAGTTGCCCTCCAGATCTCGAGACCAGGAAATAGCTCGATAGCCCTCCTGATGCCTTGGTCGGGCTACAACCCCCAAGAAAGATCTGAGTGTAAGAGCATAGTTGCCTTCCAAATCTCAAGACCAGGAAATAGCTCGATAGCCCTCCTGATGCCTTGGTCGGGCTACCACCCCCAAAAAGGATCCGAGTTTAAGAGCATAGTTGCCCTGTAGATCTCGAGACCAGGAAATTACTTGATAACCCTCCTGATGCCTTGGTCGGGCTACCACCCCCAAGAAGGATCTGAGTGTAAGAGCATAGTTGCCCTCCAGATCTCGAGACCAGGAAATAGCTCGATTGCCCTCATGTTACCATGGTCGAGCTACCGACCCCAAGAAGGATCTGAGTGTAAGAGCATAGTTGCCCTCCAGATCTAGAGACCACGAAATAGCTCGATAGCCCTCCTAATGCCATGATCGGGCTACCTCCCCCAAGAAGGATCTGAGTGTTAGAGCATGGTTTTCCTCCAGATCTAGAGACCATGAAATAGCTCGATAGCCCTTCTGATGCCTTGGTCGGGCTACCACCCCCAAGAAGAATCTGAGTGTAAGAGCATAGTTGCCCTCCAGATCTCGAGACCAGGAAATAGCTCGATAGCCCTCCTGATGCCATGGTCGAGCTACTTCCCCCAAGAAGGATGTGAGTGTTAGAGCATGGTTTTCCTCCAGATCTCGAGACCAGGAAATAGCTCAATAGCCCTCTTTTTGCCTTGGTCGATCTACCATTCCTAAGAAGGATCTGAGGTGTAAGAGCATAGTTGCCCTCCAGATCTCGAGACCAGGAAATAGCTCGATAGCCCTCCTGATGCCTTGGTCGGGCTACCACCCCTAAGAAGGATCTGAGTGTAAGAGCATAGTTGCCCTCCAGATCTCGAGACTAGGAAATAGCTCGATAGCCCTCCTGATGCCTTGGTCGGGCTACCACCCCCAATAAGGATCTGAGTGTAAGATCATAGTTGCCCTCCAGATCTAGAGACCAGGAAATAGCTCGATAGCCCTCCTGATGCCTTGATCGGGCTACCACCCCCAAGAAGGATGTGAGTGTAAGAGCATAGTTGCCTTCCAGATCTCGAGACCAGGAAATAGCTCGATAGCCCTCCTGATGCCTTGGTCGGGCTACCACCCCCAAAAAGGATCTGAGTGTAAGAGCATAGTTGCCCTCCAGATCTCGAGACCAAGAAATAGCTCGATAGCCCTCCTGTTGCCTTGGTCGAGCTACCACCCTCAAGAAGGATTTGAGTGTAGGAGCATGGTTTTCCTCCAGATCTCGAGACCATGAAATAGCTCGATAGCCCTCCTGATGCCTTGATTGGGCTACCACCCCTAAGAAGGATCTGAGTATAAGAGTATAGTTGCCCTCCAGATCTCGAGACCAGGAAATAGCTCGATAGCCCTCCTGTTACCTTGGTCGAGCTACCACCCCCAAGAAGGATCTGAGTATAAGAGCATAGTTGCCCTCCCGATCTCGAGACCAGGAAATAGCTCGATAGCCCTCCTGATGCCTTGGTCGGGCTACCACCCCCAAGAAGGATCTGAGTGTAAGAGCATAGTTGCCCTCCAGATCTCGAGACCAGGAAATAGCTCGATAGCCCTCCTAATGCCATGGTTGGGCTACCGACCCCAAGAAGGATCTGAGTGTAAGAGCATAGTTGCCTTCCAGATCTCAAGACCAGGAAATAGCTCGATGGCCCTCCTGATGCCTTGGTCGGGCTAATACCACCAAAAAGGATCTGAGTGTAAGAGCATAGTTGCCCTGTAGATCTCGAGACCAGGAAATTACTTGATAACCCTCCTGATGCCTTGGTCGGGCTACCACCCCCAAGAAGGATCTGAGTGTAAGAGCATAGTTGCCCTCCAGATCTCGAGACCAGGAAATAGCTCGATTGCCCTCATGTTACCATGGTCGAGCTACCACCCCCAAGAAGGATCTGAGTGTAAGAGCATAGTTGCCCTCCAGATCTAGAGTCCAGGAAATAGCTCGATAGCTCTCCTGATGCCTTGGTCGGGCTACCGACCCCAAGAAGGATCTGAGTGTAAGAGCATAGTTGCCTTCCAGATCTCAAGACTAGGAAATAGCTCGATAGCCCTCCTGATGCCTTGGTCGGGCTACCACCCCCAAGAAAGATCTGAGTGTAAGAGCATAGTTGCCCTTCAGATCTCGATACCAGGAAATAGCTCGATAGCCATCCTGATGCCTTGGTCAGGCTACTGACCCCAAGAAGGATCTGAGTGTAAGACAATAGTTGCCTTCCAGATCTCAAGAACAGTAAATAGCTCGATAGCCTTCCTGATGCCTTGGTCGGGCTACCACCGCCAAGAAGGATCTGAGTGTAAGAGCATAGTTGCCCTCCAGATCTCGAGACCAGTAAATAGCTCGATAGCCCTCCTGATGCTTTGGTCGGGCTACCACCCCCAAGAAGGATCTGAGCGTAAGAGAATAGTTGCCCTCCAGATCTCGAGACCAGGAAATAGCTCGATAGCCCTCCTTATGCCGTGGTCGAGCTACCTCCCCCAAGAAGGATCTGAGTGTTAGAGCATGGTTTTCCTCCAGATCTTGAGATCAGGAAATAGCTCGATAGCCCTCCTATTGCCTTGGTCGATCTACCATCCCCAAGAAGGATCTGAGTGTAAGAGCATAGTTGCCCTCCAGATCTCGAGACCAGGAAATAGCTCGATAGCCCTCCTGATGCCTTGGTCGGGCTACAACCCCCAAGAAGGATCTGAGTGTAAGAGCATAGTTGCCTTCCAGATCTCAAGACCATGAAATAGCTCGATAGCCCTCCTAATGCCTTGGTCGGGCTACCACCCCCAAAAAGGATCTAAGTGTAAGAGCATAGTTGCCCTATAGATCTCGAGACCAGGAAATTACTTGATAGCCCTCCTGATGCCTTGGTCGGGCTACCACCCCCAAGAAGGATCTGAGTGTAAGAGCATAGTTGCCCTCTAGATCTCGAGACCAGGAAATAGCTCGATTGCCCTCATGTTACCATGGTCGAGCTACCACCCCAAGAAGGATCTGAGTGTAAGAGCATAGTTGCCTTCCAGATCTCGAGACTAGGAAATAGCTCGATAGCCCTTCTGATGCCTTGGTCGAGCTACCACAGCCAAGAAGTATTTGAGTGTAAGAGCATAGTTGCCCTCTAGATCTCGAGACCAGGAAATAGCTCGATTGCCCTCATGTTACCATGGTCGAGCTACCACCCCAAGAAGGATCTGAGTGTAAGAGCATAGTTGCCCTCCAGATCTCGAGACCAGGAAATAGCTCGATAGCCCTCCTGATGCCTTGGTCGGGCTACCACCCCCAAGAAGGATCTGAGTGTAAGAGCATAGTTGCCCTCCAGATCTCGAGACCAGGAAATAGCTCAATAACCCTCATGTTACCTTGGTCGAGCTATCGCCCCCAAGAAGGATCTGAGTGTAAGAGCATAGTTGCCTTACAGATCTCAAGACCAGGAAATAGCTCGATAGCCCTCCTGATGCCTTGGTCGGGCTACCACCCCCAAAAAGGATATGAGTGTAAGAGCACAATTGCCCTGTAGATCTCGAGACCAGGAAATTACTCGATAGCCCTCCTGATGCCTTGGTCGGGCTACCACCCCCAAGAAGGATCTGAGTGTAAGAGCATAGTTGCCCTCCAGATCTAGAGACCAGGAAATAGCTCGATAGCCCTCCTGATGCCATGGTCGAGCTACTTCCCCCAAGAAGGATCTGAGTGTTAGAGCATGGTTTTCCTCCAGATCTCGAGACCAGGAAATAGCTCAATAGCCCTCTTTTTGCCTTGGTCGATCTACCATTCCCAAGAAGGATCTGAGGTGTAAGAGCATAGTTGCCTTCCAGATCTCGAGACCAGGAAATAGCTCGATAGCCCTCCTATTGCCTTGGTCGATCTACCATCCCCAAGAAGGATCTAAGTGTAAGAGCATAGTTGCCCTCCAGATCTCGAGACCAAGAAATAGCTCGATAGACCTCCTGATGCCTTGGTCGGGCTACCACCCCCAAGAAGGATCTGAGTGTAAGAGCATAGTTGCCCTCCAGATCTCGAGACCAGTAAATAGCTCGATAGCCCTCCTGATGCTTTGGTCGGGCTACCACCCCCAAGAAGGATCTGAGTGTAAGAGCATAGTTGCCCTCCAGATCTCGAGACCAGGAAATAGCTCGATAGCCCTCATGTTACCTTAATCGAGCTACCACCCCCAAGAAGGATCTGAGTGTAAGAGCATAGCTGCCCTCCAGATCTCGAGTCCAGGAAATAGCTCGATAGCTCTCCTGATGCCTTGGTCGGGCTACCGACCGCAAGAAGGATCTAAGTGTAAGAGCATAGTTGCCTTCCAGATCTCAAGACTAGGAAATAGCTCGATAGCCCTCCTGATGCCTTGGTCGGGCTACCGACCCCAAGAAGGATCTGAGTGTAAGAGCATAGTTGCCTTCCAGATCTCAAGACCAGTAAATATCTCGATAGCCCTCCTGATGCCATGGTCGGGCTACCACCCGCAAAAAGGATCTGAGTGTAAGAGCATAGTTACCCTCCAGCTCTCGAGACCAGGAAATAGCTCGATAGCCCTCCTGTTGCCTTGGTCGAGCTACCACCCTCAAGAAGGATCTGAGTGTAAGAGCATGGTTTTCCTCCAGATCTCGAGACCATGAAATAGCTCGATAGCCCTCCTAATGCCTTGGTCGGGCTACCACCGTAAAAAAGGATCTGAGTGTAAGAGCATAGTTGCCCTCCAGATCTCGAGACCAGGAAATAGCTCGATAGCCCTCCTGATGCCTTGGTCGGGCTACCACCCCAAGAAGGATCTGAGTGTAAGAGCATAGTTGCCTTCCAGATCTCAAGACCAGGAAATAGCTCGATAGCCCTCCTGATGCCTTGGTCGGGCTACCACCCCCAAAAAGGATCTGAGTGTAAGAGCATAGTTGCCCTGTAGATCTCGAGACCAGGAAATTACTTGATAGCCCTCCTGATGCCTTGGTCGGGCTACCACCCCCAAGAAGGATCTGAGTGTAAGAGCATAGTTGCCCTCCAGATCTCGAGACCAGGAAATAGCTCGATAGCCCTCATGTTACCATGGTCGAGCTACCACCCCCAAGAAGGATCTGAGTGTAAGAGCATAGTTGCCCTCCAGATCTCGAGTCCAGGAAATCGCTCGATAGCTCTCCTGATGCCTTGGTCGGGCTACCGACCCCAAGAAGGATCTGAGTGTAAGAGCATAGTTGCCTTCCAGATCTCAAGACTAGGAAATAGCTCGATAGCCCTCCTGATGCCTTGGTCGGGCTACTACCCCCAAGAAAGATCTGAGTGTAAGAGCATAGTTGCCCTCTAGATCTCGAGACCAGGAAATAGCTCGATAGCCCTCCTGATGCCTTGGTCAGGCTACCGACCCCAAGAAGGATCTGAGTGTAAGACAATAGTTGCCTTCCAGATCTCAAGAACAGTAAATAGCTCGATAGCCCTCCTGATGCCTTGGTCGGGCTACCACCGCCAAGAAGGATCTGAGTGTAAGAGCATAGTTGCCCTCCAGATCTCGAGACCAGTAAATAGCTCGATAGCCCTCCTGATGCTTTGGTCGGGCTACCACCCCCAAGAAGGATCTGAGCGTAAGAGAATAGTTGCCCTCCAGATCTCGAGACCAGGAAATAGCTCAATAGCCCTCCTAATGCCGTGGTCGAGCTACCTCCCCCAAGAAGGATCTGAGTGTTAGAGCATGGTTTTCCTCCAGATCTTGAGATCAGGAAATAGCTCGATAGCCCTCCTATTTCCTTGGTCGATCTACCATCCCCAAGAAGGATCTGAGTGTAAGAGCATAGTTGCCTTCCAGATCTCAAGACCAGGAAATAGCTCGATAGCCCTCCTGATGCCTTGGTCGGGCTACCATCCCCAAGAAGGATCTGAGTGTAAGAGCATAGTTGCCCTCCAGATCTCGAGACCAGGAAATAGCTCGATAGCCCTCCTGATGCCTTGGTCGGGCTACAACCCCCAAGAAGGATCTGAGTGTAAGAGCATAGTTGCCTTCCAGATCTCAAGACCAGGAAATAGCTCGATAGCCCTCCTGATGCCTTGGTCGGGCTACCACCCCCAAGAAGGATCTGAGTGTAAGAGCATAGTTGCCTTCCAGATCTCAAGACCAGGAAATAGCTCGATAGCCCTCCTGATGCCTTGGTCGGGCTACCACCCCCAAGAAGGATCTGAGTGTCAGAGCATAGTTGCCCTCCAGATCTCGAGACCAGGAAATAGCTCGATAGCCCTCCTTATGCCGTGGTCGAGCTACCTCCCCCAAGAAGGATCTGGGTGTTAGAGCATGGTTTTCCTCCAGATCTTGAGATCAGGAAATAGCTCGATAGCCCTCCTATTGCCTTGGTCGATCTACCATCCCCAAGAAGGATCTGAGTGTAAGAGCATAGTTGCCCTCCAGATCTCGAGACTAGGAAATAGCTCGATAGACCTCCTGATGCCTTGGTCGGGCTACCACCCCCAAGAAGGATCTGAGTGTAAGAGCATAGTTGCCCTCCAGATCTCGAGACCAGTAAATAGCTCGATAGCCCTCCTGATGCTTTGGTCGGGCTACCACCCCCAAGAAGGATCTGAGTGTAAGAGCATAGTTGCCCTCCAGATCTCGAGACCAGGAAATAGCTCGATAGCCCTCATGTTACCTTAATCGAGCTACCACCCCCAAGAAGGATCTGAGTGTAAGAGCATAGCTGCCCTCCAGATCTCGAGTCCAGGAAATAGCTCGATAGCTCTGCTGATGCCTTGGTCGGGCTACCGACCGCAAGAAGGATCTAAGTGTAAGAGCATAGTTGCCTTCCAGATCTCAAGACTATGAAATAGCTCGATAGCCCTCCTGATGCCTTGGTCGGGCTACCACCCCCAAGAAGGATCTGAGTGTAAGAGCATAGTTGCCCTCCAGATCTTGAGACCAGGGAATAGCTCGATAGCCCTCCTGATGCCTTGGTCGGGCTACCGACCCCAAGAAGGATATGAGTGTAAGAGCATAGTTGCCCTCCAGATCTCGAGACCAGGAAGTAGCTCGATAGCCCTCCTGATGCCTTGGTCGGGCTACCACCCCCAAGAAGGATCTTAGTGTAAGTGTAAGTTGCCCTCCAGATCTCGAGACTAGAAAATAGCTCGATAGCCCTCCTAATGCCTTGGACTGGCTACCACCCCCAAGAAGGATTTGAGTGTTAGAGCATGGTTTTTCCTCCAGATCTCGAGACCAGGAAATAGCTCAATAGCCCTCATATTGCCTTAGTCGATCTACCATCCCCAAGAAGGATTTGAGTGTAAGAGCATAGTTGCCCTCCAGATCTCGAGACTAGGAAATAGCTCGATAGCCCTCCTGATGCCTTGGTCGGGCTACCACCTCCAAAAAGGATCTGAGTGTAAGAGCATAGTTGCCCTCCAGATCTCGAGACCAGGAAATAGCTCGATAGCCCTCCTGATGCCTTGGTCGGGCTACCACCCCCCAAAAAGGATCTGAGTGTAAGAGCATAGTTGCCCTCCTAATCTCGAGACCATGAAATAGCTCGATAGCCCTCCTGATGCCTTGATCGGGCTACCACCCCCAAGAAGGATCTGAGTGTAAGAGCATAGTTGCCCTCCATATCTCGAGACCAGGAAATAGCTCGATAGCCCTCCTGATGCCTTGGTCGGGCTACCGACCCCAAGAAGGATCTGAGTGTAAGAGCATAGTTACCTTCCAGATCTCAAGACCAGGAAATAGCTCGATAGCCCTCCTGAAGCCTTGGTCGGGCTACCACCCCCAAAAAGGATCTGATTGTAAGAGCATAGTTGCCCTTCAGATCTCTAGACTAGGAAATAGCTCGATAGCCCTCCTATTGCCTTGGTCGATCTACCATCCCCAAGAAGGATCTAAGTGTAAGAGCATAGTTGCCCTCCAGATCTCGAGACCAGGAAATAGCTCGATAGCTCCCCTGATGCCTTGGTCGGGCTACCACCCCCAAGAAGGATCTGAGTGTAAGAGCATAGTTGCCCTTCAGATCTCTAGGCTAGGAAATAGATCGATAGCCCTCCTGATGCCTTGGTCGGGATACCACCCCCAATAAGGATCTGAGTGTAAGAGCATAGTTGCCCTCCAGATCTAGAGACCACGAAATAGCTCGATAGCCCTCCTAATGCCTTGATCGGGCTACCTCCCCCAAGAAGGATCCGAGTGTTAGAGCATGGTTTTCCTCCAGATCTAGAGACCATGAAATAGCTCGATAGCTCCCCTGATGCCTTGGTCGGGCTACCACCCCCAAGAAGGATCTGAGTGTAAGAGCATAGTTGCCCTTCAGATCTCTAGACTAGGAAATAGATCGATAGCCCTCCTGATGCCTTGGTCGGGATACCACCCCCAATAAGGATCTGAGTGTAAGAGCATAGTTGCCCTCCAGATCTAGAGACCACGAAATAGCTCGATAGCCCTCCTAATGCCTTGATCGGGCTACCTCCCCCAAGAAGGATCCGAGTGTTAGAGCATGGTTTTCCTCCAGATCTAGAGACCATGAAATAGCTCGATAGCCCTCCTGATGCCTTGGTCGGGCTACCACCCCCAAGAAGGATCTGAGTGTAAGAGCATAGTTGCCCTCCAGATCTCGAGACCAGGAAATAGCTCGATAGCCCTCCTGATGCCATGGTCGAGCTACTTCCCCCAAGAAGGATCTGAGTGTTAGAGCATGGTTTTCCTCCAGATCTCGAGACCAGGAAATAGCTCAATAGCCCTCTTTTTGCCTTGGTCGATCTACCATTCCCAAGAAGGATCTGAGGTGTAAGAGCATAGTTGCCTTCCAGATCTCGAGACCAGGAAATAGCTCGATAGCCCTCCTGATGTCTTGATCGGGCTACCACCCCTAAGAAGGATCTGAGTGTAAGAGCATAGTTGCCCTCCAGATCTCAAGACCAGGAAATAGCTCGATAGCCCTCCTGTTACCTCGGTCGAGCTACCACCCCCAAGAAGGATCTGAGTGTAAGAGCATAGTTGCCCTCCCGATCTCAAGACCAGGAAATAGCTTCATAGCCCTCATGATGCCTTGGTTGGGCTACCACCCCCAAGAAGGATCTGAGTGTAAGAGCATAGTTGCCCTCCAGATCTCGAGACCAGTAAATAGCTCGATAGCCCTCCTGATGCTTTGGTCGGGCTACCACCCCCAAGAAGGATCTGAGTGTAAGAGCATAGTTGCCCTCCAGATCTAGAGACCAGGAAATAGCTCGATAGCCCTCCTTATGCCGTGGTCGAGCTACCTCCCCCAAGAAGGATCTGAGTGTTAGAGCATGGTTTTCCTCCAGATCTTGAGATCAGGAAATAGCTCGATAGCCCTCCTATTGCCTTGGTCAATCTACCATCCCCAAGAAGGATCTGAGTGTAAGAGCATAGTTGCCCTCCAGATCTCGATACCAGGAAATAGCTCGATAGCCCTCCTTATGCCGTGGTCGAGCTACCTCCCCCAAGAAGGATCTGAGTGTTAGAGCATGGTTTTCCTCCAGGTCTTGAGATCAGGAAATAGCTCGATAGCCCTCATATTGCCTTGGTCGATCTACCATCCCCAAGAAGGATCTGAGTGTAAGAGCATAGTTGCGCTCCAGATCTCGAGACCAGTAAATAGCTCGATAGCCCTCCTGATGCTTTGGTCGGGCTACCACCCCCAAGAAGGATCTGAGTGTAAGAGCATAGATGCCCTCCAGATCTCGAGACTAGGAAATAGCTCGATAGCCCTACTTATTCCGTGGTCGAGCTACCTCCCCCAAAAAGGATCTGAGTGTTAGAGCATGGTTTTCCTCCAGATCTCGAGACCAGGAAATAGCTCGATAGCCCTCCTATTGCCTTGGTCGATCTACCATCCCCAAGAAGGATCTAAGTGTAAGAGCATAGTTGCCCTCCAGATCTCGAGACCAGGAAATAGCTCGATAGCTCTCCTGATGCCTTGGTCGGGCTACCACCCCCAAGAAGTATCTGAGTGTAAGAGCATAGTTGCCCTTCAGATCTCTAGACTAGGAAATAGCTCGATAGCCCTCCTGATGCTTTGGTCGGGCTACCACCCCCAAGAAGGATCTGAGTGTAAGAGCATAGTTGCCCTCCAGATCTAGAGACCAGGAAATAGCTCGATAGCCCTCCTTATGCCGTGGTCGAGCTACCTCCCCCAAGAAGGATCTGAGTGTTAGAGCATGGTTTTCCTCCAGATCTTGAGATCAGGAAATAGCTCGATAGCCCTCCTATTGCCTTGGTCAATCTACCATCCCCAAGAAGGATCTGAGTGTAAGAGCATAGTTGCCCTCCAGATCTCGATACCAGGAAATAGCTCGATAGCCCTCCTTATGCCGTGGTCGAGCTACCTCCCCCAAGAAGGATCTGAGTGTTAGAGCATGGTTTTCCTCCAGGTCTTGAGATCAGGAAATAGCTCGATAGCCCTCATATTGCCTTGGTCGATCTACCATCCCCAAGAAGGATCTGAGTGTAAGAGCATAGTTGCGCTCCAGATCTCGAGACCAGTAAATAGCTCGATAGCCCTCCTGATGCTTTGGTCGGGCTACCACCCCCAAGAAGGATCTGAGTGTAAGAGCATAGATGCCCTCCAGATCTCGAGACTAGGAAATAGCTCGATAGCCCTACTTATTCCGTGGTCGAGCTACCTCCCCCAAAAAGGATCTGAGTGTTAGAGCATGGTTTTCCTCCAGATCTCGAGACCAGGAAATAGCTCGATAGCCCTCCTATTGCCTTGGTCGATCTACCATCCCCAAGAAGGATCTAAGTGTAAGAGCATAGTTGCCCTCCAGATCTCGAGACCAGGAAATAGCTCGATAGCTCTCCTGATGCCTTGGTCGGGCTACCACCCCCAAGAAGGATCTGAGTGTAAGAGCATAGTTGCCCTTCAGATCTCTAGACTGGGAAATAGCTCGATAGCCCTCCTGATGCCTTGGTCGGGATACCACCCCCAATAAGGATCTGAGTGTAAGAGCATAGTTGCCCTCCAGATCTAGAGACCACGAAATAGCTCGATAACCCTCCTAATGCCTTGATCGGGCTACCTCCCCCAAGAAGGATCCGAGTGTTAGAGCATGGTTTTCCTCCAGATCTAGAGACCATGAAATAGCTCGATAGCCCTCCTGATGCCTTGGTCGGGCTACCACCCCCAAGAAGGATCTGAGTGTAAGAGCATAGTTGCGCTCCAGATCTCGAGACCAGTAAATAGCTCGATAGCCCTCCTGATGCTTTGGTCTGGCTACCACCCCCAAGAAGGATCTGAGTGTAAGAGCATAGATGCCCTCCAGATCTCGAGACTAGGAAATAGCTCGATAGCCCTACTTATTCCGTGGTCGAGCTACCTCCCCCAAAAAGGATCTGAGTGTTAGAGCATGGTTTTCCTCCAGATCTCAAGACAAGGAAATAGCTCTATAGCCCTCCTGATGCCTTGGTCGGGCTACCACCCCCAAAAAGGATCTGGGTGTAAGAGCATAGTTGCCCTGTAGATCTCGAGACCAGAAAATTGCTCGATAGCCCTCCTGATGCCTTGGTCGGGCTACCACCCCCAAGAAGGATCTGAGTGTAAGAGCATAGTTGCCCTCCAGATCTCGAGACCAGGAAATAGCTCGATAGCCCTCATGTTACCTTAATCGAGCTACCACCCCCAAGAAGGATCTGAGTTTAAGAGCATAGCTGCCCTCCAGATCTCGAGTCCAGGAAATAGCTCGATAGCTCTCCTGATGCCTTGGTCGGGCTACCGACCCCAAGAAGGATCTATGTGTAAGAGCATAGTTGCCCTCTAGATCTCGAGAACAGGAAATAACTCGATAGCCCTCATGTTACCTCGGTCGAGCTACCACGCCCAAGAAGGATCTGAGTGTAAGAGCATAGTTGCCCTCCAGATCTCGAGACCAGGAAATAGCTCGATAGCCCTCCTGATGCCTTGGTCGGGCTACCGACCCCAAGAAGGATATGAGTGTAAGAGCATAGTTGCCCTCCAGATCTCGAGACCAGGAAGTAGCTCGATAGCCCTCCTGATGCCTTGGTCGGGCAACCACCCCCAAGAAGGATCTTAGTGTAAGTGTAAGTTGCCCTCCAGATCTCGAGACTAGGAAATAGCTCGATAGCCCTCCTAATGCCTTGGACGGGCTACCACCCCCAAGAAGGATTTGAGTGTTAGAGCATGGTTTTTCCTCCAGATCTCGAGACCAGGAAATAGCTCAATAGCCCTCCTATTGCCTTGGTCGATCTACCATCCCCAAGAAGGATCTGAGTGTAAGAGCATAGTTGCCCTCCAGATCTCGAGACCAGGAAATAGCTCGATAGCCCTCCTGATGCCTTGGTCGGGCTACCACCTCCAAAAAGGATCTAAGTGTAAGAGCATAGTTGCCCTCCAGATCTCGAGACCAGGAAATAGCTCGATAGCCCTCCTGATGCCTTGGTCGGGCTACCACCCCCCAAAAAGGATCTGAGTGTAAGAGCATAGTTGCCCTCCTAATCTCGAGACCATGAAATAGCTCGATAGCCCTCCTGATGCCTTGGTCGGGCTACCGACCCCAAGAAGGATCTGAGTGTAAGAGCATAGTTACCTTCCAGATCTCAAGACCAGGAAATAGCTCGATAGCCCTCCTGATGCCTTGGTCGGGCTACCACCCGCAAGAAGGATCTGAGTGTAAGAGCATAGTTGCCCTCCATATCTCGAGACCAGGAAATAGCTCGATAGCCCTCCTGATGCCTTGGTCGGGCTCCCGACCCCAAGAAGGATCTGAGTGTAAGAGCATAGTTACCTTCCAGATCTCAAGACCAGGAAATAGCTTGATAGCCCTCCTGATGCCTTGGTCGGGCTACCACCCCCAAAAAGGATCTGAGTGTAAGAGCATAGTTGCCCTCCAGATCTCGAGACCAGGAAATAGCTCGATAGCCCTCATGTTGCCTTGGTCGAGCTACCACCCTCAAGAAGGATTTGAGTGTAGGACCATGGTTTTCCTCCAGATCTCGAGACCATGAAATAGCTCGATAGCCCTACTGATGCCTTGATCAGGCTACCAACCCTAAGAAGGATCTGAGTGTAAGAGCATAGTTGCCCTCCAGATCTCGAGACCAGGAAATAGCTCGATAGCCCTCCTGTTACCTTGGTCGAGCTACCACCCCCAAGAAGGATCTGAGTGTAAGAGCATAGTTGCCCTCACGATCTCGAGACCAGGAAATAGCTCGATAGCCCTCATGATGCCTTGGTCGGGCTACCACCCCCAAGAAGGATCTGAGTGTAAGAGCATAGTTGCCCTCCAGATCTCGAGACCAGGAAATAGCTCGATAGCCCTCCTAATGCCTTGGTCGGGCTACCGACCCCAAGAAGGATCTGAGTGTAAGAGCATAGTTGCCTTCCAGATCTCAAGACCAGGAAATAGCTCGATAGCCCTCCTGATGCCATGGTCGGGCTACCACCCCCAAAAAGGATCTGAGTGTAAGAGCATAGTTACCCTCCAGCTCTCGAGACCAGGAAATAGCTCGATAGCCCTCCTGTTGCCTTGGTCGAGCTACCACCCTCAAGAAGGATCTGAGTGTAAGAGCATGGTTTTCCTCCAGATCTCGAGACCATGAAATAGCTCGGTAGCCCTCCTGATGCCTTGATCGGGCTACCACCCCTAAGAAGGATCTGAGTGTAAGAGCATAGTTGCCCTCCAGATCTCGAGACCAGTAAATAGCTCGATAGCCCTCCTGATGCTTTGGTCGGGCTACCACCCCCAAGAAGGATCTGAGTGTAAGAGCATAGTTGCCCTCCAGATCTCGAGACTAGGAAATAGCTCTATAGCCCTCCTTATTCCGTGGTCGAGCTACCTCCCCCAAAAAGGATCTGAGTGTTAGAGCATGGTTTTCCTCCAGATCTCGAGACCAGGAAATAGCTCGATAGCCCTCCTATTGCCTTGGTCGATCTACCATCCCCAAGAAGGATCTAAGTGTAAGAGCATAGTTGCCCTCCAGATCTCGAGACCAGGAAATAGCTCGATAGCTCTCCTGATGCCTTGGTCGGGCTACCACCCCCAAGAAGGATCTCAGTGTAAGAGCATAGTTGCCCTTCAGATCTCTAGACTAGGAAATAGCTCGATAGCCCTCCTGATGCCTTGGTCGGGATACCACCCCCAATAAGGATCTGAGTGTAAGAGCATAGTTGCCCTCCAGATCTAGAGACCACGAAATAGCTCGATAGCCCTCCTAATGCCTTGATCGGGCTACCTCCCCCAAGAAGGATCCGAGTGTTAGAGCATGGTTTTCCTCCAGATCTAGAGACCATGAAATAGCTCGATAGCCCTCCTGATGCCTTGGTCGGGCTACCACCCCCAAGAAGGATCTGAGTGTAAGAGCATAGTTGCCCTCCAGATCTCGAGACCAGGAAATAGCTCGATAGCCCTCCTGATGCCATGGTCGAGCTACTTCCCCCAAGAAGGATCTGAGTGTTAGAGCATGGTTTTCCTCCAGATCTCGAGACCAGGAAATAGCTCAATAGCCCTCTTTTTGCCTTGGTCGATCTACCATTCCCAAGAAGGATCTGAGGTGTAAGAGCATAGTTGCCTTCCAGATCTCGAGACCAGGAAATAGCTCGATAGCCCTCCTGATGCCTTGGTCGGGCTACCACCCCCAAGAAGGAACTGAGTGTAAGAGCATAGTTGCCCTCCAGATCTAGAGACTAGGAAATAGCTCGATAGCCCTCCTGATGCCTTGGTCGGGCTACCACCCCCAATAAGGATCTGAGTGTAAGATCATAGTTGCCCTCCAGATCTAGAGACCATGAAATAGCTCGATAGCCCTCCTGATGCCTTGATCGGACTACCACCCCCAAGAAGGATTTGAGTGTAACAGCATAGTTGCCGTCCAGATCTCGAGAAAAGGAAATAGCTTGATAGCCCTCATGATGCCTTGGTCGGGCTACCACCCCCAAGAAGGATCTGAGTGTAAGAGCATAGTTGCCCTCCAGATCTCGAGACCAGGAAATAGCTCGATAGCCCTCCTGATGCCTTGGTCGGGCTACCGACCCCAAGAAGGATCTGAGTGTAAGAGCATAGTTGCCCTCCAGATCTCGAGACTAGGAAATAGCTCGATAGCCCACATATTGCCTTGGTCGAGCTACCACCCCCAATAAGGATCTGAGTGTAAGAGCATAGTTACCCTCCAGATCTAGAGACCATGAAATAGCTCGATAGCCCTCCTGATGCCTTGATCGGGCTACCACCCCCAAGTAGGATCTAAGTGTAAGAGCATAGTTGCCCTCTAGATCTCGAGACCAGGAAATAGCTCGATAGCCCTCATCTTGCCTTGGTGGAGCTACCACCCCTAAGAAGGATCTGAGTGTAAGAGCATAGTTGCCCTCCAAATCTCGAGACCAGGAAATAGCTCGATAGCCCTCTTGATGCCTTGGTCGGGCTACCGCCCCCAAGAAGGATCTGAGTGTAAGAGCATAGTTGCCTTCCAGATCTCAAGACAAGGAAATAGCTCGATAGCCCTCCTGATGCCTTGGTCGGGCTACCACCCCCAAAAAGGATCTGGGTGTAAGAGCATAGTTGCCCTGTAGATCTCGAGACCAGAAAATTACTCGATAGCCCTCCTGATGCCTTGGTCGGGCTACCACCCCCAAGAAGGATCTGAGTGTAAGAGCATAGTTGCCCTCCAGATCTCGAGACCAGGAAATAGCTCGATAGCCCTCATGTTACCTTAATCGAGCTACCACCCCCAAGAAGGATCTGAGTGTAAGAGCATAGCTGCCCTCCAGATCTCGAGTCCAGGAAATAGCTCGATAGCTCTCCTGATGCCTTGGTCGGGCTACCGACCCCAAGAAGGATCTATGTGTAAGAGCATAGTTGCCTTCCAGATCTCAAGACTAGGAAATAGCTCGATAGCCCTCCTGATGCCTTGGTCGGGCTACCACCCCCAAGAAGGATCTGAGTGTAAGAGCATAGTTGCCCTCCAGATCTCGAGAACAGGAAATAACTCGATAGCCCTCATGTTACCTCGGTCGAGCTACCACGCCCAAGAAGGATCTGAGTGTAAGAGCATAGTTGCCCTCCAGATCTCGAGACCAGGAAATGGCTCGATAGCCCTCCTGATGCCTTGGTCGGGCTACCGACCCCAAGAAGGATATGAGTGTAAGTGTAAGGATCTCGAGACTAGGAAATAGCTCGATAGCCCTCCTAATGCCTTGGACGGGCTACCACCCCCAAGAAGGATTTGAGTGTTAGAGCATGGTTTTTCCTCCAGAGCTCGAGACCAGGAAATAGCTCAATAGCCCTCCTATTGCCTTGGTCGATCTACCATCCCCAAGAAGGATCTGAGTGTAAGAGCATAGTTGCCCTCCAGATCTCGAGACCAGGAAATAGCTCGATAGCCCTCCTGATGCCTTGGTCGGGCTACCACCTCCAAAAAGGATCTGAGTGTAAGAGCATAGTTGCCCTCCAGATCTCAAGACCAGGAAATAGCTCGATAGCCCTCCTGATGCCTTGGTCGGGCTACCACCCCCCAAAAAGGATCTGAGTGTAAGAGCATAGTTTCCCTCCTAATCTCGAGACCATGAAATAGCTCGATAGCCCTCCTGATGCCTTGGTCGGGCAACCACCCCCAAGAAGGATCTTAGTGTAAGTGTAAGTTGCCCTCCAGATCTCGAGACTAGGAAATAGCTCGATAGCCCTCCTAATGCCTTGGACGGGCTACCACCCCCAAGAAGGATTTGAGTGTTAGAGCATGGTTTTTCCTCCAGAGCTCGAGACCAGGAAATAGCTCAATAGCCCTCATATTGCCTTGGTCGATCTACCATCCCCAAGAAGGATCTGAGTGTAAGAGCATAGTTGCCCTCCAGATCTCAAGACCAGGAAATAGCTCGATAGCCCTCCTGATGCCTTGGTCGGGCTACCACCTCCAAAAAGGATCTGAGTGTAAGAGCATAGTTGCCCTCCAGATCTCGAGACCAGGAAATAGCTCGATAGCCCTCCTGATGCCTTGGTCGGGCTACCACCCCCCAAAAAGGATCTGAGTGTAAGAGCATAGTTTCCCTCCTAATCTCGAGACCATGAAATAGCTCGATAGCCCTACTGATGCCTTGGTCGGGCTACCGACCCCAAGAAGGATCTGAGTGTAAGAGCATAGTTACCTTCCAGATCTCAAGACCAGGAAATAGCTCGATAGCCCTCCTGATGCCTTGGTCGGGCTACCACCCCCAAGAAGGATCTGAGTGTAAGAGCATAGTTGCCCTCCATATCTCGAGACCAGGAAATAGCTCGATAGCCCTCCTGATGCCTTGGTCGGGCTCCCGACCCCAAGAAGGATCTGAGTGTAAGAGCATAGTTACCTTCCAGATCTCAAGACCAGGAAATAGCTTGATAGCCCTCCTGATGCCTTGGTCGGGCTACCACCCCCAAAAAGGATCTGAGTGTAAGAGCATAGTTGCCCTCCAGATCTCGAGACCAGGAAATAGCTCGATAGCCCTCATGTTGCCTTGGTCGAGCTACCACCCTCAAGAAGGATTTGAGTGTAGGACCATGGTTTTCCTCCAGATCTCGAGACCATGAAATAGCTCGATAGCCCTCCTGATGCCTTGATCAGGCTACCACCCCTAAGAAGGATCTGAGTGTAAGAGCATAGTTGCCCTCCAGATCTCGAGACCAGGAAATAGCTCGATAGCCCTCCTGTTACCTTGGTCGAGCTACCACCCCCAAGAAGGATCTGAGTGTAAGAGCATAGTTGCCCTCACGATCTCGAGACCAGGAAATAGCTCAATAGCCCTCATGATGCCTTGGTCGGGCTACCACCCCCAAGAAGGATCTGAGTGTAAGAGCATAGTTGCCCTCCAGATCTCGAGACCAGGAAATAGCTCGACAGTCATCCTAATGCCTTGGTCGGGCTACCGACCCCAAGAAGGATCTGAGTGTAAGAGCATAGTTGCCTTCCAGATCTCAAGACCAGGAAATAGCTCGATAGCCCTCCTGATGCCATGGTCGGGCTACCACCGCCAAAAAGGATCTTAGTGTAAGAGCATAGTTACCCTCCAGCTCTCGAGACCAGGAAATAGCTCGATAGCCCTCATGTTGCCTTGGTCGAGCTACCACCCTCAAGAAGGATCTGAGTGTAAGAGCATGGTTTTCCTCCAGATCTCGAGACCATGAAATAGCTCGGTAGCCCTCCTGATGCCTTGATCGGGCTACCACCCCTAAGAAGGATCTGAGTGTAAGAGCATAGTTGCCCTCCAGATCTCGAGACCAGGAAATAGCTCGATAGCCCTCCTGTTACCTTGGTCGAGCCACCACCCCCAAGAAGGATCTGAGTGTAACAGCATAGTTGCCCTCCCGATCTCGAGACCAGGAAATAGCTCGATAGCCCTCCTGATGCCTTGGTCGGGCTACCACCCCCAAGAAGGATCTGAGTGTAAGAGCATAGTTGCCCTCCAGATCTTGAGACCAGGAAATAGCTCGATAGCCCACCTAATGCCTTGGTCGGGCTACCGACCCCAAGAAGGATCTGAGTGTAAGAGCATAGTTGCCTTCCAGATCACAAGACCAGGAAATAGCTCGATAGCCCTCCTGATGCCATGGTCGGGCTACCACCCCCAAAAAGGATATGAGTGTAAGAGCATAGTTTCCCTTCAGCTCTCGAGACCAGGAAATTACTCGATAGCCCTACTGATGCCTTGGTCGGGCTACCACCCACAAGAAGGATCTGAGTGTAAGAGCATAGTTGCCCTCAAGATCTCGAGACCAGGAAATAGCTCGATAGCCCTCATGTTGCCTTGGTCGGGCTACCACCCCCAAGAAGGATCCGAGTGTAAGAGTATAGTTGCGCTCCAGATCTCGAGACTAGGAAATAGCTCGATAGCCCTCTTGATGCCTTGGACGGGCTACCACCCCCAAGAAGGATTTAAGTGTAAGAGGGTAGTTGCCCTCCATATCTCAAGACCAGGAAATAGCTCGATAGCCCTCCTGATGCCTTGGTCGGGCTACCACCCCAAAAAACGATCTGAGTGTAAGTGCATAGTTGCCCTCCAGATCTCGAGACTAGGAAATAGCTCGATAGCCCTCTTTATGCCTTGGACGGGCTACCACCCCCCAAAAAGGATCTGAGTGTAAGAGCATAGTTGCCCTCCAGATCTCGAGACCATGAAATAGATCGATAGCCCTCCTGAAGCCTTGATCGGGATACCACCCCCAAGAAGGATCTGAGTGTAAGAGCATAGTTGCCCTCCAGATCTCGAGACCAGGAAATAGCTCGATAGCCCTCCTAATGCCTTGGTCGGGCTACCGACCCCAAGAAGGATCTGAGTGTAAGAGCATAGTTGCCTTCCAGATCTCAAGACCAGGAAATAGCTCGATAGCGCTCCTGTTGCCTTTGTCAAGCTACCACCCGCAAGAAGGATCTGAGTGTAAGAGCATAGTTGTCCTCCCGATCTCGAGACCAGGAAATAGCTCGATAGCCCTCCTGATGCCTTGGTCGGGCTACCACCCCCAAGAAGGATCTGAGTGTAAGTGCATAGTTGCGCTCCAGATCTCGAGACTAGGAAATAGCTCGATTGCCCTCTTGATGCCTTGGACGGGCTACCACCCCCAAGAAGGATTTAAGTGTAAGAGGGTAGTTGCCCTCCATATCTCGAGACCAGGAAATAGCTCGATAGCCCTCATGTTGCCTTGGTCGGGATACCACCCCCAAAAAGGATCTGAGTGTCAGAGCATAGTTGCCCTACAGATCTCGAGACTAGGAAATTACTTGATGGCTCTCCTGATGCCTTGGTCAGGCTACCACCCCCAAGAAGGATCTGAGTGTAAGTGCATAATTGCCCTCCAGATCTCGAGACTAGGAAATAGCTCGATAGCCCTCTTGATGCCTTGGACGGGCTACCACCCCCAAGAAGGATTTGAGTGTAAGAGGGTAGTTGCCCTCCATATCTCGAGACCAGGAAATAGCTCGATAGCCCTCATGTTGCCTTGGTCGGGCTACCACCCCCAAAAAGGATCTGAGTGTCAGAGCATAGTTGCCCTACAGATCTCGAGACTAGGAAATTACTTGATGGCTCTCCTGATGCCTTGGTCAGGCTACCACCCCCAAGAAGGATCTGAGTGTAAGAGCATAGTTGCCCCCCAGATCTCGAGACCATGAAATAGCTCGATTGCCCTCCTGATGCCTTGAACGGGCTACCACCCCCAAGAAGGATCTGAGTGTAAGAGTATAGTTGCCCTCCAGATCTAGAGACCAGGAAATAGCTCGATAGCCCTGCTGTTGCCTTGGTCGAGCTACCACCCCAAAGAAGGATCTGAGTGTAAGAGCATAGTTGCCCTCCTGATCTCGAGACCAGGAAATAGCTCGATAGCCCTCCTGATGCCTTGGTCGGGCTACCACCCCCAAGAAGGATCTGAGTGTAAGAGCATAGTTGCCCTCAAGATCTCGTGACCAGGAAATAGCTCGATAGCCCTCCTGTTGCCTTGGTCGGGCTACCATCCCCAAGAAGGATCTGAGTGTAAGTGCATAGTTGCCCTCCAGATCTCGAGACTAGGAAATAGCTCGATAGCCCTCTTGATGCCTTGGACGGGCTACCACCCCCAAGAAGGATTTGAGTGTAAGAGGGTAGTTGCCCTCCATATCTCGAGACCAGGAAATAGCTCGATAGCCCTCCTGTTGCCTTGGTCGGGCTACCACCCCCAAAAAGAATCTGAGTGTCAGAGCATAGTTGCCCTACAGATCTCGAGACTAGGAAATTACTTGATGGCTCTCCTGATGCCTTAGTCAGGCTACCACCCCCAAGAAGGATCTGAGTGTAAGTGCATAGTTGCCCTCCAGATCTCGAGACTAGGAAATAGCTCGATAGCCCTCATGATGCCTTGGACGGGCTACCACCCCCAAGAAGGATTTGAGTGTAAGAGGGTAGTTGCCCTCCATATCTCGAGACCAGGAAATAGCTCGATAGCCCTCCTGTTGCCTTGGTCAGGCTACCACCCCCAAAAAGGATCTGAGTGTCAGAGCATAGTTGCCCTACAGATCTCGAGACTAGGAAATTACTTGATGGCTCTCCTGATGCCTTGGTCAGGCTACCACCCCCAAAAAGGATCTGAGTGTAAGAGCATAGTTGCCCTCCAGATCTCGAGACCATGAAATCGCTCGATAGCCCTCCTGATGCCTTGAACGGGCTACCACCCCCAAGAAGAATCTGAGTGTAAGAGTATAGTTGCCCTCCAGATCTAGAGACCATGAAATAGCTCGATAGCCATCCTATTGCCTTGATCTTGCTACCACCCCCAAGAAGGATCTGAGTGTAAGAGCATAGTTGCCCTCCAGATCTCGAGACCAGGAAATAGCTCGATAGCCCTCATGATGCCTTGGACGGGCTACCACCCCCAAGAAGGATTTGAGTGTAAGAGGGTAGTTGCCCTCCATATCTCGAGACCAGGAAATAGCTCGATAGCCCTCCTGTTGCCTTGGTCGGGCTACCACCCCCAAAAAGGATCTGAGTGTCAGAGCATAGTTGCCCTATAGATCTCGAGACTAGGAAATTACTTGATGGCTCTCCTGATGCCTTGGTCAGGCTACCACCCTCAAGAAGGATCTGAGTGTAAGAGCATAGTTGCCCTCCAGATCTCGTGACTAGGAAATTACTTGATGGCTCTCCTGATGCCTTGGTCAGGCTACCACCCCCAAGAAGGATCTGAGTGTAAGAGCATAGTTGCCCTCCAGATCTCGTTACTAGGAAATAGCTCGATAGCCCTCTTGATGCCTTGGACGGGCTACCACCCCTAAGAAGGATTTGAGTGTAAGAGGGTAGTTGCCCTCCATATCTCGAGACCAGGAAATAGCTCGATAGCCCTCCTGTTGCCTTGGTCGGGCTACCACCCCCAAAAAGGATCTGAGTGTCGGAGCATAGTTGCCATACAGATCTCGAGACTAGGAAATTATTTGATGGCTCTCCTGATGCCTTGGTCAGGCTACCACCCCCAAGAAGGATCTGAGTGTAAGAGCATTGTTGCCCTCCAGATCTCGAGACCATGAAATAGCTCGATAGCCCTCCTGATGCCTTGAACGGGCTACCACCCCCAAGAAGGATCTGAGTGTAAGAGTATAGTTGCCCTCCAGATCTAGAGACCAGGAAATAGCTCGATAGCCCTGCTGTTGCCTTGGTCGAGCTACCACCCCCAAGAAGGATCTGAGTGTAAGAGCATAGTTGCCCTCCCGATCTCGAGACTAGGAAATAGCTCGATAGCCCTCCTGATGCCTTGGTCGGGCTACCACCCCCAAGAAGGATCTGAGTGTAAGTGCATAGTTGCCCTCCAGATCTCGAGACCAGGAAATAGCTCGATAGCCCTCCTAATGCCTTGGTCGGGCAACCACCCCCAAGAAGGATCTGAGTGTAAGAGCATACTTGCCCTCCAGATCTCGAGACCATGAAATAGCTCGATAGCCATCCTATTGCCTTGATCGGGCTACCACCCCAAAGAAGGATCTGAGTGTAAGAGCATAGTTACCCTCCAGATCTCGAGACCAGGAAATAGCTCGATAGCCCTCATGTTGCCTTGGTCGATCTACCACCCCCAAGAAGGATCTGAGTGTAAGAGCATAGTTGCCCTCCCGATCTCGAGACCAGGAAATAGCTCGATAGCCCTCCTGATGCCTTGGTCGGGCTACCACCCCCAAGAAGGATCTGAGTGTCAGAGCATAGTTGCCCTCCAGATCTCGAGACCAGGAAATAGCTCGATAGCCCTCCTGATTCCTTGGTCGGGCAACCATCCCCAAGAAGGATCTGAGTGTAAGAGCATACTTGCCCTCTAGATCTCGAGACCATGAAATAGCTCGATAGCCATCCTATTGCCTTGATCGGGCTACCACCCCCAAGAAGGATCTGAGTGTAAGAGCATAGTTTCCCTCCTGATCTCGAGACCAGGAAATAGCTCGATAGCCCTCATGATGCCTTGGACGGGCTACCACCCCCAAGAAGGATTTGAGTGTAAGAGGGTAGTTGCCCTCCATATCTCGAGACCAGGAAATAGCTCGATAGCCCTCCTGTTGCCTTGGTCGGGCTACCACCCCCAAAAAGGATCTGAGTGTCAGAGCATAGTTGCCCTACAGATCTCGAGACTAGGAAATTACTTGATGGCTCTCCTGATGCCTTGGTCAGGCTACCACCCCCAAGAAGGATCTGAGTGTAGGAGCATAGTTGCCCTCCCGATCTAGACACCAGGAAATAGCTTGATAGCCCTCCTGATGCCTTGGTCGGGCTACCACCCCCGAGAAGGATCTGAGTGTAAGAGCATAGTTACCCTCCAGATCTCGAGACCAGGAAATAGCTCGATAGCCCACCTGATGCCTTGGTCGGGCTACCACCCCCAATAAGGATCTAAGTGTAAGAGCATAGTTGACCTCCAGATCTCGAGACCAGGAAATAGCTCGATAGCCCTCATGTTGCCTAGGTCGAGCTACCACCCCTAAGAAGGATCTGAGTGTAAGAGCATAGTTGCCCTCCCGATCTCGAGACCAGGAAATAGCTCGATAGCCCTCCTGATGCCTTGGTCGGGCTACCACCCCCAAGAAGGATCTGAGTGTAAGTGCATAGTTGCCCTCCAGATCTCGAGACCAGGAAATAGCTCGATAGCCCTCCTGATGCCTTGGTCGGGCTACCACCTCCAAAAAGGATCTAAGTGTAAGAGCATAGTTGCCCTCCAGATCTCGAGACCAGGAAATAGCTCGATAGCCCTCCTGATGCCTTGGTCGGGCTACCAAGCCCCAAAAAGGATCTGAGTGTAAGAGCATAGTTGCCCTCCATATCTCGAGACCAGGAAATAGCTCGATAGCCCTCCTGTTGCCTTGGTCGGGCTACCACCCCCAAAAAGGATCTGAGTGTCAGAGCATAGTTGCCCTCAAGATCTCGAGACCATGAAATAGCTCGATAGCCATCCTATTGCCTTGATCGGGCTACCACCCCAAAGAAGGATCTGAGTGTAAGAGCATAGTTACCCTCCAGATCTCGAGACCAGGAAATAGCTCGATAGCCCTCATGTTGCCTTGGTCGATCTACCACCCCCAAGAAGGATCTGAGTGTAAGAGCATAGTTGCCCTCCCGATCTCGAGACCAGGAAATAGCTCGATAGCCCTCCTGATGCCTTGGTCGGGCTACCACCCCCAAGAAGGATCTGAGTGTCAGAGCATAGTTGCCCTCCAGATCTCGAGACCAGGAAATAGCTCGATAGCCCTCCTGATTCCTTGGTCGGGCAACCATCCCCAAGAAGGATCTGAGTGTAAGAGCATACTTGCCCTCTAGATCTCGAGACCATGAAATAGCTCGATAGCCATCCTATTGCCTTGATCGGGCTACCACCCCCAAGAAGGATCTGAGTGTAAGAGCATAGTTTCCCTCCTGATCTCGAGACCAGGAAATAGCTCGATAGCCCTCATGATGCCTTGGACGGGCTACCACCCCCAAGAAGGATTTGAGTGTAAGAGGGTAGTTGCCCTCCATATCTCGAGACCAGGAAATAGCTCGATAGCCCTCCTGTTGCCTTGGTCGGGCTACCACCCCCAAAAAGGATCTGAGTGTCAGAGCATAGTTGCCCTACAGATCTCGAGACTAGGAAATTACTTGATGGCTCTCCTGATGCCTTGGCCAGGCTACCACCCCCAAGAAAGATCTGAGTGTAAGAGCATAGTTGCCCTCCAGATCTCGAGACTAGGAAATAGCTCGATAGCCCTCTTGATGCCTTGGACGGGCTACCAGCCCCAAGAAGGATTTGAGTGTAAGAGGGTAGTTGCCCTCCATATCTCGAGACCAGGAAATAGCTCGATAGCCCTCCTGTTGCCTTGGTCGGGCTACCACCCCCAAAAAGGATCTGAGTGTCAGAGCATAGTTGCCCTACAGATCTCGAGACTAGGAAATTACTTGATGGCTCTCCTGATGCCTTGGTCAGGCTACCACCCCCAAGAAGGATCTGAGTGTAGGAGCATAGTTGCCCTCCCGATCTCGACACCAGGAAATAGATTGATAGCCCTCCTGATGCCTTGGTCGGGCTACCACCCCCGAGAAGGATCTGAGTGTAAGAGCATAGTTACCCTCCAGATCTCGAGACCAGGAAATAGCTCGATTGCCCACCTGATGCCTTGGTCGGGCTACCACCCCCAAGAAGGATCTAAGTGTAAGAGCATAGTTGACCTCCAGATCTCGAGACCAGGAAATAGCTCGATAGCCCTCATGTTGCCTTGGTCGAGCTACCACCCCTAAGAAGGATCTGAGTGTAAGAGCATAGTTGCCCTCCCGATCTCGAGACCAGGAAATAGCTCGATAGCCCTCCTGATGCCTTGGTCGGGCTACCACCCCCAAGAAGGATCTGAGTGTAAGTGCATAGTTGCCCTCCAGATCTCGAGACCAGGAAATAGCTCGATAGCCCTCCTGATGCCTTGGTCGGGCTACCACCTCCAAAAAGGATCTAAGTGTAAGAGCATAGTTGCCCTCCAGATCTCGAGACCAGGAAATAGCTCGATAGCCCTCCTGATGCCTTGGTCGGGCTACCAAGCCCCAAAAAGGATCTGAGTGTAAGAGCATAGTTGCCCTCCATATCTCGAGACCAGGAAATAGCTCGATAGCCCTCCTGTTGCCTTGGTCGGGCTACCACCCCCAAAAAGGATCTGAGTGTCAGAGCATAGTTGCCCTATAGATCTCGAGACTAGGAAATTACTTGATGGCTCTCCTGATGCCTTGGTCAGGCTACCACCCCCAAGAAGGATCTGAGTGTAGGAGCATAGTTGCCCTCCCGATCTCGACACCAGGAAATAGCTTGATAGCCCTCCTGATGCCTTGGTCGGGCTACCACCCCCGAGAAGGATCTGAGTGTAAGAGCATAGTTACCCTCCAGATCTCGAGACCAGGAAATAGCTCGATAGCCCACCTGATGCCTTGGTCGGGCTACCACCCCCAAGAAGGATCTAAGTGTAAGAGCATAGTTGACCTCCAGATCTCGAGACCAGGAAATAGCTCGATAGCCCTCATGTTGCCTTGGTCGAGCTACCACCCCTAAGAAGGATCTGAGTGTAAGAGCATAGTTGCCCTCCCGATCTCGAGACCAGGAAATAGCTCGATAGCCCTCCTGATGCCTTGGTCGGGCTACCACCCCCAAGAAGGATCTGAGTGTAAGTGCATAGTTGCCCTCCAGATCTCGAGACCAGGAAATAGCTCGATAGCCCTCCTGATGCCTTGGTCGGGCTACCACCTCCAAAAAGGATCTAAGTGTAAGAGCATAGTTGCCCTCCAGATCTCGAGACCAGGAAATAGCTCCATAGCCCTCTTGATGCCTTGGTCGGGCTACCAAGCCCCAAAAAGGATCTGAGTGTAAGAGCATAGTTGCCCTCCATATCTCGAGACCAGGAAATAGCTCGATAGCCCTCCTGTTGCCTTGGTCGGGCTACCACCCCCAAAAAGGATCTGAGTGTCAGAGCATAGTTGCCCTACAGATCTCGAGACTAGGAAATTACTTGATGGCTCTCCTGATGCCTTGGTCAGGCTACCACCCCCAAGAAGGATCTGAGTGTAGGAGCATAGTTGCCCTCCCGATCTCGACACCAGGAAATAGCTTGATAGCCCTCCTGATGCCTTGGTCGGGCTACCACCCCCGAGAAGGATCTGAGTGTAAGAGCATAGTTGCCCTCCAGATCTCGAGACCAGGAAATAGCTCGATAGCCCACCTGATGCCTTGGTCGGGCTACCACCCCCAAGAAGGATCTAAGTGTAAGAGCATAGTTGACCTCCAGATCTCGAGACCAGGAAATAGCTCGATAGCCCTCATGTTGCCTTGGTCGAGCAACCACCCCTAAGAAGGATCTGAGTGTAAGAGCATAGTTGCCCTCCCGATCTCGAGACCAGGAAATAGCTCGATAGCCCTCCTGATGCCTTGGTCGGGCTACCACCCCCAAGAAGGATCTGAGTGTAAGTGCATAGTTGCCCTCCAGATCTCGAGACCAGGAAATAGCTCGATAGCCCACCTGATGCCTTGGTCGGGCTACCACCCCCAAGAAGGATCTAAGTGTAAGAGCATAGTTGACCTCCAGATCTCGAGACCAGGAAATAGCTCGATAGCCCTCATGTTGCCTTGGTCGAGCTACCACCCCTAAGAAGGATCTGAGTGTAAGAGCATAGTTGCCCTCCCGATCTCGAGACCAGGAAATAGCTCGATAGCCCTCCTGATGCCTTGGTCGGGCTACCACCCCCAAGAAGGATCTGAGTGTAAGAGCATAGTTGCCCTCCCGATCTCTAGACCAGGAAATAGCTCGATAGCCCTCCTGATGCCTTGGTCGGGCTACCACCCCCAAGAAGGATCTGAGTGTAAGTGCATAGTTGCCCTCCAGATCTCGAGACTAGGAAATAGCTCTATAGCCCTCCTGATGCCTTGGTCAGGCTACCACCCCCAAGAAGGATTTGAGTGTAAGAGCATAGTTGCCCTCTAGATCTCGAGACCAGGAAATAGCTCGATAGCCCTCATGTTGCCTTGGTCCAGCTACCACCCTTAATAAGGATCTGAGTGTTAAAGCGTAGTTGCCCTCTAGATCTAGAGACCATGAAATAGCTCGATATCCCTCCTGATGCCTTTAATGGGCTACCACCCCCAAGAAGGATCTGAGTGTATGAGCATAGTTGCCCTCCAGATCTCGAGACCAGGAAATAGCTTGATAGCCCTCCTGATAACTTGGTCGGGCTACCACCCCCAAGAAGGATCTGAGTGTAAGAGCATAGTTGCCCTCCAGATCTCGAGACCAGAAAATAGCTCGATAGCCCTCCTGTTGCCTTGGTCAAGCTACCACCCTTAAGAAGGATCTGAGTGTAAGAGCATAGTTGCCCTCCAGATCTCGAGACCAGGAAATAGCTAGATAGCCCTCCTGATGCCTTGGTCGGGCTACCACCTCCAAAAAGGATCTGAGTGTCAGAGCATAGTTGCCCTACAGATCTGGAGACTAGGAAATTACTTGATGGCTCTCCTGATGCCTTGGTTAGGCTACCACCCCCAAGAAGGATCTGAGTGTAAGAGCATAGTTGCCCTCCCGATCTCGACACCAGGAAATAGCTTGATAGCCCTCCTGATGCCTTGGTCGGGCTACCACCCCTGAGAAGGATCTGAGTGTAAGAGCATAGTTGCTCTCCAGATCTCGAGACCAGGAAATAGCTCGATAGCCCTTCTGATGCCTTGGTCGGGCTACCATCCCCAAGAAGGATCTAAGTGTAAGAGCATAGTTGCCTTCCAAATCTCAAGACCAGGTAATAGCTCGATAGCCCTCCTGTTGCCTTGGTCGGGCTACCACCCACAAGAAGGATCTAAGTGTAAGAGCATAGTTGCCCTCCAGATCTCGCAACCAGGAAATAGCTCGATAGCCCTCCTGATGCCTTGGTCGGGCTACCACCCCCCAAAAAGGATCTGAGTGTAAGAGCATAGTTGCCCTACTAATCTCGAGACCATGAAACAGCTCGATAGCCCTCCTGATGCCTTGATCGGGCTACCACCCCCAAGTTGGATCTAAGTGTAAGAGCATAGTTGCCTTCCAAATCTCAAGACTAGGTAATAGCTCGATAGCCCTCATGTTGCCTTGGTCGGGCTACCACCCACAAGAAGGATCTAAGTGTAAGAGCATAGTTGCCCTCCAGATCTCGCAACCAAGAAATAGCTCGATAGCCCTCCTGATGCCTTGGTCGGGCTACCACCCCCCAAAAGGATCTGAGTGTAAGAGCATAGTTGCCCTCCTAATCTCGAGACCATGAAATAGCTCGATAGCCCTCCTGATGCCTTGATCGAGCTACCACCCCCAAGAAGGTTTTGAGTGTAAGAGCATAGTTTCCCTCCAGATCTCGAGACTAGGAAATAGCTCTATAGCCCTCCTGATGCCTTGGTCAGGCTACCACCCCCATGAAGGATTTGAGTGTAAGAGCATAGTTGCCCTCTAGATCTCGAGACAGGGAAATAGCTCGATAGCCCTCATGTTACCTTGGTCCAGCTACCACCCTTAATAAGGATCTGAGTGTAAAAGCGTAGTTGCCCTCTAGATCTAGAGACCATGAAATAGCTCGATAGCCCTCCTGATGCCTTGATCGGGCTACCACCCCCAAGAAGGATCTGAGTGTAAGAGCATAGTTGCCCTCCAGATCTCGAGACCAGGAAATAGCATGATAGCCCTCCTGATGCCTTGGTCGGGCTACCACCCCCAAGAAGGATCTGAGTGTAAGAGCATAGTTGCTGTCCAGATCTCGAGACCAGGAAATAGCTCGATAGCCCTCCTGTTGCCTTGGTCAAGCTACCACCCCTAAGAAGGATCTGAGTGTAAGATCATAGTTGCCCTCAAGATCTCGAGACCAGGAAATAGCTCGATAGCCCTCCTGATGCCTTGGTCGGGCTACCACCCCTAAGAAGGATCTGAGTGTAAGAGCATAGTTCCCCTTAAGATATCGAGACCAGGAAATAGTTCGATATCCCTTCTGATGCCTTGGTCGGGCTACCACCCCAAGAAGGATCTGAGTGTAAGAGCATAGTTGCCCTCCAGATCTCGAGACCAGGAAATAGCTCGATAGCCGTCCTGATGCCTTGGTCGGGCTACCAAGCCCCAAAAAGGATCTGAGTGTAAGAGCATAGTTGCCCTCCTAATCTCGAGACCATGAAATAGCTCGATAGCCCTCCTGATGCCTTGATCGGGCTACCACCCCCAAGAAGGATCTGAGTGTAAGAGCATATTTGCCCTCTAGATCTCGAGACTAGGAAATAGCTCGATAGCCCTCCTGATGCCTTGGTCGGGCTACCACCCCCAAGAAGGATCTGAGTGTAAGAGCATAGTTGCCCTCCAGATCTCGAGACTAGGAAATAGCTCGATAGCCCTCCTGCTGCCTTGGTCAGGCTACCACCCCCAAGAAGGATTTGAGTGTAAGAGCATAGTTGCCCTCTAGATCTCGAGACTTGGAAATAGCTCGATAGACCTCCTGATACCTTGGTCGGGCTATCATCCCCAAGAAGGATTAGAGTGTAAGAGCATAGTTGCCCTCCAGATCTCGAGACCTGAAATAGCTCGATAGCCCTCATGTTGCCTTGGTCGAGCTACCACCCCCAATAAGGATCTGAGTGTAAGAGCGTAGTTGCCCTCCAGATCTAGAGACCATAAAATAGCTCGATAGCCCTCATGATGCCTTGGTCGGGCTACCGCCCCCAAGAAGGATCTGAGTGTAAGAGCAAAGTTGCCTTCCAGATCTCAAGACCAGGAAATAGCTCGATAGCCCTCCTGTTGCCTTGGTTGGGCTACCACCCACAAGAAGGATCTAAGTGTAAGATCATAGTTGCCTTCCAGATCTCAAGACCAGGAAATAGCTCGATAGCCCTCCTGTTGTCTTGGTCGGGCTACCAACCACAAGAAGGATCTAAGTGTAAGAGCATAGTTGCCCTCCAGATCTCGAGACCAGTAAATAGCTCGATAGCCCTCCTGATGCCTTGGTTGGGCTACCACCCCCAAGAAGAATCTGAGTGTAAGGGCATAGTTGCCCTCCAGATCTCGAGACCTGGAAATAGCTCGATAGCCCTCCTGATGCCTTGGTCGAGCTACCACCCTCAAGAAGGATCTGAGTGTAAGAGCATAGTTGCCCTCTCGATCTCGAGACAAGGAAATAGCTCGATAGCCCTCCTGATGCCTTGGTCGGGCTACCACCCCCAAGAAGGATCTGATTGTCAGAGCATAGTTGCCCTCCAGATCTCGAGACTAGGAAATAGCTCGATAGCCCTCCTGCTACCTTGGTCGGGCTACCACCCCCAAGAAGGATTTGAGTGTAAGAGCATAGTTGCCCTCCAGATCTCGAGACCTGGAAATAGCTCGATAGCCCTCCTGATGCCTTGGTCGGGCTACCATCCCCAAGAAGGATCTGAGTGTAAGAGCATAGGTCCCCTCCAGATCTCGAGACTAGGAAATAGCTCGATAGCCCTCCTGCTGCCTTGGTCGGGCTACCACCCCCAAGAAGGATTTGAGTGTAAGAGCATAGTTGCCCTCCAGATCTCGAGACCTGGAAATAGCTCGATAGCCCTCCTGACGCCTTGGTCGGGCTACCATCCCCAAGAAGGATCTGGGTGTAAGAGCATAGTTGCCCTCCAGATCTCGTCACTAAGAAATAGCTCGATAGCCCTCCTGATGCCTTGGTCGGGCTACCGCTTCCAAGAAGGATCTGAGTGTAAGAGCATAGTTGCCTTCCAGATCTCAAGACCAGGAAATAGCTCGATAGCCCTCCTGTTGCCTTGGTTGGGCTACCACCCACAAGAAAGATCTAAGTGTAAGACCATAGTTGCCCTCCAGATCTCGAGACCAGTAAATAGCTCGATAGCCCTCCTGATGCCTTGGTTGGGCTACCACCCCCAAGAAGGATCTGAGTGTAAGAGCATAGTTGCCCTCCAGATCTCTAGTCCTAGAAATAGCTCGATAGCCCTCCTGATGTCTTGGTCGAGCTACCACCCCCAAAAAGGATCTGAGTGTAAGAGCATAGTTTACCTCCAAATCTCGAGACCAGGAAATAACTCGATAGCCCTCCTGTTGCCTTGGTCGAGCTACCACCCCCAAGAAGGATCTGAGTGTAAGAGCATAGTTGCCCTCCCGATCTCGAGACAAGGAAATAGCTCGATAGCCCTCTGATGCCTTGGTCGGGCTACCACCCCCAAGAAGGATCTGAGTGTAAGAGCATAGTTGCCCTCCAGATCTCGAGACCTGGAAATAGCTCGATAGCCCTCCTGATGCCTTGGTCGGGCTACCACCCCCAAGAAGGATCTGAGTGTAAGAGCATAGTTGCCCTCCAGATCTCGAGACTAGGAAATAGCTCGATAGCCCTCCTGCTGCCTTGGTCGGGCTACCACCCCCAAGAAGGATTTGAGTGTAAGAGCATAGTTGCCCTCCAGATCTCGAGACCTGGAAATAGCTCGATAGCCCTCCTGATGCCTTGGTCGGGCTACCATCCCCAAGAAGGATCTGAGTTTAAGAGTATAGGTCCCCTCCAGATCTCGTCACCAAGAAATAGCTCGATAGCCCTCATGATGCCTTGGTCAGGCTACCGCCCCCAAGAAGGATCTGAGTGTAAGAGCATAGTTGCCCTCCAGATCTCGAGACCAGTAAATTGCTCGGTAGCCCTCCTGATGCCTTGGTCGGGCTACCACCCCCAAGAAGGATCTGAGTGTAAGGGCATAGTTTCCCTCCAGATCTCGAGACCTGGAAATAGCTCGATAGCAGTTCTGATGTCTTGGTCGAGCTACCACCCCCGAGAAGGATCTGAGTGTAAGAGCATAGTTGCCCTCCAGATCTCGAGACCAGGAAATAACTCGATAGCCCTCCTGTTGCCTTGGTCGAGCTACCACCCAAAAGAAGGATCTGAGTGTAAGATTATAGTTGCCTTCCAGATCTCAAGACCAGGAAATAGCTCGATAGCCCTCCTGTTGTCTTGGTCGGGCTACCACCCACAAGAAGGATCTAAGTGTAAGAGCATAGTTGCCCTCCAGATCTCGAGACCAGTAAATAGCTCGATAGCCCTCCTAATGCCTTGGTCGGGCTACCACCCCCAAGAAGGATCTGAGTGTAAGGGCATAGTTGCCCTCCAGATCTCGAGACCTGGAAATAGCTCGATAGCCCTCCTGATGCCTTGGTCGAGCTACCATCCCCAAGAAGGATCTGAGTGTAAGAGCATAGTTGCCCTCCCGATCTCGAGACAATGAAATAGCTCGATAGCCCTCATGATGCCTTGGTCGGGCTACCACCCCCAAGAAGGATCTGAGTGTAAGAGCATAGTTGCCCTCCATATCTCGAGACCTGGAAATAGCTCGATAGCCCTCTTGATGCCTTGGTCGGGCTACCATCCCCAAGAAGGATCTGAGTGTAAGAGCATAGGTCCCCTCCAGATCTCGTCACCAAGAAATAGCTCGATAGCCCTCATGATGCCTTGGTCGGGCTACCACCCCCAAGAAGGATCTGAGTGTAAGAGCAAAGTTGCCTTCCAAATCTCAAGACCAGGAAATAGCTCGATAGCCCTCATGTTGCCTTGGTTGGGCTACCACCCACAAGAAGGATCTAAGTGTAAGAGCATAGTTGCCCTCCAGATCTCGAGACCAGGAAATAGCTCGATAGCCCTCCTGATGCCTTGGTCGGGCTACCACCCCCAAGAAGGATCTAAGTGTCAGAGCATAGTTGCCCTCCAGATCTCGAGACTAGGAAATAGCTCGATAGCCCTCCTGCTACCTTGGTCGGGCTACCACCCCCAAGAAGGATTTGAGTGTAAGAGCATAGTTGCCCTCCAGATCTCGAGACCTGGAAATAGCTCGATAGCCCTCATGATGCCTTGGTCGGGCTACCACCCCCAAGAGGGATCTGAGTGTAAGAGCATAGTTGCCCTTTAGATCTCGAGAACTGGAAATATCTCGATAGCCCTCCTAATGTCTTGGTCGAGCTACCACCCCCAAAAAGGATCTGAGTGTAAGAGCATAGTTGCCTTCCAGATCTCGAGACCAGGAAATAACTCGATAGCCCTCTTGTTGCCTTAGTCGAGCTACCACCCCCAAGAAGGATCTGAGTGTAAGAGCATAGTTGCCCTCCCGATCTCGAGCCAAGGAAATAGCTCGATAGCCCTCATGATGCCTTGGTCGGACTACCGCCCCCAAGAAGGATCTGAGTGTAAGAGCATAGTTGACTTCTAGATCTCAAGACCAGGAAATAGCTCGATAGCCCTCCTGTTGCCTTGGTTGGGCTACCACCCACAAGAAGGATCTAAGTGTAAGAGCATAGTTGCCCTCTAGATCTCGAGACCAGTAAATAGCTCGATAGCCCTCCTGATGCCTTGGTCGGGCTACCACCCCCAAGAAGGATCTGAGTGTAAGACCATAGTTGTCCTCCAGATCTCGAGACTAGGAAATAGCTCGATAGCCCTCCTGCTGCCTTTGTCGAGCTACCACCCCCAAAAAGGATCTGAGTGTAAGAGCATAGTTGCCCTCCAGATCTCGAGACCAGGAAATAACTCGATAGCCCTCCTGTTGTCTTGGTCGAGCTACCACCCCCAAGAAGGATCTGAGTGTACGAGCATAGTTGCCCTCCCGATCTCGAGACAAGGAAATAGCTCGATAGCCCTTTGATGCCTTGGTCGGGCTACCACCCCCAAGAAGGATCTGAGTGTAAGAGCATAGTTGCCCTCCAGATCTCGAGACTAGGAAATAGATCGATAGCCCTCCTGATGCCTTGGTCGGGCTACCACCCCCAAGAAGGATTAGAGTGTAAGAGCATAGTTGCCCTCCAGATCTCGAGACCAGGAAATAGCTCGATAGCCCTCATGTTGAGTTGGTCGAGCTACCACCCCCAATAAGGATCTGAGTGTAAGAGCATAGTTGCCCTCCCGATCTTTGAGACAAGGAAATAGCTCGATAGCCCTCAGGATGCCTTGGTCGGACTACCGCCCCCAAGAAGGATCTGAGTGTAAGAGCATAGTTGCCCTCCCGATCTCGAGACAAGGAAATAGCTCGATAGCCCTGCTGATGCCTTGGTCGGGCTACCACCCCCAAGAAGGATCTGAGTGTAAGAGCATAGTTGCCCTCCAGATCTCGAGACTAGGAAATAGATCAATAGCCCTCCTACTGCCTTGGTCGGGCTACCACCCCCAAGAAGGATTTGAGTGTAAGAGTATAGTTGCCCTCCAGATCTCGAGAACTGGAAATAGCTCGATAGCCCTCCTGATACCTTGGTCGAGCTACCACCCCCAAGAAGGATCTGAGTGTAAGAGCATAGTTGCCCTCCCGATCTCGAGACAAGGGAATAGCTCGATAGCACTCCTGATGCCTTGGTCGGGCTACCACCACCAAGAAGGATCTGAGTGTAAGAGCATAGTTGCCCTCCAGATCTCGAGACTAGGAAATAGCTCGATAGCCCTCCTGCTGCCTTGGTCGGGCTACCACCCCCAAGAAGGATTTGAGTGTAAGAGCATAGTTACCCTCCAGATCTCGAGACCTGGAAATAGCTCGATAGCCCTCTTGATGCCTTGGTCGGGCTACCATCCCCAAGAAGGATCTGAGTGTAAGAGCATAGGTCCCCTCCAGATCTCGTCACCAAGAAATAGCTCGATAGCCCTCATGATGCCTTGTTCGGGCTACCGCCCCCAAGAAGGATCTGAGTATAAGAGCAAAGTTGCCTTCCAGATCTCAAGACTAGGAAATAGCTCGATAGCCCTCATGTTGCCTTGGTTGGGCTACCACCCACAAGAAGGATCTAAGTGTAAGAGCATAGTTGCCCTCCAGATCTCGAGACCAGTAAATAGCTCGATAGCCCTCATGATGCCTTGGTCGGGCCACCACCCCCAAGAAGGATCTGAGTGTAAGAGCATAGTTGCCCTCCAGATCTCGAGACCAGGAAATAGCTCGATAGCCCTCCTGTTGCCTTGGTCGAGCTACCACCCTCAAGAAGGATCTGAGTGTAAGAGCACAGTTGCCCTCCAGATCTCGAGACCAGGAAATAGCTTGATAGCCCTCCTGATGCCTTGGTCGGGCTACCACCCCCAAGAAGGATCTGAGTGTAAGAGCATAGTTACCTTCCAGATCTCAAGACCAGGAAATAGCTCGATAGCCCTCATGTTGCCTTGGTCGGGCAACCACCCACAAGAAGGATCTAAGTGTAAGAGCATAGTTGCCCTCCAAATCTCGAGACCAGTAAATAGCTCGATAGCCCTCCTGATGCCTTGGTGGTCGGGCTACCACCCCCAAGAAGGATCTGAGTGTAAGAGCATAGTTGCCCTCCAGATCTCGAGACCTGGAAATAGCTCGATAACCCTCCTGATTTCTTGGTCGAGCTACCACCCCTAAGAAGGATCTGAGTGTAAGAGCATAGTTGCCCACCAGATCTCGAGACCAGGAAATAACTCGATAGCCCTCCTGTTGCCTTGGTCGAGCTACCACCCCCAAGAAGGATCTGAGTGTAAGAGCATAGTTGCCCTTCAGATCTCTAGACCAGGAAATAACTCGATAGCCCTCCTTTTGCCTTGGTCGAGCTACGACCCCCAAGAAGGATCTGAGTGTACGAGCATAGTTGCCCTCCCGATCTCGAGACAAGGAAATAGCTCGATAGCCCTCCTGATGCCTTGGTCGGGCTACCACCCCCAAGAAGGATCTGAGTGTAAGAGCATAGTTTCACTCCAGATCTCGAGACTAGGAAATAGCTCGATAGCCCTCCTGAAGCCTTGGTCGGGCTGCCACCCCCAAGAAGGATCTGAGTTTAAGAGCATAGTTGCCCTCCAGATTTTGAGACCAGGAAATAGCTCGATAGCCCTCATGTTGCCTTGGTCGAGCTACCACCCCCAATAAGGATCTGAGTGTAAGAGCATAGTTGCCCTCCCAATCTCGAGACAAGGAAATAGCTCGATAGCCCTCTTGATGCCTTGGTCGGGCTACCACCCCCAAGAAGGATCTGAGTGTAAGAGCATAGTTTCACTCCAGATCTCGAGACTAGGAAATAGCTCGATAGCCCTCCTGATGCCTTGGTCGGGCTGCCACCCCCAAGAAGGATCTGAGTTTAAGAGCATAGTTGCCCTCCAGATCTTGAGACCAGGAAATAGCTCGATAGACCTCATGTTGCTTTGGTTGAGCTACCACCCCCAATAAGGATCTGAGTGTAAGAGCATAGTTGCCCTCCTGATCTAGAGACCATGAAATAGCTCGATAGCCCTCCTGATGCCTTGGTCGGGTTGCCACCCCCAAGAAGGATCTGAGTTTAAGAGCATAGTTGCCCTCCAGATCTTGAGACCAGGAAAAAACTAGATAGCCATCCTGATGCCTTAGTCGGGCTACCACCCCCAAGAAGGATTTAAAGTAAGAGCATAGTTGCCCTCCCGATCTCGAGACAAGGAAATAACTCGATAGCCTTCCTGATGCCTTGGTCGGGCTACCACCCCCAAGAAGGATCTGAGTGTAAGAGCATAGTTTGCCTCCAGATCTCGAGACTAGGAAATAGCTCGATAGCCCTCCTGCTGCCTTGGTCGGGCTACCACCCCCAAGAAGGATTTGAGTGTAAGAGCATAGTTGCCCTCCAGATCTCGAGACCTGGAAATAGCTCGATAGCCCTCCTGACGCCTTGGTCGGGCTACCATCCCCAAGAAGGATCTGAGTGTAAGAGCATAGTTGCCCTCCAGATCTCGAGACCAGGAAATAGCTCGATAGCCCTCCTGATGCCTTGGTCGGGTTACCACCCCCAAAAGGATCTGAGTGTAAGAGCATAGTTGCCCTCCAGATCTCAAGACCAGGAAATAGCTCGATAGCCCTCCTGATGCCTTGGTCGGGCTACCATCCCCAAGAAGGATCTGAGTGTAAGAGCATAGGTGCCCTCCAGATCTCGTAGACCAAGAAATAGCTCGATAGCCCTCATGATGCCTTGGTCGGGCTACCACCCCCAAGAAGGATCTAAGTGTAAGAGCATAGTTGCCCTCCAGATCTCGAGACCAGGAAATAGCTCGATAGCCCTCATGTTGCCTTGGTTGGGCTACCACCCACAAGAAGGATCTAAGTGTAAGAGCATAGTTGCCCTCCAGATCTCGAGACCAGTAAATAGCTTGATAGCCCTCATGATGCCTTGGTCGGGCTACCACCCCCAAGAAGGATCTGAGTGTAAGAGCATAGTTGCCCTCCAGATCTCGAGACCAGGAAATAGCTCGATAGCCCTCCTGTTGCCTTGGTCGAGCTACCACCCTCAAGAAGGATCTGAGTGTAAGAGCACAGTTGCCCTCCAGATCTCGAGACTAGGAAATAGCTTGATAGCCCTCCTGATGCCTTGGTCGGGCTACCACCCCCAAGAAGGATCTGAGTGTAAGAGCATAGTTACCTTCCAGATCTCAAGACCAGGAAATAGCTCGATAGCCCTCATGTTGCCTTGGTCGAGCAACCACCCACAAGAAGGATCTAAGTGTAAGAGCATAGTTGCCCTCCAAATCTCGAGACCAGTAAATAGCTCGATAGCCCTCCTAATGCCTTGGTCGGGCTACCACCCCCAAGAAGGATCTGAGTGTAAGAGCATAGTTGCCCTCCAGATCTCGAGACCTGGAAATAGCTTGATAACCCTCCTGATTTCTTGGTCGAGCTACCACCCCCAAGAAGGATCTGAGTGTAAGAGCATAGTTGCCCTCCAGATCTCGAGACCAGGAAATAACTCGATAGCCCTCCTGTTGCCTTGGTCGAGCTACCACCCCCAAGAAGGATCTGAGTGTAAGAGCATAGTTGCCCTTCAGATCTCTAGACCAGGAAATAACTCGATAGCCCTCCTTTTGCCTTGGTCGAGCTACGACCCCAAAAAGGATCTGAGTGTACGAGCATAGTTGCCCTCCCGATCTCGAGACAAGGAAATAGCTCGATAGCCCTCCTGATGCCTTGGTCGGGCTACCACCCCCAAGAAGGATCTGAGTGTAAGAGCATAGTTTCACTCCAGATCTCGAGACTAGGAAATAGCTCGATAGCCCTCCTGATGCCTTGGTCGGGCTGCCACCCCCAAGAAGGATCTGAGTTTAAGAGCATAGTTGCCCTCCAGATTTTGAGACCAGGAAATAGCTCGATAGCCCTCATGTTGCCTTGGTCGAGCTACCACCCCCAATAAGGATCTGAGTGTAAGAGCATAGTTGCCCTCCCGATCTCGAGACAAGGAAATAGCTAGATAGCCCTCCTGATGCCTTGGTCGGGCTACCACCCCCAAGAAGGATCTGAGTGTAAGAGCATAGTTTCACTCCAGATCTCGAGACTAGGAAATAGCTCGATAGCCCTCCTGATGCCTTGGTCGGGCTGCCACCCCCAAGAAGGATCTGAGTTTAAGAGCATAGTTGCCCTCCAGATCTTGAGACCAGGAAATAGCTCGATAGCCCTCATGTTGCCTTGGTCGAGCTACCACTCCCAATAAGGATCTGAGTGTAAGAGCATAGTTGCCCTCCACATCTCGAGACCAGGAAATAGCTCGATAGCCCTCATGATGCCTTGGTCGGGCTACCACCCCCAAGAAGGATCTGAGTGTAAGAGCATAGTTGCCCTCCAGATCTCGAGACCTGGAAATAGCTCGATAGCCCTCTTGATGCCTTGGTCGGGCTACCATCCCCAAGAAGGATCTGAGTGTAAGAGCATAGGTCCCCTCCAGATCTCGTCACCAAGAAATAGCTCGATAGCCCTCATGATGCCTTGGTCGGGCTACCACCCCCAAGAAGGATCTGAGTGTAAGAGCAAAGTTGCCTTCCAGATCTCAAGACCAGGAAATAGCTCAATAGCCCTCATGTTGCCTTGGTTGGGCTACCACCCACAAGAAGGATCTAAGTGTAAGAGCATAGTTGCCCTCAAGATCTCGAGACCAGGAAATAGCTCGATAGCCCTCCTGATGCCTTGGTCGGGCTACCACCCCCAAGAAGGATCTAAGTGTCAGAGCATAGTTGCCCTCCAGATCTCGAGACTAGGAAATAGCTCGATAGCCCTCCTGCTACCTTGGTCGGGCTACCACCCCCAAGAAGGATTTGAGTGTAAGAGCATAGTTGCCCTCCAGATCTCGAGACCTGGAAATAGCTCGATAGCCCTCATGATGCCTTGGTCGGGCTACCACCCCCAAGAGGATCTGAGTGTAAGAGCATAGTTGCCCTCCAGATCTCGAGAACTGGAAATATCTCGATAGCCCTCCTAATGTCTTGGTCGAGCTACCACCCCCAAAAAGGATCTGAGTGTAAGAGCATAGTTGCCTTCCAGATCTCGAGACCAGGAAATAACTTGATAGCCCTCTTGTTGCCTTGGTCGAGCTACCACCCCCAAGAAGGATCTGAGTGTAAGAGCATAGTTGCCCTCCCGATCTCGAGCCAAGGAAATAGCTCGATAGCCCTCATGATGCCTTGGTCGGACTACCGCCCCCAAGAAGGATCTGAGTGTAAGAGCATAGTTGCCTTCTAGATCTCAAGACCAGGAAATAGCTCGATAGCCCTCCTGTTGCCTTGGTTGGGCTACCACCCACAAGAAGGATCTAAGTGTAAGAGCATAGTTGCCCTCTAGATCTCGAGACCAGTAAATAGCTCGATAGCCCTCCTGATGCCTTGGACGGGCTACCACCCCCAAGAAGGATCTGGGTGTAAGAGCATAGTTGCCCTCCAGATCTCGTCACCAAGAAATAGCTCGATAGCCCTCATGATGCCTTGGTCGAGCTACCACCCCCAAGAAGGATCTGAGTGTAAGAGCATAGTTGCCCTCCCGATCTCGAGACAAGGAAATAGCTCGATAGCCCTCATGATGCCTTGGTCGGGCTACCACCCCAAGAAGGATCTGAGTGTAAGAGCATAGTTGCCCTCCAGATCTCGAGACTAGGAAATAGATCGATAGCCCTTCTGATGCCTTGGTCGGGCTACCACCCCCAAGAAGGATTAGAGTGTAAGAGCGTAGCTGCCCTCCAGATCTCGAGACAAGGAAATAGCTCGATAGCCCTCATGATGCCTTGGTCGGACTGCCGCCCCCAAGAAGGATCTAAGTGTAAGAGCATAGTTGCCTTCCAGATCTCAAGACCAGGAAATAGCTCGATAGCCCTCCTGTTGCCTTGGTTGGGCTACCACCCACAATAAGGATCTAAGTGTAAGAGCATAGTTGCCCTTCAGATCTGGAGACCAGTAAATAGCTCGATAGCCCTCCTGATGCCTTGGTCGGGCTACCACCCCCAAGAAGGATCTGAGTGTAAGACCATAGTTGCCCTCCAGATCTCGAGACTAGGAAATAGCTCGATAGCCCTCCTGCTGCCTTGGTCGAGCTACCACCCCTTAAAAGGATCTGAGTGTAAGAGCATAGTTGCCCTCCAGATCTCGAGACCAGGAAATAACTCGATAGCCCTCCTGTTGCCTTGGTCGAGCTACCACCCCCAAGAAGGATCTGAGTGTAAGAGCATAGTTGCCCTCCAGATCTCGAGACTAGGAAATAGATCGATAGCCCTCCTGATGCCTTGGTCGGGATACCACCCCCAAGAAGGATTAGAGTGTAAGAGCGTAGCTGCCCTCCAGATCTCGAGACCAGGAAATAGCTCGATAGCCCTCATGTTGCGTTGGTCGAGCTACCACCCCCAATAAGGATCTGAGTGTAAGAGCATAGTTGCCCTCCCGATCTCGAGACCAGGAAATAGCTCGATAGCCCTCATGATGCCTTGGTCGGGCTACCATCCCCAAGAAGGATCTGAGTGTAAGAGCATAGTTGCCCCTCCAGATCTCGATCACCAAGAAATAGCTCGATAGCCCTCATGATGCCTTGGTCGGGCTACCACCCCCAAGAAGGATCTGAGTGTAAGAGAAAAGTTGCCTTCCAGATCTCGTCGACCAAGAAATAGCTCGATAGCCCTCATGATGCCTTGGTCGGGCTACCACCCCCAAGAAGGATCTGAGTGTAAGAGCAAGTTGCCTTCCAGATCTCAAGACCAGGAAATAGCTCAATAGCCCTCATGTTGCCTTGGTTGGGCTACCACCCACAAGAAGGATCTAAGTGTAAGAGCATAGTTGCCCTCCAGATCTCGAGACCAGGAAATAGCTCGATAGCCCTCCTGATGCCTTGGTCGGGCTACCACCCCCAAGAAGGATCTAAGTGTCAGAGCATAGTTGCCCTCCAGATCTCGAGACTAGGAAATAGCTCGATAGCCCTCCTGCTACCTTGGTCGGGCTACCACCCCCAAGAAGGATTTGAGTGTAAGAGCATAGTTGCCCTCCAGATCTCGAGACCTGGAAATAGCTCGATAGCCCTCATGATGCCTTGGTCGGGCTACCACCCCCAAGAGGGATCTGAGTGTAAGAGCATAGTTGCCCTCCAGATCTCGAGAACTGGAAATATCTCGATAGCCCTCCTAATGTCTTGGTCGAGCTACCACCCCCAAAAAGGATCTGAGTGTAAGAGCATAGTTGCCTTCCAGATCTCGAGACCAGGAAATAACTTGATAGCCCTCTTGTTGCCTTGGTCGAGCTACCACCCCCAAGAAGGATCTGAGTGTAAGAGCATAGTTGCCCTCCCGATCTCGAGCCAAGGAAATAGCTCGATAGCCCTCATGATGCCTAGGTCGGACTACCGCCCCCAAGAAGGATCTGAGTGTAAGAGCATAGTTGCCCTCCTGATCTCGAAACAAGGAAATAGCTCGATAGCCCTCCTGATGCCTTGGTCGGGCTACCACCCTCATGAAGGATCTGAGTGTAAGAGCATAGTTGCCCTCCAGATCTCGAGACTAGGAAATAGCTCGATAGGCCTCCTGCTGCCTTGGTCGGGCTACCACCCCCAAGAAGGATTTGAGTGTAAGAGCATAGTTGCCCTCCAGATCTCGAGACCTAGAAATAGCTCGATAGTCCTCCTGATACCTTGGTCGAGCTACCACCCCCAAGAAGGATTTGAGTGTAAGAGCATAGTTACCCTCCAGATCTCGAGCACCTAGAAATAGCTCGATAGCCCTCTTGATGCCTTGGTCGGGCTACCATCCCCAAGAAGGATCTGAGTGTAAGAGCATAGGTCCCCTCCAGATCTCCTCACCAAGAAATAGCTCGATAGCCCTCATGATGCCTTGGTCGGGCTACCGCCCCCAAGAAGGATCTGAGTGTAAGAGCAAAGTTGCCTTCCAGATCTCAAGACCAGGAAATAGCTCGATAGCCCTCATGTTGCCTTGGTTGGGCTACCACCCCCAAGAAGGATCTAAGTGTCAGAGCATAGTTGCCCTCCAGATCTCGAGACTAGGAAATAGCTCGATAGCCCTCCTGCTACCTTGGTCGGGCTACCACCCCCAAGAAGGATTTGAGTGTAAGAGCATAGTTGCCCTCCAGATCTCGAGACCTGGAAATAGCTCGATAGCCCTCATGATGCCTTGGTCGGGCTACCACCCCCAAGAGGGATCTGAGTGTAAGAGCATAGTTGCCCTCCAGATCTCGAGAACTGGAAATATCTCGATAGCCCTCCTAATGTCTTGGTCGAGCTACCACCCCCAAAAAGGATCTGAGTGTAAGAGCATAGTTGCCTTCCAGATCTCGAGACCAGGAAATAACTTGATAGCCCTCTTGTTGCCTTGGTCGAGCTACCACCCCCAAGAAGGATCTGAGTGTAAGAGCATAGTTGCCCTCCCGATCTCGAGCCAAGGAAATAGCTCGATAGCCCTCATGATGCCTTGGTCGGACTACCGCCCCCAAGAAGGATCTGAGTGTAAGAGCATAGTTGCCTTCTAGATCTCAAGACCAGGAAATAGCTCGATAGCCCTCCTGTTGCCTTGGTTGGGCTACCACCCACAAGAAGGATCTAAGTGTAAGAGCATAGTTGCCCTCTAGATCTCGAGACCAGTAAATAGCTCGATAGCCCTCCTGATGCCTTGGACGGGCTACCACCCCCAAGAAGGATCTGGGTGTAAGAGCATAGTTGCCCTCCAGATCTCGTCACCAAGAAATAGCTCGATAGCCCTCCTGATGCCTTGGTCGAGCTACCACCCCCAATAAGGATCTGAGTGTAAGAGCATAGTTGCCCTCCCGATCTCGAGACAAGGAAATAGCTCGATAGCCCTCATGATGCCTTGGTCGGACTACCACCCCCAAGAAGGATCTGAGTGTAAGAGCATAGTTGCCCTCCAGATCTCGAGACTAGGAAATAGATCGATAGCCCTCCTGATGCCTTGGTCGGGCTACCACCCCCAAGAAGGATTAGAGTGTAAGAGCGTAGCTGCCCTCCAGATCTCGAGACAAGGAAATAGCTCGATAGCCCTCATGATGCCTTGGTCGGACTGCCGCCCCCAAGAAGGATCTAAGTGTAAGAGCATAGTTGCCTTCCAGATCTCAAGACCAGGAAATAGCTCGATAGCCCTCCTGTTGCCTTGGTTGGGCTACCACCCACAATAAGGATCTAAGTGTAAGAGCATAGTTGCCCTTCAGATCTGGAGACCAGTAAATAGCTCGATAGCCCTCCTGATGCCTTGGTCGGGCTACCACCCCCAAGAAGGATCTGAGTGTAAGACCATAGTTGCCCTCCAGATCTCGAGACTAGGAAATAGCTCGATAGCCCTCCTGCTGCCTTGGTCGAGCTACCACCCCTTAAAAGGATCTGAGTGTAAGAGCATAGTTGCCCTCCAGATCTCGAGACCAGGAAATAACTCGATAGCCCTCCTGTTGCCTTGGTCGAGCTACCACCCCCAAGAAGGATCTGAGTGTAAGAGCATAGTTGCCCTCCAGATCTCGAGACTAGGAAATAGATCGATAGCCCTCCTGATGCCTTGGTCGGGATACCACCCCCAAGAAGGATTAGAGTGTAAGAGCGTAGCTGCCCTCCAGATCTCGAGACCAGGAAATAGCTCGATAGCCCTCATGTTGCGTTGGTCGAGCTACCACCCCCAATAAGGATCTGAGTGTAAGAGCATAGTTGCCCTCCCGATCTCGAGACAAGGAAATAGCTCGATAGCCCTCATGATGCCTTGGTCGGGCTACCATCCCCAAGAAGGATCTGAGTGTAAGAGCATAGGTCCCCTCCAGATCTCGTCACCAAGAAATAGCTCGATAGCCCTCATGATGCCTTGGTCGGGCTACCACCCCCAAGAAGGATCTGAGTGTAAGAGCAAAGTTGCCTTCCAGATCTCAAGACCAGGAAATAGCTCAATAGCCCTCATGTTGCCTTGGTTGGGCTACCACCCACAAGAAGGATCTAAGTGTAAGAGCATAGTTGCCCTCCAGATCTCGAGACCAGGAAATAGCTCGATAGCCCTCCTGCTACCTTGGTCGGGCTACCACCCCCAAGAAGGATTTGAGTGTAAGAGCATAGTTGCCCTCCAGATCTCGAGACCAGGAAATAGCTCGATAGCCCTCCTGATGCCTTGGTCGGGCTACCACCCCCAAGAAGGATCTAAGTGTCAGAGCATAGTTGCCCTCCAGATCTCGAGACTAGGAAATAGCTCGATAGCCCTCCTGCTACCTTGGTCGGGCTACCACCCCCAAGAAGGATTTGAGTGTAAGAGCATAGTTGCCCTCCAGATCTCGAGACCTGGAAATAGCTCGATAGCCCTCATGATGCCTTGGTCGGGCTACCACCCCCAAGAGGGATCTGAGTGTAAGAGCATAGTTGCCCTCCAGATCTCGAGAACTGGAAATATCTCGATAGCCCTCCTAATGTCTTGGTCGAGCTACCACCCCCAAAAAGGATCTGAGTGTAAGAGCATAGTTGCCTTCCAGATCTCGAGACCAGGAAATAACTTGATAGCCCTCTTGTTGCCTTGGTCGAGCTACCACCCCCAAGAAGGATCTGAGTGTAAGAGCATAGTTGCCCTCCCGATCTCGAGCCAAGGAAATAGCTCGATAGCCCTCATGATGCCTTGGTCGGACTACCGCCCCCAAGAAGGATCTGAGTGTAAGAGCATAGTTGCCTTCTAGATCTCAAGACCAGGAAATAGCTCGATAGCCCTCCTGTTACCTTGGTTGGGCTACCACCCACAAGAAGGATCTAAGTGTAAGAGCATAGTTGCCCTCTAGATCTCGAGACCAGTAAATAGCTCGATAGCCCTCCTGATGCCTTGGACGGGCTACCACCCCCAAGAAGGATCTGGGTGTAAGAGCATAGTTGCCCTCCAGATCTAGTCACCAAGAAATAGCTCGATAGCCCTCCTGATGCCTTGGTCGAGCTACCACCCCCAATAAGGATCTGAGTGTAAGAGCATAGTTGCCCTCCCGATCTCGAGACAAGGAAATAGCTCGATAGCCCTCATGATGCCTTGGTCGGACTGCCGCCCCCAAGAAGGATCTAAGTGTAAGAGCATAGTTGCCTTCCAGATCTCAAGACCAGGAAATAGCTCGATAGCCCTCCTGTTGCCTTGGTTGGGCTACCACCCACAATAAGGATCTAAGTGTAAGAGCATAGTTGCCCTTCAGATCTCGAGACCAGTAAATAGCTCGATAGCCCTCCTGATGCCTTGGTCGGGCTACCACCCCCAAGAAGGATCTGAGTGTAAGACCATAGTTGCCCTCCAGATCTCGAGACTAGGAAATAGCTCGATAGCCCTCCTGCTGCCTTGGTCGAGCTACCACCCCTTAAAAGGATCTGAGTGTAAGAGCATAGTTGCCCTCCAGATCTCGAGACCAGGAAATAACTCGATAGCCCTCCTGTTGCCTTGGTCGAGCTACCACCCCCAAGAAGGATCTGAGTGTAAGAGCATAGTTGCCCTCCCGATCTCGAGACAATGAAATAGCTCGATAGCCATCTGATGCCTTGGTCGGGCTACCACCCCCAAGAAGGATCTGAGTGTAAGAGCATAGTTGCCCTCCAGATCTCGAGACTAGGAAATAGATCGATAGCCCTCCTGATGCCTTGGTCGGGATACCACCCCCAAGAAGGATTAGAGTGTAAGAGCGTAGCTGCCCTCCAGATCTCGAGACCAGGAAATAGCTCGATAGCCCTCATGTTGCGTTGGTCGAGCTACCACCCCCAATAAGGATCTGAGTGTAAGAGCATAGTTGCCCTCCCGATCTCGAGACAAGGAAATAGCTCGATAGCCCTCATGATGCCTAGGTCGGACTACCGCCCCCAAGAAGGATCTGAGTGTAAGAGCATAGTTGCCCTCCTGATCTCGAAACAAGGAAATAGCTCGATAGCCCTCCTGATGCCTTGGTCGGGCTACCACCCTCATGAAGGATCTGAGTGTAAGAGCATAGTTGCCCTCCAGATCTCGAGACTAGGAAATAGCTCGATAGGCCTCCTGCTGCCTTGGTCGGGCTACCACCCCCAAGAAGGATTTGAGTGTAAGAGCATAGTTGCCCTCCAGATCTCGAGACCTAGAAATAGCTCGATAGTTCTCCTGATACCTTGGTCGAGCTACCACCCCCAAGAAGGATTTGAGTGTAAGAGCATAGTTACCCTCCAGATCTCGACACCTAGAAATAGCTCGATAGCCCTCTTGATGCCTTGGTCGGGCTACCATCCCCAAGAAGGATCTGAGTGTAAGAGCATAGGTCCCCTCCAGATCTCCTCACCAAGAAATAGCTCGATAGCCCTCATGATGCCTTGGTCGGGCTACCGCCCCCAAGAAGGATCTGAGTGTAAGAGCAAAGTTGCCTTCCAGATCTCAAGACCAGGAAATAGCTCGATAGCCCTCATGTTGCCTTGGTTGGGCTACCACCCACAAGAAGTATCTAAGTGTAAGAGCATAGTTGCCCTCCAGATCTCGAGACCAGTAAATAGCTCGATAGCCCTCATGATGCCTTGGTCGGGCTACCACCCCCAAGAAGGATCTGAGTGTAAGAGCATAGTTGCCCTCCAGATCTCGAGACCAGGAAATAGCTCGATAGCCCTCCTGTTGCCTTGGTCGAGCTACCACCCTCAAGAAGGATCTGAGTGTAAGAGCACAGTTACCCTTCAGATCTCGAGACCAGGAAATAGCTAGATAGCCCTCCTGATGCCTTGGTCGGGCTACCACCCCCAAAAAGGATCTGAGTGTAAGAGCATAGTTGCCTTCCAGATCTCAAGACCAGGAAATAGCTCGATAGCCCTCCTGTTGCCTTGGTCGGGCAACCACCCACAAGAAGGATCTAAGTGTAAGAGCATAGTTGCCCTCCAAATCTCGAGACCAGTAAATAGCTCGATAGCCCTCCTGATGCCTTGGTCGGGCTACCATCCCCAAGAAGGATCTGGGTGTAAGAGCATAGTTGCCCTCCCTATCTCGAGACAAGGAAATAGCTCGATAGCCCTCATGATGCCTTGGTCGGACTACCACCCCCAAGAAGGATCTAAGTGTAAGAGCATAGTTGCCTTCCAGATCTCAAGACCAGGAAATAGCTCGATAGCCCTCCTGTTGCCTTGGTTGGGCTACCACCCACAAGAAGGATCTAAGTGTAAGAGCATAGTTGCCCTTCAGATCTCGAGACCAGTAAATAGCTCGATAGCCCTACTGATGCCTTGGTCGGGCTACCACCCCCAAGAAGGATCTGAGTGTAAGAGCATAGTTGCCCTCCAGATCTCGAGACTAGGAAATAGCTCGATAGCCCTCCTGCTGCCTTGGTCGAGCTACCACCCCTTAAAAGGATCTGAGTGTAAGAGCATAGTTGCCCTCCAGATCTCCAGACCAGGAAATAACTCGATAGCCCTCCTGTTGCCTTGGTCGAGCTACCTCCCCCAAGAAGGATCTGAGTGTAAGAGCATAGTTGCCCTCCCGATCTCGAGACAATGAAATAGCTCGATAGCCCTCTGATGCCTTGGTCGGGCTACCACCCCAAGAAGGATCTGAGTGTAAGAGCATAGTTGCCCTCCAGATCTCGAGACTAGGAAATAGATCGATAGCCCTCCTGATGCCTTGGTCGGGCTACCACCCCCAAGAAGGATTTGAGTGTAAGAGCATAGTTGCCCTCCAGATCTCAAGACCTGGAAATAGCTCGATAGCCCTCCTGATACCTTGGTCGAGCTACCACCCCCAAGAAGGATTTGAGTGTAAGAGCATAGTTGCCCTCCAGATCTCGACACCTAGAAATAGCTCGATAGCCCTCTTGATGCCTTGGTCGGGCTACCATCCCCAAGAAGGATCTGAGTGTAAGAGCATAGGTCCCCTCCAGATCTCGTCACCAAGAAATAGCTCGATAGCCCTCATGATGCCTTGGTCGGGCTACCGCCCCCAAGAAGGATCTGAGTGTAAGAGCAAAGTTGCCTTCCAGATCTCAAGACCAGGAAATAGCTCGATAGCCCTCATGTTGCCTTGGTTGGGCTACCACCCACAAGAAGGATCTAAGTGTAAGAGCATAGTTGCCCTCCAGATCTCGAGACCAGTAAATAGCTCGATAGCCCTCTTGACGCCTTGGTCGGGCTACCATCCCCAAGAAGGATCTGGGTGTAAGAGCATAGTTGCCCTCCCGATCTCGAGACAAGGAAATAGCTCGATAGCCCTCATGATGCCATGGTCGGACTACCGCCCCCAAGAAGGATCTAAGTGTAAGAGCATAGTTGCCTTCCAGATCTCAAGACCAAGAAATAGCTCGATAGCCCTCCTGTTGCCTTGGTTAAGCTACCACCCACAAGAAGGATCTAAGTGTAAGAGCATAGTTGCCCTTCAGATCTCGAGACCAGTAAATAGCTCGATAGTCCTCCTGATGCCTTGGTCGGGCTACCACCCCCGAGAAGGATCTGAGTGTAAGAGCATAGTTGCCTTCCAGATCTTGAGACTAGGAAATAGCTCGATGGCCCTCCTGCTGCCTTGGTCGAGCTACCACCCCTTAAAAGGATCTGAGTGTAAGAGCATAGTTACCCTCCAGATCTCCAGACCAGGAAATAACTCGATAGCCCTCCTGTTGCCTTGGTCGAGCTACCTCCCCCAAGAAGGATCTGAGTGTAAGAGCATAGTTGCCCTCCCGATCTCGAGACAATGAAATAGCTCGATAGCCCTCTGATGCCTTGGTCGGGCTACCACCCCCAAGAAGGATCTGAGTGTAAGAGCATAGTTGCCCTCCAGATCTCGAGACTAGGAAATAGATCGATAGCCCTCCTGATGCCTTGGTCGGGCTACCACCCCCAAGAAGGATTTGAGTGTAAGAGCATAGTTGCCCTCCAGATCTCAAGACCTGGAAATAGCTCGATAGCCCTCCTGATACCTTGGTCGAGCTACCACCCCCAAGAAGGATTTGAGTGTAAGAGCATAGTTGCCCTCCAGATCTCGACACCTAGAAATAGCTCGATAGCCCTCTTGATGCCTTGGTCGGGCTACCATACCCAAGAAGGATCTGAGTGTAAGAGCATAGGTCCCCTCCAGATCTCGTCACCAAGAAATAGCTCGATAGCCCTCATGATGCCTTGGTCGGGCTACCGCCCCCAAGAAGGATCTGAGTGTAAGAGCAAAGTTGCCATCTAGATCTCAAGACCAGGAAATAGCTCGATAGCCCTCATGTTGCCTTGGTTGGGCTACCACCCACAAGAAGGATCTAAGTGTAAGAGCATAGTTGCCCTCCAGATCTCGAGACCAGTAAATAGCTCGATAGCCCTCCTGACGCCTTGGTCGGGCTACCATCCCCAAGAAGGATCTGGGTGTAAGAGCATAGTTGGCCTCACGATCTCGAGACAAGGAAATAGCTCGATAGCCCTCATGATGCCTTGGTCGGACTACCGCCCCCAAGAAGGATCTAAGTGTAAGAGCATAGTTGCCTTCCAGATCTCAAGACCAGGAAATAGCTCGATAGCCCTCCTGTTGCCTTGGTTGGGCTACCACCCACAATAAGGATCTAAGTGTAAGAGCATAGTTGCCCTTCAGATCTCGAGACCAGTAAATAGCTCGATAGCCCTCCTGATGCCTTGGTCGGGCTACCACCCCCAAGAAGGATCTGAGTGTAAGACCATAGTTGCCCTCCAGATCTCGAGACTAGGAAATAGCTCGATAGCCCTCCTGCTGCCTTGGTCGAGCTACCACCCCTTAAAAGGATCTGAGTGTAAGAGCATAGTTGCCCTCCTGATCTCGAGACCAGGAAATAACTCGATAGCCCTCCTGTTGCCTTGGTCGAGCTACCACCCCCAAGAAGGATCTGAGTGTAAGAGCATAGTTGCCCTCCCGATCTCGAGACAATGAAATAGCTCGATAGCCCTCTGATGCCTTGGTCGGGCTACCACCCCCAAGAAGGATCTGAGTGTAAGAGCATAGTTGCCCTCCAGATCTCGAGACTAGGAAATAGATCGATAGCCCTCCTGATGCCTTGGTCGGGATACCACCCCCAAGAAGGATTAGAGTGTAAGAGCGTAGCTGCCCTCCAGATCTCGAGACCAGGAAATAGCTCGATAGCCCTCATGTTGCGTTGGTCGAGCTACCACCCCCAATAAGGATCTGAGTGTAAGAGCATAGTTGCCCTCCCGATCTCGAGACAAGGAAATAGCTCGATAGCCCTCATGATGCCTTGGTCGGACTACCGCCCCCAAGAAGGATCTGCGTGTAAGAGCATAGTTGCCCTCCCGATCTCGAGACAAGGAAATAGCTCGATAGCCCTCCTGATGCCTTGGTCGGGCTACCACCCTCATGAAGGATCTGAGTGTAAGAGCATAGTTGCCCTCCAGATCTCGAGACTAGGAAATAGCTCGATAGGCCTCCTGCTGCCTTGGTCGGGCTACCACCCCCAAGAAGGATTTGAGTGTAAGAGCATAGTTGCCCTCCAGATCTCGAGACCTGGAAATAGCTCGATAGCCCTCCTGATACCTTGGTCGAGCTACCACCCCCAAGAAGGATTTGAGTGTAAGAGCATAGTTACCCTCCAGATCTCGACACCTAGAAATAGCTCGATAGCCCTCTTGATGCCTTGGTCGGGCTACCATACCCAAGAAGGATCTGAGTGTAAGAGCATAGGTCCCCTCCAGATCTCGTCACCAAGAAATAGCTCGATAGCCCTCATGATGCCTTGGTCGGGCTACCGCCCCCAAGAAGGATCTGAGTGTAAGAGCAAAGTTGCCATCCAGATCTCAAGACCAGGAAATAGCTCGATAGCCCTCATGTTGCCTTGGTTGGGCTACCACCCACAAGAAGGATCTAAGTGTAAGAGCATAGTTGCCCTCCAGATCTCGAGACCAGTAAATAGCTCGATAGCCCTCCTGACGCCTTGGTCGGGCTACCATCCCCAAGAAGGATCTGGGTGTAAGAGCATAGTTGGCCTCACGATCTCGAGACAAGGAAATAGCTCGATAGCCCTCATGATGCCTTGGTCGGACTACCGCCCCCAAGAAGGATCTAAGTGTAAGAACATAGTTGCCTTCCAGATCTCAAGACCAGGAAATAGCTCGATAGCCCTCCTGTTGCCTTGGTTGGGCTACCACCCACAATAAGGATCTAAGTGTAAGAGCATAGTTGCCCTTCAGATCTCGAGACCAGTAAATAGCTCGATAGCCCTCCTGATGCCTTGGTCGGGCTACCACCCCCAAGAAGGATCTGAGTGTAAGACCATAGTTGCCCTCCAGATCTCGAGACTAGGAAATAGCTCGATAGCCCTCCTGCTGCCTTGGTCGAGCTACCACCCCTTAAAATGATCTGAGTGTAAGAGCATAGTTGCCCTCCTGATCTCGAGACCAGGAAATAACTCGATAGCCCTCCTGTTGCCTTGGTCGAGCTACCACCCCCAAGAAGGATCTGAGTGTAAGAGCATAGTTGCCCTCCCGATCTCGAGACAATGAAATAGCTCGATAGCCCTCTGATGCCTTGGTCGGGCTACCACCCCCAAGAAGGATCTGAGTGTAAGAGCATAGTTGCCCTCCAGATCTCGAGACTAGGAAATAGATCGATAGCCCTCCTGATGCCTTGGTCGGGATACCACCCCCAAGAAGGATTAGAGTGTAAGAGCGTAGCTGCCCTCCAGATCTCGAGACCAGGAAATAGCTCGATAGCCCTCATGTTGCGTTGGTCGAGCTACCACCCCCAATAAGGATCTGAGTGTAAGAGCATAGTTGCCCTCCCGATCTCGAGACAAGGAAATAGCTCGATAGCCCTCATGATGCCTTGGTCGGACTACCGCCCCCAAGAAGGATCTGCGTGTAAGAGCATAGTTGCCCTCCCGATCTCGAGACAAGGAAATAGCTCGATAGCCCTCCTGATGCCTTGGTCGGGCTACCACCCTCATGAAGGATCTGAGTGTAAGAGCATAGTTGCCCTCCAGATCTCGAGACTAGGAAATAGCTCGATAGGCCTCCTGCTGCCTTGGTCGGGCTACCACCCCCAAGAAGGATTTGAGTGTAAGAGCATAGTTGCCCTCCAGATCTCGAGACCTGGAAATAGCTCGATAGCCCTCCTGATACCTTGGTCGAGCTACCACCCCCAAGAAGGATTTGAGTGTAAGAGCATAGTTACCCTCCAGATCTCGACACCTAGAAATAGCTCGATAGCCCTCTTGATGCCTTGGTCGGGCTACCATCCCCAAGAAGGATCTGAGTGTAAGAGCATAGGTCCCCTCCAGATCTCCTCACCAAGAAATAGCTCGATAGCCCTCATGTTGCCTTGGTTGGGCTACCACCCACAAGAAGGATCTAAGTGTAAGAGCATAGTTGCCCTCCAGATCTCGAGACCAGTAAATAGCTCGATAGCCCTCTTGACGCCTTGGTCGGGCTACCATCCCCAAGAAGGATCTGGGTGTAAGAGCATAGTTGCCCTCCAGATCTCGAGACTAGGAAATAGATCGATAGCCCTCCTGATGCCTTGGTCGGGCTACCATCCCCAAGAAGGATTAGAGTGTAAGAGCATAGTTGCCCTCCAAATCTCGAGACCAGAAATAGCTCGATAGCCCTCATGTTGCGTTGGTCGGGATACCACCCCCATGAAGGATCTGAGTGTAAGAGCATAGTTGCCCTCCAGATCTCGAGACTAGGAAATAGATCGATAGGCCTCCTGCTGCCTTGGTCGGGATACCACCCCCAAGAAGGATTAGAGTGTAAGAGCGTAGCTGCCCTCCAGATCTCGAGACCAGGAAATAGCTCGATAGCCCTCATGTTGCGTTGGTCGAGCTACCACCCCCAATAAGGATCTGAGTGTAAGAGCATAGTTGCCCTCCCGATCTCGAGACAAGGAAATAGCTCGATAGCCCTCATGATGCCTAGGTCGGACTACCGCCCCCAAGAAGGATCTGAGTGTAAGAGCATAGTTGCCCTCCAGATCTCGAGACCAGGAAATAGCTCGATAGCCCTCATGTTACCTTGGTCGACCTACCACCCCCAAGAAGGATCTGAGTGTAAGAGCATAGTTGCCCTCCAGATCTCGAGTTTAGGAAATAGCTTGATAGCTCTCCTGATTCCTTGGTCGGGCTACCGACCCCAAGAAGGATCTGAGTGTAAGAGCATAGTTGCCTTCCAGATCTCAAGACTAGGAAATAGCTCGATAGCCCTCCTGATGCCTCGGTCGGGCTACCACCCTCAAGAAGGATCTGAGTGTAAGAGCATAGTTGCCCTCCAGATCTCGAGAACAGGAAATAGCTTGATAGCCCTCATGTTACCTTGGTCGAGCTACCATCCCCAAGAAGGATCTAAGTGTAAGAGCATAGTTGCCCTCCAGATCTCGAGACTAGGAAATAGCTCGATAGCCCTCCTGATGCCTTGGTCGGGCTACCACCCCCAATAAGGATCTGAGTGTAAGAGCATAGTTACCCTCCAGATCTCGAGACCAGGAAATAGCTC
>JANJYJ010000995.1:277780-328358 GCA_033220585.1 Dipteronia sinensis
CATAGTTGCCCTCCAGATCTCGAGACCAGGAATAGCTCGATAGCCCTCATGTTGCGTTGGTCGAGCTACCACCCCCAATAAGGATCTGAGTGTAAGAGCATAGTTGCCCTCCCGATCTCGAGACAAGGAAATAGCTCGATAGCCCTCATGATGCCTTGGTCGGACTACCGCCCCCAAGAAGGATCTGAGTGTAAGAGCATAGTTGCCCTCCCGATCTCGAGACAAGGAAATAGCTCGATAGCCCTCCTGATGCCTTGGTCGGGCTACCACCCCCAAGAAGGATCTGAGTGTAAGAGCATAGTTGCCCTCCAGATCTCGAGACTAGGAAATAGCTCGATAGGCCTCCTGCTGCCTTGGTCGGGCTACGACCCCCAAGAAGGATTTGAGTGTAAGAGCATAGTTGCCCTCCAGATCTCAAGACCTGGAAATAGCTCGATAGCCCTCCTGCTGCCTTGGTCGGGCTACCACCCCCAAGAAGGATTTGAGTGTAAGAGCATAGTTGCCCTCCAGATCTCGAGACCTGGAAATAGCTCGATAGCCCTCTTGATGCCTTGGTCGGGCTACCATCCCCAAGAAGGATCTGAGTGTAAGAGCGTAGGTCCCCTCCAGATCTTGTCACCAAGAAATAGCTCGATAGCCCTCATGATGCCTTGGTCGGGCTACCGCCCCCAAGAAGGATTTGAGTGTAAGAGCAAAGTTGCCTTCCAGATCTCAAGACCAGGAAATAGCTCGATAGCCCTCTTGATGCCTTGGTCGGGCTACCATCCCCAAGAAGGATCTGAGTTTAAGAGCATAGGTCCCCTCCAGATCTCGTCACCAAGAAATAGCTCGATAGCCCTCATGATGCCTTGGTCAGGCTACCGCCCCCAAGAAGGATCTGAGTGTAAGAGCAAAGTTGCCTTCCAGATCTCAAGACCAGGAAATAGCTCGATAGCCCTCCTGTTGCCTTGGTCGAGCTACCACCCCCAAGAAGGATCTGAGTGTAAGAGCATAGTTGCCCTCCCGATCTCGAGACAAGGAAATAGCTTGATAGCCCTCTGATGACTTGGTCGGGCTACCACCCCCAAGAAGGATCTGAGTGTAAGAGCATAGTTGCCCTCCAGATCTCGAGACCAGGAAATAACTCGATAGCCCTCCTGTTGCCTTGGTCGAGCTACCACCCCCAAGAAGGATCTGAGTGTAAGACCATAGTTGCCCTCCAGATCTCGAGACTAGGAAATAGATCGATAGCCCTTCTGAGGCCTTGGTCGGGCTACCACCCCCAAGAAGGATTAGAGTGTAAGAGCATAGTTGCCCTCCAGATCTCGAGACCAGGAAATAGCTCGATAGCCCTCATGTTGCGTTGGTCGAGCTACCACCCCCAATAAGGATCTGAGTGTAAGAGCATAGTTGCCCTCCCGATCTCGAGACAAGGAAATAGCTCGATAGCCCTCATGATGCCTTGGTCGGACTACCGCCCCCAAGAAGGATCTGAGTGTAAGAGCATAGTTGCCCTCCCGATCTCGAGACAAGGAAATAGCTCGATAGCGCTCCTGATGCCTTGGTCGGGCTACCACCCCCAAGAAGGATCTGAGTGTAAGAGCATAGTTGCCCTCCAGATCTCGAGACTAGGAAATAGCTCGATAGGCCTCCTGCTGCCTTGGTCGGGCTACGACCCCCAAGAAGGATTTGAGTGTAAGAGCATAGTTGCCCTCCAGATCTCAAGACCTGGAAATAGCTCGATAGCCCTCCTGCTGCCTTGGTCGGGCTACCACCCCCAAGAAGGATTTGAGTGTAAGAGCATAGTTGCCCTCCAGATCTCAAGACCTGGAAATAGCTCGATAGCCCTCCTGATACCTTGGTCGAGCTACCACCACTAAGAAGGATCTGAGTGTAAGAGCATAGTTGCCCTCCCGATCTCGAGACAAGGAAATAGCTCGATAGCCCTCCTGATGCCTTGGTCGGACTACCACCCCCAAGAAGGATCTGAGTGTAAGAGCATAGTTGCCCTCCAGATCTCGAGACTAGGAAATAGCTTGATAGCCCTCCTCATGCCTTGGTCGGGCTACCACCCCCAAGAAGGATCTGAGTGTAAGAGCATAGTTGCCCTCCAGATCTCGAGACTACGAAATAGCTCGATAGGCCTCCTGCTGCCTTGGTCGGGCTACCACCCCCAAGAAGGATTTGAGTGTAAGAGCATAGTTGCCCTCCAGATCTCGAGACCTAGAAATAGCTCGATAGCAGTCTTGATGCCTTGGTCGGGCTACCATCCCCAAGAAGGATCTGAGTGTAAGAGCATAGGTCCCCTCCAGATCTCGTCACCAAGAAATAGCTCGATAGCCCTCATGATGCCTTGGTCGGGCTACCGCCCCCAAGAAGGATCTGAGTGTAAGAGCAAAGTTGCCTTCCAGATCTCAAGACGAGGAAATAGCTCGATAGCCCTCATGTTGCCTTGGTTGGGCTACCACCCACAAGAAGGATCTAAGTGTAAGAGCATAGTTGCCCTCCAGATCACGAGACCAGTAAATAGCTCGATAGCCCTCATGATGCCTTGGTCAGGCTACCACCCCCAAGAAGGATCTGAGTGTAAGAGCATAGTTGCCCTCCAGATCTCTCGACCTGGAAATAGCTCGATAGCCCTCCTGTTGCCTTGGTCGAGCTACCACCCTCAAGAAGGATCTGAGTGTAAAAGCACAGTTACCCACCAGATCTCGAGACCAGGAAATAGCTTGATAGCCCTCCTGATGCCTTGGTCGGGCTACCACCCCCAAGAAGGATCTGAGTGTAAGAGCGTAGTTGCCTTCCAGATCTCAAGACCAGGAAATAGCTCGATAGCCCTCCTGTTGCCTTGGTCGGGCAACCACCCACAAGAAGGATCTAAGTGTAAGAGCATAGTTGCCCTCCAAATCTCGAGACCAGGAAATAGCTCGATAGCCCTTCTGTTGCCTTGGTCGAGCTACCACCATCAAGAAGTACTGAGTGTAAGAGCATAGTTGCCCTCTAGATCTCGAGACCAGGAAATAGCTTGATAGCCCTCCTGATGCCTTGGTCGTGCTACCACCCCCAAGAAGAATCTGAGTGTAAGAGCATAGTTGCCTTCCACATCTCAAGACCAGGAAATAGCTCGATAGCCCTCCTGCTGCCTTGGTCGGGCTACCACCCCCAAGAAGGATTTGAGTGTAAGAGCATAGTTGCCCTCCAGATCTCGAGACCTGGAAATAGCTCGATAGCCCTCCTGTTGCCTTGGTCGGGCTACCATCCCCAAGAAGGATCTAAGTGTAAGAGCATAGTTGCCCTCCAGATCTCGAGACCAGTAAATAGCTCGATAGCCCTCCTGATGCCTTGGTCGGGCTACCACCCCCAAGAAGGATCTGAGTGTAAGAGCATAGTTGCCCTCCAGATCTAGAGACAACGAAATAGCTCGATAGCCCTCCTGATGTCTTGGTCGGGCTACCATCCCCAAGAAGGATCTGAGTGTAAGAGCATAGTTGCCCTCCAGATCTTGAGACTAGGAAATAGCTAGATAGCCCTACTGATGCCTTGGTCGGGCTACCACCCCCAAGAAGGATCTGAGTGTAAGAGCATAGTTACCCTCCAGATCTCGAGACCAGGAAATAGCTCGATATCCCTCTTGTTGCCTTGGTCGAGCTACCACCCCCAAGAAGGATCTGAGTGTAAGAGCCTAGTTGACCTCCAGATCTCAAGACCAGGAAATAGCTCGATAGCCCTCCTGTTGCCTTGGTTGAGCTGCCACCATCAAGAAGTACTGAGTGTAAGTGCATAGTTGCCCTCCAGATCTCGAGACCAGGAAATAGCTTGATAGCCCTCCTGATGCCTTGGTCGTGCTACCACCCCCAAGAAGGATCTGAGTGTAAGAGCATAGTTGCCTTCCAGATCTCAAGACCAGGAAATAGCTCGATAGCCCTCCTGTTGCCTTGGTCGGGCTACCACCCCCAAGAAGGATCTGAGTGTAAGAGCATAGTTTCCCTCCAGATCTCGAGACTAGGAAATAGCTCGATAGCCCTTTGGATGCCTTGGTTGGGCTACCACCCCCAAGAAGGATTTGAGTGTAAGAGCATAGTAGCCCTCCAGATCTCGAGAACAGGAAATAGCTCGATAGCCCTCATGTTGCCTTGGTTGGGCTACCACCCCCAAGAAGGATTTGAGTGTAAGAGCATAGTAGCCCTCCAGATCTCGAGAACAGGAAATAGCTCGATAGCCCTCATGTTGCCTTGGTCGAGCTACCACCCTCAAGAAGGATCTAAGTGTAAGAGCATAGTTGCCCTCCAGATCTCGAGACCAGTAAATAGCTCGATAGCCCTCCTGATGCCTTGGTCGGGCTAACACCGCCAAGAAGGATCTGAGTGTAAGAGCATAGTTGCCCTCCAGATCTCGAGACCTGGAAATAGCTCGATAACCCTCCTGATGTCTTGGTCGAGCTACCACCCCCAAGAAGGATCTGAGTGTAAGAGCACAGTTGCCCTCCAGATCTCGAGACCAGGAAATAACCCGATAGCCCTCCTGTTGCTTTGGTCGAGCTACCACCCCCAAGAAGGATCTGAGTGTAAGAGCATAGTTGCCCTCCAGATCTCGAGACCAGGAAATAACTCGATAGCCCTCCTGTTGCCTTGGTCGAGCTACCACCATCGAGAAGTACTGAGTGTAAGAGCATAGTTGCCCTCCAGATCTCGAGACCAGGAAATAGCTTGATAGCCCTCTTGATGCCTTGGTCGTGCTACCACCCCCAAGAAGGATCTGAGTGTAAGAGCATAGTTGCCTTCCAGATCTCAAGACCAGGAAATAGCTCGATAGCCCTCCTGCTGCCTTGGTCGGGCTACCACCCCCAAGAAGGATTTGAGTGTAAGAGCATAGTTGCCCTCCAGATCTCGAGACCTGGAAATTTCTCGATAGCCCTCCTGTTGCCTTGGTCGGGCTACCATCCCCAAGAAGGATCTAAGTGTAAGAGCATAGTTGCCCTCCAGATCTCGAGACCAGTAAATAGCTCGATAGCCATCCTGATGCCTTGGTCGGGCTACCACCCCCAAGAAGGATCTGAGTGTAAGAGCATAGTTGCCCTCCAGATCTAGAGACCATGAAATAGCTCGATAGCTCTCCTGATGTCTTGGTCGGGCTACCATCCCCAAGAAGGATCTGAGTGTAAGAGCATAGTTGCCCTCCAGATCTTGAGACTAGGAAATAGCTAGATAGCCCTACTGATGCCTTGGTCGGGCTACCACCCCCAAGAAGGATCTGAGTGTAAGAGCATAGTTACCCTCCAGATCTCGAGACCAGGAAATAGCTCGATATCCCTCTTGTTGCCTTGGTCGAGCTACCACCCCCAAGAAGGATCTGAGTGTAAGAGCCTAGTTGCCCTCCAGATCTCAAGACCAGGAAATAGCTCGATAGCCCTCCTGTTGCCTTGGTCGAGCTGCCACCCTCAAGAAGTACTGAGTGTAAGTGCATAGTTTCCCTCCAGATCTCGAGACTAGGAAATAGCTCGATAGCCCTTCGGATGCCTTGGTCGGGCTACCACCCCCAAGAAGGATTTGAGTGTAAGAGCATAGTAGCCCTCCAGATCTCGAGAACAGGAAATAGCTCGATAGCCCTCATGTTGCCTTGGTCGAGCTACCACCCTCAAGAAGGATCTAAGTGTAAGAGCATAGTTGCCCTCCAGATCTCGAGACCAGTAAATAGCTCGATAGCCCTCCTGATGCCTTGGTCGGGCTAACACCGCCAAGAAGGATCTGAGTGTAAGAGCATAGTTGCCCTCCAGATCTCGAGACCTGGAAATAGCTCGATAACCCTCCTGATGTCTTGGTCGAGCTACCACCCCCAAGAAGGATCTGAGTGTAAGAGCACAGTTGCCCTCCAGATCTCGAGACCAGGAAATAACCCGATAGCCCTCCTGTTGCTTTGGTCGAGCTACCACCCCCAAGAAGGATCTGAGTGTAAGAGCATAGTTGCCCTCCAGATCTCGAGACCAGGAAATAACTCGATAGCCCTCCTGTTGCCTTGGTCGAGCTACCACCATCGAGAAGTACTGAGTGTAAGAGCATAGTTGCCCTCCAGATCTCGAGACCAGGAAATAGCTTGATAGCCCTCCTGATGCCTTGGTCGTGCTACCACCCCCAAGAAGGATCTGAGTGTAAGAGCATAGTTGCCTTCCAGATCTCAAGACCAGGAAATAGCTCGATAGCCCTCCTGCTGCCTTGGTCGGGCTACCACCCCCAAGAAGGATTTGAGTGTAAGAGCATAGTTGCCCTCCAGATCTCGAGACCTGGAAATTTCTCGATAGCCCTCCTGTTGCCTTGGTCGGGCTACCATCCCCAAGAAGGATCTAAGTGTAAGAGCATAGTTGCCCTCCAGATCTCGAGACCAGTAAATAGCTCGATAGCCCTCCTGATGCCTTGGTCGGGCTACCACCCCCAAGAAGGATCTGAGTGTAAGAGCATAGTTGCCCTCCAGATCTAGAGACCATGAAATAGCTCGATATCCCTCTTGTTGCCTTGGTCGAGCTACCACCCTCAAGAAGGATCTAAGTGTAAGAGCATAGTTGCCCTCCAGATCTCGAGACCAGTAAATAGCTCGATATCCCTCCTGATGCCTTGGTCGGGCTAACACCGCCAAGAATGATCTGAGTGTAAGAGCATAATTGCCCTACAGATCTCGAGACCTGGAAATAGCTCGATAACCCTCCTGATGTCTTGGTCGAGCTACCACCCCCAAGAAGGATTTGAGTGTAAGAGCATAGTTGCCCTCCAGATCTAGAGACCATGAAATAGCTCGATAGCCCTCCTAATGCCTTGGTCGGGCTACCATCCCCAAGAAGGATCTGAGTGTATGAGCATAGTTGCCCTCCAGATCTTGAGACTAGGAAATAGCTCGATAGCCCTCCTGATGCCTTGGTCGGGCTACCACCCCCAAGAAGGATCTGAGTGTAAGAGCATAGTTACCCTCCAGATCTCGAGACCAGGAAATAGCTCGATAGCCCTCTTGTTGCCTTGGTCGAGCTACCACCCCCAAGAAGGATCTGAGTGTAAGAGCCTAGTTGACCTTCAGATCTCAAGACCAAGAAATTTCTCGATAGCCCTCCTGTTGCTTTGGTCGAGCTACCACCCTCAAGAAGTACTGAGTGTAAGAGCACAGTTGCCCTCCAGATCTCGAGAACAGGAAATAACCCGATAGCCCTCCTGTTGCTTTGGTCGAGCTACCGCCCCCAAGAAGGATCTGAGTGTAAGAGCATAGTTGCCCTCCAGATCTCGAGACCAGGAAATAACTCGATAGCCCTCTTGTTGCCTTGGTCGAGCTACCACCCCCAAGAAGGATCTGAGTGTAAGAGCCTAGTTGCCCTCTAGATCTCGAGACCAGGAAATAGCTCGATATCCCTCCTGTTGCCGTGGTCGAGCTACCACCATCAAGAAGTACTGAGTGTAAGAGCATAGTTGCCCTCCAGATCTCGAGACCAGGAAATAGCTTGATAGCCCTCCTGATGCCTTGGTCGTGCTACCACCCTTAAGAAGGATCTGAGTGTAAGAGCATAGTTGCCTTCCAGATCTCAAGACCATGAAATAGCTCGATAGCCCTCCTGATGCCTTGGTCGGGCTACCATCCCCAAGAAGGATCTGAGTGTATGAGCATGGTTGCCCTCCAGATCTTGAGACTAGGAAATAGCTCGATAGCCCTCCTGATGCCTTGGTCGGGCTACCACCCCCAAGAAGGATCTGAGTGTAAGAGCATAGTTACCCTCCAGATCTCGAGACCAGGAAATAGCTCGATAGCCCTCTTGTTGCCTTGGTCGAGCTACCACCCCCAAGAAGGATCTGAGTGTAAGAGCCTAGTTGACCTCCAGATCTCAAGACCAAGAAATTTCTCGATAGCCCTCCTGTTGCTTTGGTCGAGCTACCACCCTCAAGAAGTACTGAGTGTAAGAGCACAATTGCCCTCCAGATCTCGAGAACAGGAAATAACCCGATAGCCCTCCTGTTGCTTTGGTCGAGCTACCACCCCCAAGAAGGATCTGAGTGTAAGAGCATAGTTTCCCTCCAGATCTCGAGACTAGGAAATAGCTCGATAGCCCTTTGGATGCCTTGGTTGGGCTACCACCCCCAAGAAGGATTTGAGTGTAAGAGCATAGTAGCCCTCCAGATCTCGAGAACAGGAAATAGCTCGATAGCCCTCATGTTGCCTTGGTCGAGCTACCACCCTCAAGAAGGATCTAAGTGTAAGAGCATAGTTGCCCTCCAGATCTCGAGACCAGTAAATAGCTCGATAGCCCTCCTGATGCCTTGGTCGGGCTAACACCGCCAAGAAGGATCTGAGTGTAAGAGCATAGTTGCCCTCCAGATCTCGAGACCTGGAAATAGCTCGATAACCCTCCTGATGTCTTGGTCGAGCTACCACCCCCAAGAAGGATCTGAGTGTAAGAGCACAGTTGCCCTCCAGATCTCGAGACCAGGAAATAACCCGATAGCCCTCCTGTTGCTTTGGTCGAGCTACCACCCCCAAGAAGGATCTGAGTGTAAGAGCATAGTTGCCCTCCAGATCTCGAGACCAGGAAATAACTCGATAGCCCTCCTGTTGCCTTGGTCGAGCTACCACCATCGAGAAGTACTGAGTGTAAGAGCATAGTTGCCCTCCAGATCTCGAGACCAGGAAATAGCTTGATAGCCCTCCTGATGCCTTGGTCGTGCTACCACCCCCAAGAAGGATCTGAGTGTAAGAGCATAGTTGCCTTCCAGATCTCAAGACCAGGAAATAGCTCGATAGCCCTCCTGCTGCCTTGGTCGGGCTACCACCCCCAAGAAGGATTTGAGTGTAAGAGCATAGTTGCCCTCCAGATCTCGAGACCTGGAAATTTCTCGATAGCCCTCCTGTTGCCTTGGTCGGGCTACCATCCCCAAGAAGGATCTAAGTGTAAGAGCATAGTTGCCCTCCAGATCTCGAGACCAGTAAATAGCTCGATAGCCCTCCTGATGCCTTGGTCGGGCTACCACCCCCAAGAAGGATCTGAGTGTAAGAGCATAGTTGCCCTCCAGATCTAGAGACCATGAAATAGCTCGATAGCTCTCCTGATGTCTTGGTCGGGCTACCATCCCCAAGAAGGATCTGAGTGTAAGAGCATAGTTGCCCTCCAGATCTTGAGACTAGTAAATAGCTAGATAGCCCTACTGATGCCTTGGTCGGGCTACCACCCCCAAGAAGGATCTGAGTGTAAGAGCATAGTTACCAGATCTCGAGACCAGGAAATAGCTCGATATCCCTCTTGTTGCCTTGGTCGAGCTACCACCCCCAAGAAGGATCTGAGTGTAAGAGCCTAGTTGCCCTCCAGATCTCAAGACCAGGAAATAGCTCGATAGCCCTCCTGTTGCCTTGGTCGAGCTGCCACCCTCAAGAAGTACTGAGTGTAAGTGCATAGTTTCCCTCCAGATCTCGAGACTAGGAAATAGCTCGATAGCCCTTCGGATGCCTTGGTCGGGCTACCACCCCCAAGAAGGATTTGAGTGTAAGAGCATAGTAGCCCTCCAGATCTCGAGAACAGGAAATAGCTCGATAGCCCTCATGTTGCCTTGGTCGAGCTACCACCCTCAAGAAGGATCTAAGTGTAAGAGCATAGTTGCCCTCCAGATCTCGAGACCAGTAAATAGCTCGATAGCCCTCCTGATGCCTTGGTCGGGCTAACACCGCCAAGAAGGATCTGAGTGTAAGAGCATAATTGCCCTACAGATCTCGAGACCTGGAAATAGCTCGATAACCCTCCTGATGTCTTGGTCGAGCTACCACCCCCAAGAAGGATTTGAGTGTAAGAGCATAGTTGCCCTCCAGATCTAGAGACCATGAAATAGCTCGATAGCCCTCCTGATGCCTTGGTCGGGCTACCATCCCCAAGAAGGATCTGAGTGTATGAGCATAGTTGCCCTCCAGATCTTGAGACTAGGAAATAGCTCGATAGCCCTCCTGATGCCTTGGTCGGGCTACCACCCCCAAGAAGGATCTGAGTGTAAGAGCATAGTTACCCTCCAGATCTCGAGACCAGGAAATAGCTCGATAGCCCTCTTGTTGCCTTGGTCGAGCTACCACCCCCAAGAAGGATCTGAGTGTAGGAGCCTAGTTGACCTCCAGATCTCAAGACCAAGAAATTTCTCGATAGCCCTCCTGTTGCATTGGTCGAGCTACCACCCTCAAGAAGTACTGAGTGTAAGAGCACAGTTGCCCTCCAGATCTCGAGAACAGGAAATAACCCGATAGCCCTCCTGTTGCTTTGGTCGAGCTACCACCCCCAAGAAGGATCTGAGTGTAAGAGCATAGTTGCCCTCCAGATCTCGAGACCAGGAAATAACTCGATAGCCCTCTTGTTGCCTTGGTCGAGCTACCACCCCCAAGAAGGATCTGAGTGTAAGAGCCTAGTTGCCCTCTAGATCTCGAGACCAGCAAATTGCTCGATAGCCCTCCTGTTGCCTTGGTCGAGCTACCACCATCAAGAAGTACTGAGTGTAAGAGCATAGTTGCCCTCCAGATCTCGAGACCAGGAAATAGCTTGATAGACCTCCTGATGCCTTGGTCGTGCTACCACCCTTAAGAAGGATCTGAGTGTAAGAGCATAGTTGCCTTCCAGATCTCAAGACCATGAAATAGCTCGATAGCCCTCCTGATGCCTTGGTCGGGCTACCATCCCCAAGAAGGATCTGAGTGTATGAGCATAGTTGCCCTCCAGATCTTGAGACTAGGAAATAGCTCGATAGCCCTCCTGATGCCTTGGTCGGGCTACCACCCCCAAGAAGGATCTGAGTGTAAGAGCATAGTTACCCTCCAGATCTCGAGACCAGGAAATAGCTCGATAGCCCTATTGTTGCCTTGGTCGAGCTACCACCCCCAAGAAGGATCTGAGTGTAAGAGCCTAGTTGACCTCCAGATCTCAAGACCAAGAAATTTCTCGATAGCCCTCCTGTTGCTTTGGTCGAGCTACCACCCTCAAGAAGTACTGAGTGTAAGAGCACAGTTGCCCTCCAGATCTCGAGAACAGGAAATAACCCGATAGCCCTCCTGTTGCTTTGGTCGAGCTACCACCCCCAAGAAGGATCTGAGTGTAAGAGCATAGTTGCCCTCCAGATCTCGAGACCAGGAAATAACTCGATAGCCCTCTTGTTGCCTTGGTCGAGCTACCACCCCCAAGAAGGATCTGAGTGTAAGAGCCTAGTTGCCCTCTAGATCTCGAGACCAGGAAATAGCTCGATAGCCCTCCTGTTGCCTTGGTCGAGCTACCACCATCAAGAAGTACTGAGTGTAAGAGCATAGTTGCCCTCCAGATCTCGAGACCAGGAAATAGCTTGATAGCCCTCCTGATGCCTTGGTCGTGCTACCACCCTTAAGAAGGATCTGAGTGTAAGAGCATAGTTGCCTTCCAGATCTCAAGACCAGGAAATAGCTCGATAGCCCTCCTGCTGCCTTGGTCGGGCTACCACCCCCAAGAAGGATTTGAGTGTAAGAGCATAGTTGCCCTCCAGATCTCGAGACCTGGAAATAGCTCGATAGCCCTCCTGTTGCCTTGGTCGGGCTACCATCCCCAAGAAGGATCTAAGTGTAAGAGCATAGTTGCCCTCCAGATCTCGAGACCAGTAAATAGCTCGATAGCCCTCCTGATGTCTTGGTCGGGCTACCATCCCCAAGAAGGATCTGAGTGTAAGAGCATAGTTGCCCTCCAGATCTTGAGACTAGGAAATAGCTAGATAGCCCTACTGATGCCTTGGTCGGGCTACCACCCCCAAGAAGGATCTGAGTGTAAGAGCATAGTTACCCTCCAGATCTCGAGACCAGGAAATAGCTCGATATCCCTCTTGTTGCCTTGGTCGAGCTACCACCCCCAAGAAGGATCTGAGTGTAAGAGCCTAGTTGACCTCCAGATCTCAAGACCAAGAAATTTCTCGATAGCCCTCCTGTTGCTTTGGTCGAGCTACCACCCTCAAGAAGTACTGAGTGTAAGAGCACAGTTGCCCTCCAGATCTCGAGAACAGGAAATAACCCGATAGCCCTCCTGTTGCTTTGGTCGAGCTACCACCCCCAAGAAGGATCTGAGTGTAAGAGCATAGTTGCCCTCCAGATCTCGAGACCAGGAAATAACTCGATAGCCCTCTTGTTGCCTTGGTCGAGCTACCACCCCCAAGAAGGATCTGAGTGTAAGAGCCTAGTTGCCCTCTAGATCTCGAGACCAGGAAATAGCTCGATAGCCCTCCTGTTGCCTTGGTCGAGCTACCACCATCAAGAAGTACTGAGTGTAAGAGCATAGTTGCCCTCCAGTTCTCGAGACCAGGAAATAGCTTGATAGCCCTCCTGATGCCTTGGTCGTGCTACCACCCTTAAGAAGGATCTGAGTGTAAGAGCATAGTTGCCTTCCAGATCTCAAGACCAGGAAATAGCTCGATAGCCCTCCTGCTGCCTTGGTCGGGCTACCACCCCCAAGAAGGATTTGAGTGTAAGAGCATAGTTGCCCTCCAGATCTCGAGACCTGGAAATAGCTCGATAGCCCTCCTGTTGCCTTGGTCGGGCTACCATCCCCAAGAAGGATCTAAGTGTAAGAGCATAGTTGCCCTCCAGATCTCGAGACCAGTAAATAGCTCGATAGCCCTCCTGATGCCTTGGTCGGGCTACCACCCCCAAGAAGGATCTGAGTGTAAGAGCATAGTTGCCCTCCAGATCTAGAGACCATGAAATAGCTCGATAGCCCTCCTGATGTCTTGGTCGGGCTACCATCCCCAAGAAGGATCTGAGTGTAAGAGCATAGTTGCCCTCCAGATCTTGAGACTAGGAAATAGCTAGATAGCCCTACTGATGCCTTGGTCGGGCTACCACCCCCAAGAAGGATCTGAGTGTAAGAGCATAGTTACCCTCCAGATCTCGAGACCAGGAAATAGCTCGATATCCCTCTTGTTGCCTTGGTCGAGCTACCACCCCCAAGAAGGATCTTAGTGTAAGAGCATAGTTGCCTTCCAGATCTCAAGACCAGGAAATAGCTCGATGGCCCTCCTGTTGCCTTGGTCGGGCTACCACCCACAAGAAGGATCTAAGTGTAAGAGCATAGTTGCCATCCAGATCTCGAGACCAGTAAATAGCTCGATAGCCCTCCTGATGCCTTGGTCGGGCTAACACCGCCAAGAAGGATCTGAGTGTAAGAGCATAGTTGCCCTCCAGATCTCGAGACCTGGAAATAGCTCGATAACCCTCCTAATGTCTTGGTCGAGCTACCACCCCCAAGAAGGATCTGAGTGTAAGAGCACAGTTGCCCTCCAGATCTCGAGACCAGGAAATAACTCGATAGCCCTCATGTTGCCTTGGTCGAGCTACCACCCCCAAGAAGGATCTGAGTGTAAGAGCATAGTTGCCTTCCAGATCTCAAGACCAGGAAATAGCTCGATGGCCCTCCTGTTGCCTTGGTCGGGCTACCACCCACAAGAAGGATCTAAGTGTAAGAGCATAGTTGCCATCCAGATCTCGAGACCAGTAAATAGCTAGATAGCCCTCCTGATGCCTTGGTCGGGCTAACACCGCCAAGAAGGATCTGAGTGTAAGAGCATAGTTGCCCTCCAGATCTCGAGACCTGGAAATAGCTCGATAACCCTCCTGATGTCTTGGTCGAGCTACCACCCCCAAGAAGGATCTGAGTGTAAGAGCACAGTTGCCCTCCAGATCTCGAGACCAGGAAATAACTCGATAGCCCTCATGTTGCCTTGGTCGAGCTACCACCCCCAAGAAGGATCTGAGTGTAAGAGCATAATTGCCCTCCAGATCTCGAGACCAGGAAATAGCTCGATAGCCCTCATGTTGCCTTGGTCGAGCTACCACCCCAATAAGGATTTGAGTGTAAGAGCATAGTTGCCCTCCAGATTTAGAGACCATGAAATAGCTCGATAGCCCTCTTGATGCCTTGGTCGGGCTACCATCCCCAAGAAGGATCTGAGTGTAAGAGCATAGTTGCCCTCCAGATCTGGAGACTAGGAAATAGTTAGATAGCCATCCTGATGCCTTGGTCGGGCTACCACCCCCAAGAAGGATCTGAGTGTAAGAGCATAGTTACCCTCCACATCTCGAGACCAGGAAATAGCTCGATAGCCCTCTTGTTGCCTTGGTCGAGCTACCACCGCCAAGAAGGATCTGAGTGTAATAGCCTAGTTGCCTTCCAGATCTCAAGACCAGGAAATAGCTCGATAGCCCTCCTGTTGCCTTGGTCGGGCTACCACCCACAAGAAGGATCTAAGTATAAGAGCATAGTTGCCATCCAGATCTCGAGACCAGTAAATAGATCGATAGCCCTCCTGATGCCTTGGTCGGGCTAACACCGCCAAGAAGGATCTGAGTGTAAGAGCATAGTTGCCCTCCAGATCTCGAGACCAGGAAATAGCTCGATAGCCCTCATGTTGCCTTGGTCGAGCTACCACCCCAATAAGGATTTGAGTGTAAGAGCATAGTTGCCCTCCAGATTTAGAGACCATGAAATAGCTCGATAGCCCTCTTCATGCCTTAGTCGGGCTACCATCCTTAAGAAGGATCTGAGTGTAAGAGCATAGTTGCCTTCCAGATCTGGAGACTAGGAAATAGCTAGTTAGCCATCCTGATGCCTTGGTCGGGCTACCACCCCCAAGAAGGATCTGAGTGTAAGAGCATAGTTGCCTTCCAGATCTCAAGACCAGGAAATAGCTCGATAGCCCTCCTGATGCCTTGGTCGGGCTACCATCCCCAAGAAGGATTTGAGTGTAAGAGCATAGTTGCCCTCCAGATCTTGAGACTAGGAAATAGCTCAATAGCCCTCCTGATGCCTTGGTCGGGCTACCACCCCCAAGAAGGATCTGAGTGTAAGAGCATAGTTACCCTCCAGATCTCGAGACCAGGAAATAGCTCGATAGCCCTCTTGTTGCCTTGGTCGAGCTACCACCCCCAAGAAGGATCTGAGTGTAAGAGCCTAGTTGACCTCCAGATCTCAAGACCAGGAAATAGCTCGATAGCCCTCCTGTTGCTTTGGTCGAGCTACCACCCTCAAGAAGTACTGAGTGTAAGAGCATAGTTGCCCTCAAGATCTCGAGACCAGGAAATAGCTTGATAGCCCTCCTGATGCCTTGGTCGTGCTACCACCCCCAAGAAGGATCTGAGTGTAAGAGCATAGTTGCCTTCCAGATCTCAAGACCAGGAAATAGATCGATAGCCCTCCTGTTGCCTTGGTCGGGCTATCACCCCCAAGAAGGATCTGAGTGTAAGAGCATAGTTTCCCTCCAGAGCTCGAGACTAGGAAATAGCTCGATAGCCCTTCGGATGCCTTGGTCGGGCTACCACCCCCAAGAAGGATTTGAGTGTAAGAGCATAGTAGCCCTCCAGATCTTGAGAACAGGAAATAGCTCGATAGCCCTCATGTTGCCTTGGTCGAGCTACCACCCTCAAGAAGGATCTAAGTGTAAGAGCATAGTTGCCCTCCAGATCTCGAGACTAGTAAATAGCTCGATAGCCCTCCTGATGCCTTGGTCGGGCTAACACCGACAAGAAGGATCTGAGTGTAAGAGCATAGTTGCCCTCCAGATCTCGAGACCTGGAAATAGCTCGATAACCCTCCTGATGTCTTGGTCGAGCTACCACCCCCAAGAAGGATCTGAGTGTAAGAGCACAGTTGCCCTCCAGATCTCGAGACCAGGAAATAACCCGATAGCCCTCCTATTGCTTTGGTCGAGCTACCACCCCCAAGAAGGATCTAAGTGTAAGAGCATAGTTGCCCTCCAGATCTCGAGACAGTAAATAGCTCGATAGCCCTCCTGATGCCTTGGTCGGGCTACCACCCCCAAGAAGGATCTGAGTGTAAGAGCATAGTTGCCCTCCAGATCTAGAGACCATGAAATAGCTCGATAGCCCTCCTGATGTCTTGGTCGGGCTACCATCCCCAAGAAGGATCTGAGTGTAAGAGCATAGTTGCCCTCCAGATCTTGAGACTAGGAAATAGCTAGATAGCCCTACTGATGCCTTGGTCGGGCTACCACCCCCAAGAAGGATCTGAGTGTAAGAGCATAGTTACCCTCCAGATCTCGAGACCAGGAAATAGCTCGATATCCCTCTTGTTGCCTTGGTCGAGCTACCACCCCCAAGAAGGATCTGAGTGTAAGAGCATAGTATCCTTCCAGATCTCAAGACCAGGAAATAGCTCGATGGCCCTCCTGTTGCCTTGGTCGGGCTACCACCCACAAGAAGGATCTAAGTGTAAGAGCATAGTTGCCATCCAGATCTCGAGACCAGTAAATAGCTCGATAGCCCTCCTGATGCCTTGGTCGGGCTAACACCGCCAAGAAGGATCTGAGTGTAAGAGCATAGTTGCCCTCCAGATCTCGAGACCTGGAAATAGCTCGATAACCCTCCTGATGTCTTGGTCGAGCTACCACCCCCAAGAAGGATCTGAGTGTAAGAGCACAGTTGCCCTCCAGATCTCGAGACCAGGAAATAACTCGATAGCCCTCATGTTGCCTTGGTCGAGCTACCACCCCCAAGAAGGATCTGAGTGTAAGAGCATAGTTGCCCTCCAGATCTCGAGACCAGGAAATAGCTCGATAGCCCTCATGTTGCCTTGGTCGAGCTACCACCCCAATAAGGATTTGAGTGTAAGAGCATAGTTGCCCTCCAGATTTAGAGACCATGAAATAGCTCGATAGCCCTCTTGATGCCTTGGTCGGGCTACCATCCCCAAGAAGGATCTGAGTGTAAGAGCATAGTTGCCCTCCAGATCTGGAGACTAGGAAATAGCTAGATAGCCATCCTGATGCCTTGGTCGGGCTACCACCCCCAAGAAGGATCTGAGTGTAAGAGCATAGTTGCCCTCCAGATCTAGAGACCATGAAATAGCTCGATAGCCCTCTTGATGCCTTGGTCGGGCTACCATCCCCAAGAAGGATCTGAGTGTAAGAGCATAGTTGCCCTCCAGATCTGGAGACTAGGAAATAGCTAGATAGCCATCCTGATGCCTTGGTCGGGCTACCACCCCCAAGAAGGATCTGAGTGTAAGAGCATAGTTCCCCTCCAGATCTCGAGACCAGGAAATAACTCGATAGCCCTCCTGTTGCCTTGGTCGAGCTACCACCCCCAAGAAGGATCTGAGTGTAAGAGCATAGTTGCCCTCCAGATCTCGAGACCAGGAAATAGCTCGATAGCCATCATGTTGCCTTGGTCGAGCTACCACCCCAATAAGGATTTGAGTGTAAGAGCATAGTTGCCCTCCAGATCTGGAGACCAGGAAATAGCTTGATAGCCCTCCTGATGCCTTGGTCGTGCTACCACCCCCAAGAAGGATATGAGTGTAAGAGCATAGTTGCCTTCCAGATCTCAAGACCAGGAAATAGCTCGATAGCCCTCCTGCTGCCTTGGTCGGGCTACCACCCCCAAGAAGGATTTGAGTGTAAGAGCATAGTTGCCCTCCAGATCTCGAGACCTGGAAATAGCTCGATAGCCCTCCTGTTGCCTTGGTCGGGCTACCATCCCCAAGAAGGATCTAAGTGTAAGAGCATAGTTGCCCTCCAGATCTCGAGACCAGTAAATAGCTCGATAGCCCTCCTGATGCCTTGGTCGGGCTACCACCCCCAAGAAGGATCTGAGCGTAAGAGCATAGTTGCCCTCCAGATCTAGAGACCATGAAATAGCTCGATAGCCCTCCTGATGCCTTGGTCGGGCTACCATCCCCAAAAAGGATCTGAGTGTAAGAGCATAGTTGCCCTCCAGATCTTGAGACTAGGAAATAGCTTGATAGCCCTCCTGATGCCTTGGTCGGGCTACCACCCCTAAGAAGGATCTGAGTGTAAGAGCATAGTTACCCTCCAGATTTCGAGACCAGGAAATAGCTCGATATCCCTCTTGTTGCCTTGGTCGAGCTACCACCCCCAAGAAGGATCTGAGTGTAAGAGCCTAGTTGCCCTCCAGATCTCAAGACCAGGAAATAGCTCGATAGCCCTCCTGTTACCTTGGTCGAGCTGCCACCCTCAAGAAGTACTGAGTGTAAGTGCATAGTTGCCCTCCAGATCTCGAGACCAAGAAATAACTTGATAGCCCTCCTGATGCCTTGGTCGTGCTACCACCCCTAAGAAGGATCTGAGTGTAAGAGCATAGTTGCCTTCCAGATCTCAAGACCAGGAAATAGCTCGATGGCCCTCCTATTGCCTTGGTCGGGCTACCACCCACAAGAAGGATCTAAGTGTAAGAGCATAGTTGCCATCCTGATCTCGAGACCAGTAAATAGCTCGATAGCCCTCCTGATGCCTTGGTCGGGCTAACACCGCCAAGAAGGATCTGAGTGTAAGAGCATAGTTGCCCTCCAGATCTCGAGACCTGGAAATAGCTCGATAACCCTCCTGATGTCTTGGTCGAGCTACCACCCCCAAGAAGGATCTGAGTGTAAGAGCACAGTTGCCCTCCAGATCTCGAGACCAGGAAATAACTCGATAGCCCTCCTGTTGCTTTGGTCGAGCTACCACCCCAAGAAGGATCTGAGTGTAAGAGCATAGTTACCCTCCAGATCTCGAGACCAGGAAATAACTCGATAGCCCTCATGTTGCCTTGGTCGAGCTACCACCCCCAATAAGGATCTAAGTGTAAGAGCATAGTTGCCCTCAAGATCAAGAGACCATGAAATAGCTCGATAGCCCTCCTGATGCCTTGGTCGGGCTACCACCCCCAAGAAGGATCTGAGTGTAAGAGCATAGTTGCCCTCCAGATCTCGAGACCTGGAAATAGCTCGATAACCCTCCTGATGTCTTGGTCGAGCTACCACCCCCAAGAAGGATCTGACTGTAAGAGCATAGTTCCCCTCCAGATCTCGAGACCAGGAAATAACTCGATAGCCCTCCTGTTGCCTTGGTCGAGCTACCACCCCCAAGAAGGATCTGAGTGTAAAAGCATAGTTGCCCTCCAGATCTCGAGACCAGGAAATAGCTCGATAGCCATCATGTTGCCTTGGTCGAGCTACCACCCCAATAAGGATTTGAGTGTAAGAGCATAGTTGCCCTCCAGATTTAGAGACCATGAAATAGCTCGATAGCCCTCTTGATGCCTTGGTCGGGCTACCATCCCCAAGAAGGATCTGAGTGTAAGAGCATAGTTGCCCTCCAGATCTAGAGACTAGGAAATAGCTAGATAGCCATCCTGATGCCTTGGTCGGGCTACCACCCCCAAGAAGGATTTGAGTGTAAGAGCATAGTTGCCCTCCAGATCTCGAGACCAGGAAATAGGTCGATAGCCCTCATGTTGCCTTGGTCGAGCTACCACCCCCAATAAGGATCTGAGTGTAAGAGCATAGTTGCCCTCCAGATCAAGAGACCATGAAATAGCTCGATAGCCCTCCTGATGCCTTGGTCGGGCTACCACCCCCAAGAAGGATCTGAGTTTAAGAGCATAGTTGCCCTCTAGATCTTGAGACCAGGAAATAGCTCGATAGCCCTCCTGATGCCTTAGTCGGGCTACCACCCCCAAGAAGGATTTGAGTGTAAGAGCATAGTTGCCCTCCAAATCTCGAGACTATGAAATAGCTCGATAGCCCTCCTGCTGCCTTGGTCAGGCTACCACCCCCAAGAAGGATTTGAGTGTAAGAGCATAGTTGCCCTCCAGATCTTGAGACCTGGTAATAGCTCGATAGTCCTCCTGACGCCTTGGTCGGGCTACCATCCCCAAGAAGGATCTGAGTGTAAGAGCATAGTTGACCTCCAGATCTCGTCACCAACAAATAGCTCGATAGCCCTCCTGATGCCTTGGTCGGGCTACCGCCCCCAAGAAGGATCTGAGTGTAAGAGCATAGTTGCCTTCAAGATCTCAAGACCAGGAAATAGCTCGATAGCCCTCCTGTTGCCTTGGTCGAGCTACCATCCCCAAGAAGGATCTAAGTGTAAGAGCATAGTTGCCCTCCAGATCTCGAGACTAGGAAATAACTCGATAGCCCTCCTGTTGCCTTGGTCGGGCTACCACCCCCAAAAAGGATCTGAGTGTAAGAGCATAGTTGCCCTCCAGCTCTCAAGACCTGGAAATAGATCGATAGCCCTCCTGATGTCTTGGTCGAGCTACCATCCCCAAGAAGGATCTGAGTGTAAGAGCATAGTTACCCTCCAGATCTCGAGACTAGGAAATAACTCGATAGCCCTCCTGTTGCCTTGGTCGAGCTACCACCCCCAAGAAGGATCTAAGTGTAAGAGCATAGTTGCCCTCCAGATCTCGAGACCAGTAAATAGCTCGATAGCCCTCCTGATGCCTTGGTCGGGCTACCACCCCCAAGAAGGATCTGAGTGTAAGACCATAGTTGCCCTCCAGATCTCGAGACTAGGAAATAGATCGATAGCCCTCCTGATGCCTTGGTCGGGCTACAATCCACAAGAAGGATTAGAGTGTAAGAGCATAGTTTCCCTCCAAATCTCGAGACCAGAAATAGCTCGATAGCCCTCATGTTGCCTTGGTCGAGCTACCACCCCCAAGAAGGATCTGAGTGTAAGAGCATAGTTCCCCTCCAGATCTCGAGACCAGGAAATAACTCGGTAGCCCTCCTGTTGCCTTGGTCGAGCTACCATCCCCAAGAAGGATCTGAGTGTAAGAGCATAGTTGCGCTCTAGATCTTGAGACTAGGAAATAGCTCAATAGCTCTCCTGATGCCTTGGTCGGGCTACTACCCCCAAGAAGAATCTAAGTGAAAGAGCATAGTTACCCTCCATATCTCGAGACCAGGAAATAGCTCGATAGCCCTCTTGTTGCCTTGGTCAAGCTACACCCCCAAGAAGGATCTGAGTGTAAGAGCACAGTTGCCTTCCAGATCTCAAGACCAGGAAATAGCTCGATAGCCCTCCTGTTGCCTTGGTTGGGCTACCACCCACAAGAAGGATCTAAGTGTAAGAGCATAGTTGCCCTTCAGATCTCGTCACCGACAAATAGCTCGATAGCCCTCCTGATGCCTTGGTCGGGCTGCCGCCCCCAAGAAGGATCTGAGTGTAATAGCATAGTTGCCTTCCAGATCTCAAGACCAGGAAATAGCTCGATAGCCCTCCTGTTGCCTTCGTCGGGCTACCACCCCCAAGAAGGATCTGAGTGTAAGACCATAGTTGCCCTCTAGCTCTCAAGACCAGGAAATAGATCGATAGCCCTCTCGATGCCTTGGTCGAGCTACCATCCCCAAGAAGGATCTGAGTGTAAGAGAAGTTGCCCTCCAGATCTCGAGACCAGGAAATAACTCGATAGCCCTCCTGTTGCCTTGGTCGAGCTACCACCCCCAAGAAGGATCTAAGTGTTAGAGCATAGTTGCCCTCCAGATCTCGAGACCAGTAAATAGATCGATAGCCCTCCTGATGCCTTGGTCGGGCTACCACCTCCAAAAAGGATCTGAGTGTAAGACCATAGTTGCCCTCCAGATCTCGAGACTAGGAAATAGATCGATAGCCCTCCTGATGCCTTGGTCATGCTACCATCCCCAAGAAGGATTAGAGTGTAAGAGCATAGTTGCCCTCCAGATCTCGAGACCAGAAATAGCTCGATAGCCCTCATGTTGCCTTGGTCGAGCTACCACCCCCAATAAGGATCTTAGTGTAAGAGCATAGTTGCCCTCCAGATCTAGAGACCATGAAATAGCTCGATAGCCCTCCTGATGCCTTGGTCGGGCTACCATCCCCAAGAAGGATCCGAGTGTAAGAGCATAGTTGCCCTTCAGATCTTGAGACTAGGAAATAGCTCGATAGCCCTCCTGATGCCTTGGTTGGGCTACCACCCCCAAGAAGAATCTGAGTGTAAGAGCATAGTTACCCTCCAGATCTCGAGACAAGGAAATAGCTCGATAGCCCTCCTGTTGCCTTGGTCGAGCTACCACCCTCAAGAAGTACTGAGTGTAAGAGCATAGTTGCCCTTTAGATCTCGAGACCAGGAAATAGCTCGATAGCCCTCTTGCTGCCTTGGTCGGGCTACCACCCACAAGAAGGATCTAAGTGTAAGAGCATAGTTGCCCTCCAGATATCGAGACCAGTAAATAGCTCGATAGCCCTCCTGATGCCTTGGTCGGGCTACCACCGCCAAGAAGGATCTGACTGTAAGAGCATAGTTGCCCTCCAGATCTCGAGACTAGGAAATAGCTCGATAGCCCTCCTGCTGCCTTGGTCGGGCTACCACCCCCAAGAAGGATTTGAGTGTAAGAGCATAGTTGCCCTCCAGATCTCGAGACCTGGAAATAGCTCGATAGCCCTCCTGACGCCTTGGTCGGGCTACCATCCCCAAGAAGGATCTGAGTGTAAGAGCATAGTTGCCCTCCAGATCTCGAGACTATGAAATAGCTCGATAGCCCTCCTGCTGCCTTGGTCAGGCTACCACCCCCAAGAAGGATTTGAGTGTAAGAGCATAGTTGCCCTCCAGATCTTGAGACCTGGTAATAGCTCGATAGCCCACCTAACGCCTTGGTCGGGCTACCATCCCCAAGAAGGATCTGAGTGTAAGAGTATAGTTGCCCTCCAGATCTCGTCACCAACAAATAGCTCGATAGCCCTCCTGATGCCTTGGTCGGGCTACCGCCCCCAAGAAGGATCTGAGTGTAAGACCATAGTTGCCCTCCAGATCTCGAGACTAGGAAATAGATCGATAGCCCTCCTGATGCCTTGGTCGGGCTACAATCCACAAGAAGGATTAGAGTGTAAGAGCATAGTTTCCCTCCAAATCTCGAGACCAGAAATAGCTCGATAGCCCTCATGTTGCCTTGGTCGAGCTACCACCCCCAAGAAGGATCTGAGTGTAAGAGCATAGTTCCCCTCCAGATCTCGAGACCAGGAAATAACTCGGTAGCCCTCCTGTTGCCTTGGTCGAGCTACCATCCCCAAGAAGGATCTGAGTGTAAGAGCATAGTTGCGCTCTAGATCTTGAGACTAGGAAATAGCTCAATAGCTCTCCTGATGCCTTGGTCGGGCTACAACCCCCAAGAAGAATCTAAGTGAAAGAGCATAGTTACCCTCCATATCTCGAGACCAGGAAATAGCTCGATAGCCCTCTTGTTGCCTTGGTCAAGCTACACCCCCAAGAAGGATCTGAGTGTAAGAGCACAGTTGCCTTCCAGATCTCAAGACCAGGAAATAGCTCGATAGCCCTCCTGTTGCCTTGGTTGGGCTACCACCCACAAGAAGGATCTAAGTGTAAGAGCATAGTTGCCCTTCAGATCTCGTCACCGACAAATAGCTCGATAGCCCTCCTGATGCCTTGGTCGGGCTGCCGCCCCCAAGAAGGATCTGAGTGTAATAGCATAGTTGCCTTCCAGATCTCAAGACCAGGAAATAGCTCGATAGCCCTCCTGTTGCCTTCGTCGGGCTACCACCCCCAAGAAGGATCTGAGTGTAAGACCATAGTTGCCCTCTAGCTCTCAAGACCAGGAAATAGATCGATAGCCCTCTCGATGCCTTGGTCGAGCTACCATCCCCAAGAAGGATCTGAGTGTAAGAGAAGTTGCCCTCCAGATCTCGAGACCAGGAAATAACTCGATAGCCCTCCTGTTGCCTTGGTCGAGCTACCACCCCCAAGAAGGATCTAAGTGTTAGAGCATAGTTGCCCTCCAGATCTCGAGACCAGTAAATAGATCGATAGCCCTCCTGATGCCTTGGTCGGGCTACCACCTCCAAAAAGGATCTGAGTGTAAGACCATAGTTGCCCTCCAGATCTCGAGGCTAGGAAATAGATCGATAGCCCTCCTGATGCCTTGGTCATGCTACCATCCCCAAGAAGGATTAGAGTGTAAGAGCATAGTTGCCCTCCAGATCTCGAGACCAGAAATAGCTCGATAGCCCTCATGTTGCCTTGGTCGAGCTACCACCCCCAATAAGGATCTTAGTGTAAGAGCATAGTTGCCCTCCAGATCTAGAGACCATGAAATAGCTCGATAGCCCTCCTGATGCCTTGGTCGGGCTACCATCCCCAAGAAGGATCCGAGTGTAAGAGCATAGTTGCCCTTCAGATCTTGAGACTAGGAAATAGCTCGATAGCCCTCCTTATGCCTTGGTTGGGCTACCACCCCCAAGAAGAATCTGAGTGTAAGAGCATAGTTACCCTCCAGATCTCGAGACAAGGAAATAGCTCGATAGCCCTCCTGTTGCCTTGGTCGAGCTACCACCCTCAAGAAGTACTGAGTGTAAGAGCATAGTTGCCCTTTAGATCTCGAGACCAGGAAATAGCTCGATAGCCCTCCTGCTGCCTTGGTCGGGCTACCACCCACAAGAAGGATCTAAGTGTAAGAGCATAGTTGCCCTCCAGATATCGAGACCAGTAAATAGCTCGATAGCCCTCCTGATGCCTTGGTCGGGCTACCACCGCCAAGAAGGATCTGACTGTAAGAGCATAGTTGCCCTCCAGATCTCGAGACTAGGAAATAGCTCGATAGCCCTCCTGCTGCCTTGGTCGGGCTACCACCCCCAAGAAGGATTTGAGTGTAAGAGCATAGTTGCCCTCCAGATCTCGAGACCTGGAAATAGCTCGATAGCCCTCCTGACGCCTTGGTCGGGCTACCATCCCCAAGAAGGATCTGAGTGTAAGAGCATAGTTGCCCTCCAGATCTCGAGACTATGAAATAGCTCGATAGCCCTCCTGCTGCCTTGGTCAGGCTACCACCCCCAAGAAGGATTTGAGTGTAAGAGCATAGTTGCCCTCCAGATCTTGAGACCTGGTAATAGCTCGATAGCCCACCTAACGCCTTGGTCGGGCTACCATCCCCAAGAAGGATCTGAGTGTAAGAGTATAGTTGCCCTCCAGATCTCGTCACCAACAAATAGCTCGATAGCCCTCCTGATGCCTTGGTCGGGCTACCGCCCCCAAGAAGGATCTGAGTGTAAGAGCATAGTTGCCTTCCAGATCTCAAGACCAGGAAATAGCTCGATAGCCCTCCTGTTGCCTTGGTTGGGCTACCACCCACAAGAAGGATCTAAGTGTAAGAGCATAGTTGCCCTCCAGATCTCGAGACCAGTAGATAGCTCGGTAGCCCTCCTGATGCCTTGGTCGGGCTACCACCCCCAAGAAGGATCTGAGTGTAAGAGCATAGTTGCCCTCCAGCTCTCAAGACCAGGAAATAGATCGATAGCCCTCCTGATTTCTTGGTCGAGCTACCATCCCCAAGAAGGATCTGAGTGTAAGAGCATAGTTGCTCTCCAGATCTCGAGACCAGGAAATAACTCGATAGCCCTCCTGTTGCCTTGGTCGAGCTACCACCCCCAAGAAGGATCTAAGTGTAAGAGCATAGTTGCCCTCCAGATCTCGAGACCAGTAAATAGCTCGATAGCCCTCCTGATGCCTTGGTCGGGCTACCACCCCCAAGAAGGATCTGAGTGTAAGACCATAGTTGCCCTCCAGATCTCGAGACTAGGAAATAGATCGATAGCCCTCCTGATGCCGTGGTCGGGCTACCATCCCCAAGAAGGATTAGAGTGTAAGAGCATAGTTGCCCTCCAAATCTCGAGACCAGAAATAGCTCGATAGCCCTCATGTTGCCTTGGTCGAGCTACCACCCCCAACAAGGATCTGAGTGTAAGAGCATAGTTGCCCTCCAGATCTAGAGACCATGAAATAGCTCGATAGCCCTCCTGATGCCTTGGTCGGGCTACCGCCCCCAAGAAGGATCTGAGTGTAAGAGCATAGTTGCCTTCCAGATCTCAAGACCAGGAAATAGCTCGATAGCCCTCCTGTTGCCTTGGTCGGGCTACCACCCCCAAGAAGGATCTGAGTGTAAGAGCATAGTTGCCCTCTAGCTCTCAAGACCAGGAAATAGATCGATAGCCCTCTCGATGCCTTGGTCGAGCTACCTTCCCCAAGAAGGATCTGAGTGTAAGAGCATAGTTATTCTCCATATCTCGAGACCAGGAAATAGCTCGATAGCCCTCTTGTTGCCTTGGTCGAGCTACCACCCCCAAGAAGGATCTGAGTGTAAGAGCATAGTTGCCTTCCAAATCTCAAGACCAGAAAATAGCTCGATAGCCCTCCTGTTGCCTTGGTTGGGCTACCACCCACAAGAAGGATCTAAGTGTAAGAGCATAGTTGCCCTCCAGATCTCGAGACCAGTAGATAGATCGACAGCCCTCCTGATCCCTTGGTCGGGCTACCACCCCCAAGAAGGATCTGAGTGTAAGAGCATAGTTGCCCTCCAGCTCTCAAGACCCGGAAATAGATCGATAGCCCTCCTGATGTCTTGGTCGAGCTACCATCCCCAAGAAGGATCTGAGTGTAAGAGCATAGTTGCCCTCCAGATCTCGAGACCATGAAATAACTCGATAGCCCTCCTGTTGCCTTGGTCGAGCTACCACCCCCAAGAAGGATCTAAGTGTAAGAGCATAGTTGCCCTCCAGATCTCGAGACCAGTAAATAAATCGATAGCCCTCCTGATGCCTTGGTCGGGCTACCACCCCCAAGAAGGATCTGAGTGTAAGACCATAGTTGCCCTCCAGATCTCGAGACTAGGAAATAGATCGATAGCCCTCCTGATGCCTTGGTCGGGCTACCATCCCCAAGAAGGATTAGAGTGTAAGAGCATAGTTGCCCTCCAAATCTCGAGACCAGAAATAGCTCGATAGCCCTCTTGTTGCCTTGGTCGAGCTACCACCCCCAAGAAGGATCTGAGTGTAAGAGCATAGTTCCCCTCCAGATCTCGAGACCAGGAAATAACTCGATAGCCCTCCTGTTCCCTTGGTCGAGCTACCATCCCCAAGAAAGATCTGAGTGTAAGAGCATAGTTGCCCTCCAGATCTTGAGACTAGGAAATAGCTCGATAGCTCTCCTGATGCCTTGGTCGGGCTACAACCCCCAAGAAGAATCTGAGTGTAAGAGCATAGTTACCCTCCATATCTCGAGAACAGGAAATAGCTCGATAGCCCTCATGTTGCCTTGGTCGAGCTACCACCCCCAAGAAGAATCTGAGTGTAAGAGCATAGTTACCCTCCATATCTCGAGACAAGGAAATAGCTCGATAGCCCTTCTGTTGCCTTGGTCGAGCTACCACCCTCAAGAAGTACTGAGTGTAAGAGCATAGTTGCCCTTTAGATCTCGAGACCAGGAAATAGCTCGATAGCCCTCCTGCTGCCTTGGTCGGGCTACCACCCACAAGAAGGATCTAAGTGTAAGAGCATAGTTGCCCTCCAGATATCGAGACCAGTAAATAGCTCGATAGCCCTCCTGATGCCTTGGTCGGGCTACCACCGCCAAGAAGGATCTGACTGTAAGAGCATAGTTGCCCTCCAGATCTCGAGACTAGGAAATAGCTCGATAGCCCTCCTGCTGCCTTGGTCGGGCTACCACCCCCAAGAAGGATTTGAGTGTAAGAGCATAGTTGCCCTCCAGATCTCGAGACCTGGAAATAGCTCGATAGCCCTCCTGACGCCTTGGTCGGGCTACCATCCCCAAGAAGGATCTGAGTGTAAGAGCATAGTTGCCCTCCAGATCTCGAGACTATGAAATAGCTCGATAGCCCTCCTGCTGCCTTGGTCAGGCTACCACCCCCAAGAAGGATTTGAGTGTAAGAGCATAGTTGCCCTCCAGATCTTGAGACCTGGTAATAGCTCGATAGCCCACCTAACGCCTTGGTCGGGCTACCATCCCCAAGAAGGATCTGAGTGTAAGAGTATAGTTGCCCTCTAGATCTCGTCACCAACAAATAGCTCGATAGCCCTCCTGATGCCTTGGTCGGGCTACCGCCCCCAAGAAGGATCTGAGTGTAAGAGCATAGGTCGGGCTACCACCCCCAAGAAGGATCTAAGTGTAAGAGCATAGTTGCCCTCCAGATCTCGAGACTAGGAAATAGATCGATAGCCCTCCTGATGCCTTGGTCGGGCTACCATCCCCAAGAAGGATTAGAGTGTAAGAGCATAGTTGCCCTCCAGATCTCGAGACCAGAAATAGCTCGATAGCCCTCATGTTGCCTTGGTCGAGCTACCACCCCCAATAAGGATCTGAGTGTAAGAGCATAGTTGCCCTCCAGATCTAGAGACCATGAAATAGCTCGATAGCCCTCCTGATGCCTTGGTCGGGCTACCATCCCCAAGAAGGATCCGAGTGTAAGAGCATAGTTGCCCTCCAGATCTTCAGACTAGGAAATAGCTCGATAGCCCTCCTGATGCCTTGGTTGGGCTACCACCCCCAAGAAGAATCTGAGTGTAAGAGCATAGTTACCCTCCAGATCTCGAGACAAGGAAATAGCTCGATAGCCCTCCTGTTGCCTTGGTCGAGCTACCACCCCCAAGAAGGATCTGAGTGTAAGAGCATAGTTGCCTTCCAGATCTAAAGACCAGGAAATAGCTCGATAGCCCTCCTGATGCCTTGGTCGGGCTACCACCCCCAAGAAGGATCTGAGTGTAAGAGCATAGTTGCCTTCCAGATCTAAAGACCAGGAAATAGCTCGATAGCCCTCCTGCTGCCTTGGTCGGGCTACCACCCCTAAGAAGGATTTGAGTGTAAGAGCATAGTTGCCCTCCAGATGTCGAGACCTGGAAATAGCTCGATAGCCCTCCTAACGCCTTGGTCGGGCTACCATCCCCAAGAAGGATCTGAGTGTAAGAGCATAGTTGCCCTCCAGATCTCGTCACCAAGAAATAGCTCGATAGCCCTCCTGATGCCTTGGTCGGGCTACCGCCCCCTAGAAGGATCTGAGTGTAAGAGCATAGTTGCCATCCAGATCTCAAGACCAGGAAATAGCTCGATAGCCCTCCTGTTGCCTTTGTTGGGCTACCACCCACAAGAAGGATCTAAGTGTAAGAGCATAGTTGCCATCCTGATGCCTTGGTCGGGCTACCACCCACAAGAAGGATCTGAGTGTAAGAGCATAGTTGCCCTCCAGATCTCAAAACCTGGAAATAGCTCGAGAGCCCTCCTGATGTCTTGGTCGAGCTACCATCCCCAAGAAGGATCTGAGTGTAAGAGCATAGTTGCCCTCCGGATCTCGAGACTAGGAAATAACTCGATAGCCCTCCTGTTGCCTTGGTCGAGCTACCACCCCCAAGAAGGATCTAAGTGTAAGAGCATAGTTGCCCTCCTGATCTTGAGACTAGGAAATAGATCGATAGCCCTCTTGATGCCTTGGTCGGGCTACCACCCCCAAGAAGGATTAGAGTGTAAGAGCATAGTTGCCCTTCAGATCTTGAGACCAGGAAATAACTCGATAGCCCTCATGTTGCCTTGGTCGAGCTACCACCCCCAATAAGGATTTGAGTGTAAGAGCATAGTTGCCCTCCAGATCTTGAGACTAGGAAATAGCTCGATAGCCCTCCTGATGCCTTGGTCGGGCTACCATCCCCAAGAAGGATCTGAGTGTAAGAGCATAGTTGCCCTCCAGATCTTGAGACTAGGAAATAGCTCGATAGCCCTCCTGATGCCTTGGTCGGGCTACCACCCCCAAGAAGGATCTGAGTGTAAGAGCATAGTTACCCTCCAGATCTCGAGACCAGGAAATAGCTCGATAGCCCTCTTATTGCCTTGGTCGAGCTACCACCCCCAACAAGGATCTGAGTGTAAGAGCCTAGTTGCCCTCCAGATCTCAAGACCAGGAAATAGCTCGATAGCCCTCCTGTTGCCTTGGTCGAGCTACCACCCTCAAGAAGTACTGAGTGTAAGAGCATAGTTGCCCTCCAGATCTCGAGACCAGGAAATAGCTTGATAGCCCTCCTGATGCCTTGGTCGTGCTACCACCCCCAAGAAGGATCTGAGTGTAAGAGCATAGTAGCCTTCCAGATCTCTAGACCAGGAAATAGCTCGATAGCCCTCCTGTTGCCTTGGTCGGGCTACCACCCCAAGAAGGATCTGAGTGTAAGAGTATAGTTTCCCTCCAGATCTCGAGACTAGGAAATAGCTCGATAGCCCTTCGGATGCCTTGGTCGGGCTACCACCCCCAAGAAGGATTTGAGTGTAAGAGCATAGTTGCCCTCCAGATCTCGAGAACAGGAAATAGCTCGATAGCCCTCATGTTGCCTTGGTCGAGCTACCACCCCCAATAAGGATCTGAGTGTAAGAGCATAGTTGCCCTAAAGATCCAGAGACCATGAAATAGCTCGATAGCCCTCCTGATGCCTTGGTCGGGCTACCACCCCCAAGAAGGATCTGAGTGTAAGAGCATAGTTGCCTTCTAGATCTCGAGACCTGGAAATAGCTCGATAACCCTCCTAATGTCTTGGTCGAGCTACCACCCCCAAGAAGGATCTGAGTGTAAGAGCATAGTTGCCCTCCAGATCTCGAGACCAGGAAATAACTCGATAGCCCTCATGTTGCCTTGGTCGAGCTACCACCCCCAAGAAGGATCTGAGTGTAAGAGCATAGTTGCCCTCCAGATTTCGAGACCAGGAAATAACTCGATAGCCCTCCTGATGCCTTGGTCGGACTACCACTCCCAAGAAGGATCTGAGTGTAAGAGCATAGTTTCCCTCCAGATCTCGAGACTAGGAAATAGCTCGATAGCCCTCCGGATGCCGTGGTCGGGTTACCACCCCCAAGAAGGATTTGAGTGTAAGAGCATAGTTGCCCTCCAGATCTCAAGACCAGGAAATAGCTTGATAGCCCTCCTGATGCCTTGGTCGGGCTACCATCCCCAAGAAGGATCTGAGTGTAAGAGCATAGTTGCCCTCCAGATCTCGTCACCAACAAATAGCTCGATAGCCCTCCTGATGCCTTGGTCGGGCTACCGCCCCCAAGAAGGATCTGAGTGTAAGAGCATAGTTGCCTTCCAGATCTCGAGACCAGGAAATAGCTCGATAGCCCTCCTGTTGCCTTGGTTGGGCTACCACCCACAAGAAGGATCTAAGTGTAAGAGCATAGTTGCCCTCCAGATCTCGAGACCAGTAGATAGCTCGATAGCCCTTCTGATGCCTTGGTCGGGCTACCACCCCCAAGAAGGATCTGAGTGTAAGAGCATAGTTGCCCTCCAGCTCTCAAGACCTGGAAATAGATCGATAGCCCTTCTGATGTCTTGGTCGAGCTACCATCCCCAAAAAGGATCTGAGTGTAAGAGCATAGTTGCCCTCCAGATCTCGAGACCAGGAAATAACTCGATAGCCCTCCTGTTGCCTTGGTCGAGCTACCACCCCCAAGAAGGATCTAAGTGTAAGAGCAAAGTTGCCCTCCAGATCTCGAGACCAGTAAATAGCTTGATAGCTCTTCTGATGCCTTGGTCAGGCTACCACCCCCAAGAAGGATCTGAGTGTAAGACCATAGTTGCCCTCCAGATCTCGAGACTAGGAAATAGATCGATAGCCCTCCTGATGCCTTGGTCGGGCTACCATCCCCAAGAAGGATTAGAGTGTAAGAGCATAGTTGCGCTCCAAATCTCGAGACCAGAAATAGCTCGATAGCCCTCATGTTGCCTTGGTCGAGCTACCACCCCCAAGAAGGATCTGAGTGTAAGAGCATAGTTCCCCTCCATATCTCGAGACCAGGAAATAACTTGATAGCCCTCCTGTTGCCTTGGTCGAGCTACCATCCCCAAGAAGGATCTGAGTGTAAGAGCATAGTTGCCCTCCAGATCTTGAGACTAGGAAATAGCTCGATAGCTCTCCTGATGCCTTGGTCGGGCTACAACCCCCAAGAAGAATCTGAGTGTAAGAGCATAGTTACCCTCCATATCTCGAGACCAGGAAATTGCTCGATAGCCCTCTTGTTGCCTTGGTCGAGCTACCACCCCCAAGAAGGATCTGAGTGTAAGAGCACAGTTGCCTTCCAGATCTCAAAACCAGGAAATAGCTCGATAGCCCTCCTGTTGCCTTGGTTGGGCTACCACCCACAAGAAGGATCTAAGTGTAAGAGCATAGTTGCCCTTTAGATCTCGTCACCGACAAATAGCTCGATAGCCCTCCTGATGCCTTGGTCGGGCTACCGCCCCCAAGAAGGATCTGAGTGTAAGAGCATAGTTGCCTTCCAGATCGCAAGACCAGGAAATTGCTCGATAGCCCTCCTGTTGCCTTGGTTGGGCTACCACCCACAAGAAGGATCTAAGTGTAAGAGCATAGTTGCCCTCCAGATCTCAAGAACAGTAGATAGCTCGATAGCCCTCCCGATGCCTTGGTCGGGCTACCATCCCCAAGAAGGATCTGAGTGTAAGAGCATAGTTGCCCTCCAGATCTCGAGACCAGGAAATAACTCGATAGCCCTCCTGTTGCCTTGGTCGAGCTACCACCCCCAACAAGGATCTAAGTGTAAGAGCATAGTTGCCCTCCCAATCTCGAGACAAGGAAATAGCTCGATAGCCCTCCTGATGCCTTGGTCGGGCTACCGCCCCCAAGAAGGATCAAAGTGTAAGAGCATAGTTGCCCTCCAGATCTCGAGACCAGTAAATAGCTCGATAGCCTTCCTGATGCCTTGGTCGGGCTACCACCCCCAAGAAGGATCTGAGTGTAAGAGCATAGTTGCCCTCCAGATCTCGAGACTAGGAAATAGATCGATAGCCCTCCTGATGCCTTGGTCGGGCTACCATCCCCAAGAAGGATTAGAGTGTAAGAGCATAGTTGCCCTCCAGATCTCGAGACCAGAAATAGCTCGATAGCCCTCATGTTGCCTTGGTCGAGCTACCACCCCCAATAAGGATCTGAGTGTAAGAGCATAGTTGCCCTCCAGATCTAGAGACCATGAAATAGCTCGATAGCCCTCCTGATGCCTTGGTCGGGCTACCATCCCCAAGAAGGATTAGAGTGTAAGAGCATAGTTGCCCTCCAGATCTCGAGACCAGAAATAGCTCGATAGCCCTCATGTTGCCTTGGTCGAGCTACCACCCCCAATAAGGATCTGAGTGTAAGAGCATAGTTGCCCTCCAGATCTAGAGACCATGAAATAGCTCGATAGCCCTCCTGATGCCTTGGTCGGGCTACCATCCCCAAGAAGGATCCGAGTGTAAGAGCATAGTTGCCCTCCAGATCTTCAGACTAGGAAATAGCTCGATAGCCCTCCTGATGCCTTGGTTGGGCTACCACCCCCAAGAAGAATCTGAGTGTAAGAGCATAGTTACCCTCCAGATCTCGAGACAAGGAAATAGCTCGATAGCCCTCCTGTTGCCTTGGTCGAGCTACCACCCCCAAGAAGGATCTGAGTGTAAGAGCATAGTTGCCTTCCAGATCTAAAGACCAGGAAATAGCTCGATAGCCCTCCTGATGCCTTGGTCGGGCTACCACCCCCAAGAAGGATCTAGAGTGTAAGAGCATAGTTGCCTTCCAGATCTAAAGACCAGGAAATAGCTCGATAGCCCTCCTGCTGCCTTGGTCGGGCTACCACCCACAAGAAGGATCTAAGTGTAAGAGCATAGTTGCCCTCCAGATATCGAGACCAGTAAATAGCTCGATAGCCCTCCTGATGCCTTGGTCGGGCTACCACCGCCAAGAAGGATCTGACTGTAAGAGCATAGTTTCCCTCCAGATCTCGAGACTAGGAAATAGCTCGATAGCCCTCCTGCTGCCTTGGTCGGGCTACCACCCCCAAGAAGGATTTGAGTGTAAGAGCATAGTTGCCCTCCAGATCTCGAGACCTTGAAATAGCTCGATAGCCCTCCTGACGCCTTGGTCGGGCTACCATCCCTAAGAAGGATCTGAGTGTAAGAGCATAGTTGCCCTCCAGATCTCGTCACCAAGAAATAGCTCGATAGCCCTCCTGATGCCTTGGTCGGGCTACCGCCCCCAAGAAGGATCTGAGTGTAAGAGCATAGTTGCCTTCCAGATCTCAAGACCAGGAAATAGCTCGATAGCCCTCATGTTGCCTTGGTTTGGCTACCACCCACAAGAAGGATCAAAGTGTAAGAGCATAGTTGCCCTCCAGATCTCGAGACCAGTAAATAGCTCGATAGCCTTCCTGATGCCTTGGTCGGGCTACCACCCCCAAGAAGGATCTGAGTGTAAGAGCATAGTTGCCCTCCAGATCTCAAGACCTGGAAATAGCTCGATAGCCCTCCTGATATCTTGGTCGAGCTACCACCCCCAAGAAGGATCTGAGTGTAAGAGCATAGTTGCCCTCCAGATCTAGAGACCATGAAATAGCTCGTTAGCCCTCCTGATGCCTTGGTCGGGCTACCATCCCCAAGAAGGATCTGAGTGTAAGAGCATAGTTGTCCTCCAGATCTTAAGACTAGGAAATAGCTCGATAGCCCTCCTGATGCCTTGGTCGGGCTACCACCCACAAGAAGGATCTAAGTGTAAGAGCATAGTTGCCATCCAGATATCGAGACCAGTAAATAGCTCGATAGCCCTCCTGATGCCTTGGTCGGGCTACCACCCCCAAAAAGGATCTGAGTGTACGAGCATAGTTGCCCTCCAGATCTCGAGACTAGGAAATAGCTCGATAGCCCTCCTGCTGCCTTGGTCGGGCTACCACCCCCAAGAAGGATTTGAGTGTAAGAGCATAGTTGCCCTCCAGATGTCGAGACCTGGAAATAGCTCGATAGCCCTCCTAACGCCTTGGTCGGGCTACCATCCCCAAGAAGGATCTGAGTGTAAGAGCATAGTTGCCCTCCAGATCTCGTCACCAAGAAATAGCTCGATAGCCCTCCTGATGCCTTGGTCGGGCTACCGCCCCCTAGAAGGATCTGAGTGTAAGAGCATAGTTGCCATCCAGATCTCAAGACCAGGAAATAGCTCGATAGCCCTCCTGTTGCCTTTGTTGGGCTACCACCCACAAGAAGGATCTAAGTGTAAGAGCATAGTTGCCATCCTGATGCCTTGGTCGGGCTACCACCCACAAGAAGGATCTGAGTGTAAGAGCATAGTTGCCCTCCAGATCTCAAAACCTGGAAATAGCTCGATAGCCCTCCTGATGTCTTGGTCGAGCTACCATCCCCAAGAAGGATCTGAGTGTAAGAGCATAGTTGCCCTCCGGATCTCGAGACTAGGAAATAACTCGATAGCCCTCCTGTTGCCTTGGTCGAGCTACCACCCCCAAGAAGGATCTAAGTGTAAGAGCATAGTTGCCCTCCCAATCTCGAGACAAGGAAATAGCTCGATAGCCCTCCTGATGCCTTGGTCGGACTACCACCCCCAAGAAGGATCTGAGTGTAAGAGCATAGTTGCCCTCCAGATCTAGAGACCATGAAATAGCTCGTTAGCCCTCCTGATGCCTTGGTCGGGCTACCATCCCCAAGAAGGATCTGAGTGTAAGAGCATAGTTGTCCTCCAGATCTTAAGACTAGGAAATAGCTCGATAGCCCTCCTGATGCCTTGGTCGGGCTACCACCCACAAGAAGGATCTAAGTGTAAGAGCATAGTTGCCATCCAGATATCGAGACCAGTAAATAGCTCGATAGCCCTCCTGATGCCTTGGTCGGGCTACCACCCCCAAAAAGGATCTGAGTGTACGAGCATAGTTGCCCTCCAGATCTCGAGACTAGGAAATAGCTCGATAGCCCTCCTGCTGCCTTGGTCGGGCTACCACCCCCAAGAAGGATTTGAGTGTAAGAGCATAGTTGCCCTCCAGATGTCGAGACCTGGAAATAGCTCGATAGCCCTCCTAACGCCTTGGTCGGGCTACCATCCCCAAGAAGGATCTGAGTGTAAGAGCATAGTTGCCCTCCAGATCTCGTCACCAAGAAATAGCTCGATAGCCCTCCTGATGCCTTGGTCGGGCTACCGCCCCCTAGAAGGATCTGAGTGTAAGAGCATAGTTGCCATCCAGATCTCAAGACCAGGAAATAGCTCGATAGCCCTCCTGTTGCCTTTGTTGGGCTACCACCCACAAGAAGGATCTAAGTGTAAGAGCATAGTTGCCATCCTGATGCCTTGGTCGGGCTACCACCCACAAGAAGGATCTGAGTGTAAGAGCATAGTTGCCCTCCAGATCTCAAAACCTGGAAATAGCTCGATAGCCCTCCTGATGTCTTGGTCGAGCTACCATCCCCAAGAAGGATCTGAGTGTAAGAGCATAGTTGCCCTCCGGATCTCGAGACTAGGAAATAACTCGATAGCCCTCCTGTTGCCTTGGTCGAGCTACCACCCCCAAGAAGGATCTAAGTGTAAGAGCATAGTTGCCCTCCCAATCTCGAGACAAGGAAATAGCTCGATAGCCCTCCTGATGCCTTGGTCGGACTACCACCCCCAAGAAGGATCTGAGTGTAAGAGCATAGTTGCCCTCCAGATCTTGAGACTAGGAAATAGATCGATAGCCCTCTTGATGCCTTGGTCGGGCTACCACCCCCAAGAAGGATTAGAGTGTAAGAGCATAGTTGCCCTTCAGATCTTGAGACCAGGAAATAACTCGATAGCCCTCATGTTGCCTTGGTCTAGCTACCACCCCCAATAAGGATTTGAGTGTAAGAGCATAGTTGCCCTCCAGATCTTGAGACTAGGAAATAGCTCGATAGCCCTCCTGATGCCTTGGTCGGGCTACCATCCCCAAGAAGGATCTGAGTGTAAGAGCATAGTTGCCCTCCAGATCTTGAGACTAGGAAATAGCTCGATAGCCCTCCTGATGCCTTGGTCGGGCTACCACCCCCAAGAAGGATCTGAGTGTAAGAGCATAGTTACCCTCCAGATCTCGAGACCAGGAAATAGCTCGATAGCCCTCTTATTGCCTTGGTCGAGCTACCACCCCCAACAAGGATCTGAGTGTAAGAGCCTAGTTGCCCTCCAGATCTCAAGACCAGGAAATAGCTCGATAGCCCTCCTGTTGCCTTGGTCGAGCTACCACCCTCAAGAAGTACTGAGTGTAAGAGCATAGTTGCCCTCCAGATCTCGAGACCAGGAAATAGCTTGATAGCCCTCCTGATGCCTTGGTCGTGCTACCACCCCCAAGAAGGATCTGAGTGTAAGAGCATAGTAGCCTTCCAGATCTCTAGACCAGGAAATAGCTCGATAGCCCTCCTGTTGCCTTGGTCGGGCTACCACCCCAAGAAGGATCTGAGTGTAAGAGTATAGTTTCCCTCCAGATCTCGAGACTAGGAAATAGCTCGATAGCCCTTCGGATGCCTTGGTCGGGCTACCACCCCTAAGAAGGATTTGAGTGTAAGAGCATAGTTGCCCTCCAGATCTCGAGAACAGGAAATAGCTCGATAGCCCTCATGTTGCCTTGGTCGAGCTACCACCCCCAATAAGGATCTGAGTGTAAGAGCATAGTTGCCCTAAAGATCCAGAGACCATGAAATAGCTCGATAGCCCTCCTGATGCCTTGGTCGGGCTACCACCCCCAAGAAGGATCTGAGTGTAAGAGCATAGTTGCCTTCTAGATCTCGAGACCTGGAAATAGCTTGATAACCCTCCTAATGTCTTGGTCGAGCTACCACCCCCAAGAAGGATCTGAGTGTAAGAGCATAGTTGCCCTCCAGATCTCGAGACCAGGAAATAACTCGATAGCCCTCATGTTGCCTTGGTCGAGCTACCACCCCCAAGAAGGATCTGAGTGTAAGAGCATAGTTGCCCTCCAAATTTCGAGACCAGGAAATAACTCGATAGCCCTCCTGATGCCTTGGTCGGACTACCACTCCCAAGAAGGATCTGAGTGTAAGAGCATAGTTTCCCTCCAGATCTCGAGACTAGGAAATAGCTCGATAGCCCTCCGGATGCCGTGGTCGGGTTACCACCCCCAAGAAGGATTTGAGTGTAAGAGCATAGTTGCCCTCCAGATCTCGAGACCAGGAAATAGCTCGATAGCCCTCATGTTGCCTTGGTCGAGCTACCACCCCCAATAAGGATCTGAGTGTAAGAGCATAGTTGCCCTCCAGATCAAGAGACCATGAAATAGCTCGATAGCCCTCCTGATACCTTGGTCGGGCTACCACCCCCAAGAAGGATCTGAGTTTAAGAGCATAGTTGCCCTCCAGATCTTGAGACCAGGAAATAGCTCGACAGCCCTCCTGATGCCTTAGTCGGGCTACCACCCCCAAGAAGGATTTGAGTGTAAGAGCATAGTTGCCCTCCAGATCTCGAGACTATGAAATAGCTCGATAGCCCTCCTGCTGCCTTGGTCAGGCTACCACCCCCAAGAAGGATTTGAGTGTAAGAGCATAGTTGCCCTCCAGATCTTGAGACCTGGTAATAGCTCGATAGCCGTCCTGACGCCTTGGTCGGGCTACCATCCCCAAGAAGGATCTGAGTGTAAGAGCATAGTTGCCCTCCAGATCTCGTCACCAACAAATAGCTCGATAGCCCTCCTGATGCCTTGGTCGGGCTACCGCCCCCAAGAAGGATCTGAGTGTAAGAGCATAGTTGCCTTCCAGATCTCGAGACCAGGAAATAGCTCGATAGCCCTCCTGTTGCCTTGGTTGGGCTACCACCCACAAGAAGGATCTAAGTGTAAGAGCATAGTTGCCCTCCAGATCTCGAGACCAGTAGATAGCTCGATAGCCCTTCTGATGCCTTGGTCGGGCTACCACCCCCAAGAAGGATCTGAGTGTAAGAGCATAGTTGCCCTCCAGCTCTCAAGACCTGGAAATAGATCGATAGCCCTTCTGATGTCTTGGTCGAGCTACCATCCCCAAAAAGGATCTGAGTGTAAGAGCATAGTTGCCCTCCAGATCTCGAGACCAGGAAATAACTCGATAGCCCTCCTGTTGCCTTGGTCGAGCTACCACCCCCAAGAAGGATATAAGTGTAAGAGCATAGTTGCCCTCCAGATCTCGAGACCAGTAAATAGCTCGATAGCCCTCCTGATGCCTTGGTCAGGCTACCACCCCCAAGAAGGATCTGAGTGTAAGACCATAGTTGCCCTCCAGATCTCGAGACTAGGAAATAGATCGATAGCCCTCCTGATGCCTTGGTCGGGCTCCCATCCCCAAGAAGGATTAGAGTGTAAGAGCATAGTTGCCCTCCAAATCTCGAGACCAGAAATAGCTCGATAGCCCTCATGTTGCCTTGGTCGAGCTACCACCCCCAAGAAGGATCTGAGTGTAAGAGCATAGTTCCCCTCCATATCTCGAGACCAGGAAATAACTTGATAGCCCTCCTGTTGCCTTGGTCGAGCTACCATCCCCAAGAAGGATCTGAGTGTAAAAGCATAGTTGCCCTCCAGATCTTGAGACTAGGAAATAGCTCGATAGCCCTCCTGTTGCCTTGGTCGAGCTACCACCCCCAACAAGGATCTAAGTGTAAGAGCATAGTTGCCCTCCCAATCTCGAGACAAGGAAATAGCTCGATAGCCCTCCTGATGCCTTGGTCGGGCTACCACCCCCAAGAAGGATCTAAGTGTAAGAGCATAGTTGCCCTCCAGATCTCGAGACTAGGAAATAGATCGATAGCCCTCCTGATGCCTTGGTCGGGCTACCATCCCCAAGAAGGATTAGAGTGTAAGAGCATAGTTGCCCTCCAGATCTCGAGACCAGAAATAGCTCGATAGCCCTCATGTTGCCTTGGTCGAGCTACCACCCCCAATAAGGATCTGAGTGTAAGAGCATAGTTGCCCTCCAGATCTAGAGACCATGAAATAGCTCGATAGCCCTCCTGTTGCCTTGGTTGGGCTACCACCCACAAGAAGGATCTAAGTGTAAGAGCATAGTTGCCCTTCAGATCTCGTCACCGACAAATAGCTCGATAGCCCTCCTGATGCCTTGGTCGGGCTACCGCCCCCAAGAAGGATCTGAGTGTAAGAGCATAGTTGCCTTCCAGATCTCAAGACCAGGAAATTGCTCGATAGCCCTCCTGTTGCCTTGGTTGGGCTACCACCCACAAGAAGGATCTAAGTGTAAGAGCATAGTTGCCCTCCAGATCTCGAGAACAGTAGATAGCTCGATAGCCCTCCCGATGCCTTGGTCGGGCTACCATCCCCAAGAAGGATCTGAGTGTAAGAGCATAGTTGCCCTCCAGATCTCGAGACCAGGAAATAACTCGATAGCCCTCCTGTTGCCTTGGTCGAGCTACCACCCCCAACAAGGATCTAAGTGTAAGAGCATAGTTGCCCTCCCAATCTCGAGACAAGGAAATAGCTCGATAGCCCTCCTGATGCCTTGGTCGGGCTACCACCCCCAAGAAGGATCTAAGTGTAAGAGCATAGTTGCCCTCCAGATCTCGAGACTAGGAAATAGATCGATAGCCCTCCTGATGCCTTGGTCGGGCTACCATCCCCAAGAAGGATTAGAGTGTAAGAGCATAGTTGCCCTCCAGATCTCGAGACCAGAAATAGCTCGATAGCCCTCATGTTGCCTTGGTCGAGCTACCACCCCCAATAAGGATCTGAGTGTAATAGCATAGTTGCCCTCCAGATCTAGAGACCATGAAATAGCTCGATAGCCCTCCTGATGCCTTGGTCGGGCTACCATCCCCAAGAAGGATCCGAGTGTAAGAGCATAGTTGCCCTCCAGATCTTCAGACTAGGAAATAGCTCGATAGCCCTCCTGATGCCTTGGTTGGGCTACCACCCCCAAGAAGAATCTGAGTGTAAGAGCATAGTTACCCTCCAGATCTCGAGACAAGGAAATAGCTCGATAGCCCTCCTGTTGCCTTGGTCGAGCTACCACCCCCAAGAAGGATCTGAGTGTAAGAGCATAGTTGCCTTCCAGATCTAAAGACCAGGAAATAGCTCGATAGCCCTCCTGATGCCTTGGTCGGGCTACCACCCCCAAGAAGGATCTGAGTGTAAGAGCATAGTTGCCTTCCAGATCTAAAGACCAGGAAATAGCTCGATAGCCCTCCTGCTGCCTTGGTCGGGCTACCACCCACAAGAAGGATCTAAGTGTAAGAGCATAGTTGCCCTCCAGATATCGAGACCAGTAAATAGCTCGATAGCCCTCCTGATGCCTTGGTCGGGCTACCACCGCCAAGAAGGATCTGACTGTAAGAGCATAGTTTCCCTCCAGATCTCGAGACTAGGAAATAGCTCGATAGCCCTCCTGCTGCCTTGGTCGGGCTACCACCCCCATGAAGGATTTGAGTGTAAGAGCATAGTTGCCCTCCAGATATCGAGACCTGGAAATAGCTCGATAGCCCTCCTGACGCCTTGGTCGGGCTACCATCCCTAAGAAGGATCTGAGTGTAAGAGCATAGTTGCCCTCCAGATCTCGTCACCAAGAAATAGCTCGATAGCCCTCCTGATGCCTTGGTCGGGCTACCGCCCCCAAGAAGGATCTGAGTGTAAGAGCATAGTTGCCTTCCAGATCTCAAGACCAGGAAATAGCTCGATAGCCCTCATGTTGCCTTGGTTTGGCTACCACCCACAAGAAGGATCAAAGTGTAAGAGCATAGTTGCCCTCCAGATCTCGAGACCAGTAAATAGCTCGATAGCCTTCCTGATGCCTTGGTCGGGCTACCACCCCCAAGAAGGATCTGAGTGTAAGAGCATAGTTGCCCTCCAGATCTCAAGACCTGGAAATAGCTCGATAGCCCTCCTGATATCTTGGTCGAGCTACCACCCCCAAGAAGGATCTGAGTGTAAGAGCATAGTTGCCCTCCAGATCTAGAGACCATGAAATAGCTCGTTAGCCCTCCTGATGCCTTGGTCGGGCTACCATCCCCAAGAAGGATCTGAGTGTAAGAGCATAGTTGTCCTCCAGATCTTGAGACTAGGAAATAGCTCGATAGCCCTCCTGATGCCTTGGTCGGGCTACCACCCACAAGAAGGATCTAAGTGTAAGAGCATAGTTGCCATCCAGATATCGAGACCAGTAAATAGCTCGATAGCCCTCCTGATGCTTTGGTCGGGCTACCACCCCCAAAAAGGATCTGAGTGTACGAGCATAGTTGCCCTCCAGATCTCGAGACTAGGAAATAGCTCGATAGCCCTACTGCTGCCTTGGTCGGGCTTCCACCCCCAAGAAGGATTTGAGTGTAAGAGCATAGTTGCCCTCCAGATGTCGAGACCTGGAAATAGCTCGATAGCCCTCCTAACGCCTTGGTCGGGCTACCATCCCCAAGAAGGATCTGAGTGTAAGAGCATAGTTGCCCTCCAGATCTCGTCACCAAGAAATAGCTCGATAGCCCTCCTGATGCCTTGGTCGGGCTACCGCCCCCTAGAAGGATCTGAGTGTAAGAGCATAGTTGCCATCCAGATCTCAAGACCAGGAAATAGCTCGATAGCCCTCCTGTTGCCTTGGTTTGGCTACCACCCACAAGAAGGATCTAAGTGTAACAGCATAGTTGCCATCCTGATGCCTTGGTCGGGCTACCACCCACAAGAAGGATCTGAGTGTAAGAGCATAGTTGCCCTCCAGATCTCAAAACCTAGAAATAGCTCGATAGCCCTCCTGATGTCTTGGTCGAGCTACCATCCCCAAGAAGGATCTGAGTGTAAGAGCATAGTTGCCCTCCGGATCTCGAGACTAGGAAATAACTCGATAGCCCTCCTGTTGCCTTGGTCGAGCTACCACCCCCAAGAAGGATCTAAGTGTAAGAGCATAGTTGCCCTCCCAATCTAGAGACCATGAAATAGCTCGATAGCCCTCCTGATGCCTTGGTCGGGCTACCATCCCCAAGAAGGATCCGAGTGTAAGAGCATAGTTGCCCTCCAGATCTTCAGACTAGGAAATAGCTCGATAGCCCTCCTGATGCCTTGGTTGGGCTACCACCCCCAAGAAGAATCTGAGTGTAAGAGCATAGTTACCCTCCAGATCTCGAGACAAGGAAATAGCTCGATAGCCCTCCTGTTGCCTTGGTGGAGCTACCACCCTCAAGAAGTACTGAGTGTAAGAGCATAGTTGCCCTTTAGATCTCGAGACCAGGAAATAGCTTGATAGCCCTCCTGATGCCTTGGTCGGGCTACCACCCCCAAGAAGGATCTGAGTGTAAGAGCATAGTTGCCTTCCAGATCTAAAGACCAGGAAATAGCTCGATAGCCCTCCTGCTGCCTTGGTCGGGCTACCACCCACAAGAAGGATCTAAGTGTAAGAGCATAGTTGCCCTCCAGATATCGAGACCAGTAAATAGCTCGATAGCCCTCCTGATGCCTTGGTCGGGCTACCACCGCCAAGAAGGATCTGACTGTAAGAGCATAGTTTCCCTCCAGATCTCGAGACTAGGAAATAGCTCGATAGCCCTCCTGCTGCCTTGGTCGGGCTACCACCCCCAAGAAGGATTTGAGTGTAAGAGCATAGTTGCCCTCCAGATCTCGAGACCTGGAAATAGCTCGATAGCCCTCCTGACGCCTTGGTCGGGCTACCATCCCTAAGAAGGATCTGAGTGTAAGAGCATAGTTGCCCTCCAGATCTCATCACCAAGAAATAGCTCGATAGCCCTCCTGATGCCTTGGTCGGGCTACCGCCCCCAAGAAGGATCTGAGTGTAAGAGCATAGTTGCCTTCCAGATCTCAAGACCAGGAAATAGCTCGATAGCCCTCATGTTGCCTTGGTTTGGCTACCACCCTAAGAAGGATCTGAGTGTAAGAGCCTAGTTGCCCTCCAGATCTCGAGACCAGGAAATAGCTCGATAGCCCTCCTGTTGCCTTGGTCGAGCTACCACCCTCAAGAAGTACTGAGTGTAAGAGCATAGTTGCCCTTTAGATCTCGAGACCAGGAAATAGCTTGATAGCCCACCTGATGCCTTGGTTGGGCTACCACCCCCAAGAAGGATCTGAGTGTAAGAGCATAGTTGCCTTCCAGATCTCAAGACCAGAAAATAGCTCGATAGCCCTCCTGCTGCCTTGGTCGGGCTACGACCCACAAGAAGGATCTAAGTGTAAGAGCATAGTTGCCCTCCAGATATAGAGACCAGTAAATAGCTCGATAGCCCTCCTGATGCCTTGGTCGGGCTACCACCGCCAAGAAGGATCTGACTGTAAGAGCATAGTTTCCCTCCAGATCTCGAGACTAGGAAATAGCTCGATAGCCCTCCTGCTGCCTTGGTCGGGCTACCACCCCCAAGAAGGATTTGAGTGTAAGAGCATAGTTGCCCTCCAGATCTCGAGACCTGGAAATGGCTCGATAGCCCTCCTGACGCCTTGGTCGGGCTACCGCCCCCAAGAAGGATCTGAGTGTAAGAGCATAGTTGCCTTCCAGATCTCAAGACCAGGAAATAGCTCGATAGCCCTCCTGTTGCCTTGGTTGGGCTACCACCCACAAGAAGGATCAAAGTGTAAGAGCATAGTTGCCCTCCAGATCTCGAGACCAGTAAATAACTCGATAGCCTTCCTGATGCCTTGGTCGGGCTACCACCCCCAAGAAGGATCTGAGTGTAAGAGCATAGTTGCCCTCCAGATCTCAAGACCTGGAAATAGCTCGATAGCCCTCCTGATATCTTGGTCGAGCTACCACCCTCAAGAAGGATCTGAGTGTAAGAGCATAGTTGCCCTCCAGATCTAGAGACCATGAAATAGCTCGTTAGCCCTCCTGATGCCTTGGTCGGGCTACCATCCCCAAGAAGGATCTGAGTGTAAGAGCATAGTTGCCCTCCAGATCTTGAGACTAGGAAATAGCTCGATAGCCCTCCTGATGCCTTGGTCGGGCTACCACCCACAAGAAGGATCTAAGTGTAAGAGCATAGTTGCCATCCAAATATCGAGACCAGTAAATAGCTCGATAGCCCTCCTGATGCCTTGGTCGGGCTACCACCGCCAAGAAGGATCTGACTGTAAGAGCATAGTTGCCCTCCAGATCTCGAGACTAGGAAATAGCTCGATAGCCCTCCTGCTGCCTTGGTCGGGCTACCACCCCCAAGAAGGATTTGAGTGTAAGAGCATAGTTGCCCTCCAGATCTCGAGACCAGGAAATAGCTCGATAGCCCTCATGTTGCCTTGGTCGAGCTACCACCCCCAGGAAGGATCTAAGTGTAAGAGCATAGTTGCCCTCCCAAACTCGAGACAAGGAAATAGCTCGATAGCACTCCTGATGCCTAGGTCGGGCTACCACCCCCAAGAAGGATCTGAGTGTAAGAGCATAGTTGCCCTCCAGATCTCGAGACTAGGAAATAGATCGATAGCCCTCCTGATGCCTTGGTCGGGCTACCACCCCCAAGAAGGATTTGAGTGTAAGAGCATAGTTGCCCTCCAGATCTCGAGACCAGGAAATAGCTCGATAGCCCTCATGTTGCCTTGGTCGAGCTACCACCCCCAATAAGGATCTGAGTGTAAGAGCATAGTTGCCCTCCAGATCTTGAGACCAGGAAATAGCTCGATAGCCCTCCTGATGCCTTCGTCGGGCTACCACCCCAAGAAGGATCTGAGTGTAAGAGCATAGTTACCCTCCAGATCTCGAGACCAGGAAATAGCTCGGTAGCCCTCATGTTGCCTTGGTCGAGCTACCACCCTAAGAAAGATCTGAGTGTAAGAGCCTAGTTACCCTCCAGATATCGAGACCAGGAAATAGCTCGATAGCCCTCTTGTTGCCTTGGTCGAGCTACCACCCCCAATAAGGATCTGAGTGTAAGAGCATAATTGCCCTCTAGATCTCGAGACCAGGAAATAGCTCGATAGCCCTCATGTTGCCTTGGTCGAGCTACCACCCCTAATAAGGATCTGAGTGTAAGAACATAGTTGCCCTCCAGATCTAGAGACCATGAAATAGCTCGATAGCCCTCCTGTTGCCTTGGTCGAGCTACCACCCTAAGAAGGATCTGAGTGTAAGAGCCTAGTTGCCCTCTAGATCTCGAGACCAGGAAATAGCTCGATAGCCCTCCTATTGCCTTGGTCGAGCTACCACCCCCAATAAGGATCTGAGTGTAAGAGCATAGTTGCCCTCCAGATCTTGAGACCAGGAAATAGCTCGATAGCCCTACTGATGCCTTAGTCGAGCTACCACCCTAAGAAGGATCTGAGTGTAAGAGCTTAGTTGCCCTCTAGATCTCGAGACCAGGAAATAGCTCGATAGCCCTCCTATTGCCTTGGTCGGGCTACCACCCCCAATAAGGATCTGAGTGTAAGAGCATAATTGCCCTCCAGATCTCGATACCAGGAAATAGCTCGATAGCCCTCATGTTGCCCTGGTCGAGCTACCACCCCTAATAAGGATCTGAGTGTAAGAGCATAGTTGCCCTCCAGATCTAGAGACTAGGAAATAGCTCGATAGCCCTCCTGCCGCCTTGGTCGGGCTACCACCCCCAAGAAAGATTTGAGTGTAAGAGCATAGTTGCCCTCCAGATCTCGAGACCTGGAAATAGCTCGATAGCCCTCCTGACGCCTTGGTCGGGCTACCATCCCCAAGAAGGATCTGAGTGTAAGTGCATAGTTGCCCTCCAGATCTCGTCACAAGAAATAGCTCGATAGCCCTCCTGATGCCTTGGTCGGGCTACCGCCCCCAAGAAGGATCTGAGTGTAAGAGCATAGTTGCCTTCCAGATCTCAAGACCAGGAAATAGCTCGATAGCCCTCCTGTTGCCTTGGTTGGGCTACCACCCACAAGAAGGATCAAAGTGTAAGAGCATAGTTGCCCTCCAGATCTCGAGACCAGTAAATAGCTCGATAGCCTTCCTGATGCCTTGGTCGGGCTACCACCCCCAAGAAGGATCTGAGTGTAAGAGCATAGTTGCTCTCCAGATCTCAAGACCTGGAAATAGCTCGATAGCCCTCCTGATATCTTGGTCGAGCTACCACCCCCAAGAAGGATCTGAGTGTAAGAGCATAGTTGCCCTCCAGATCTCGAGACCAGGAAATAACTCGATAGCCCTCCTGTTGCCTTGGTCGAGCTACCACCCCCAGGAAGGATCTAACTGTAAGAGCATAGTTGCCCTCCCAATCTCGAGACAAGGAAATAGCTCGATAGCCCTCCTGATGCCTTGGTCGGGCTACCACCCCCAAGAAGGATCTAAGTGTAAGAGCATAGTTGCCCTCCAGATCTCGAGACTAGGAAATAGATCGATAGCCCTCCTGATGCCTTGGTCGGGCTACCACCCCCAAGAAGGATTAGAGTGTAAGAGCATAGTTGCCCTCCAGATCTCGAGACCAGGAAATAGCTCGACAGCCCTCATGTTGCCTTGGTCGAGCTACCACCCCCAATAATGATCTGAGTGTAAGAGCATAGTTGCCCTCCAGATCTAGAGACCATGAAATAGCTCGATAGCCCTCCTGCTGCCTTGGTCGGGCTACCACCCCCAAGAAGGATCTGAGTGTAAGAGCATAGTTGCCCTCCAGATCTCGAGACTATGAAATAGATCGATAGCCCTCCTGATGCCTTGGTCGGGCTACCACCCCCAAGAAGGATTAAAGTGTAAGAGCATAGTTGCCCTCCAGATCTCGAGACCAGGAAATAGCTCGATAGCCCTCATGTTGCCTTGGTCGAGCTACCACCCCCAATAAGGATCTGAGTGTAAGAGAATAGTTGCCCTCCAGATCTAGAGACCATGAAATAGCTCGATAGCCCTCCTGATGCCTTGGTCGGGCTACCACCCCCAATAAGGATCTGAGTGTAAGAGAATAGTTGCCCTCCAGATCTAGAGACCAGGAAATAGCTTGATAGCCCACCTGATGCCTTGGTTGGGCTACCACCCCCATGAAGGATCTGAGTGTAAGAGCATAGTTGCCTTCCAGATCTCAAGACCAGAAAATAGCTCGATAGCCCTCCTGCTGCCTTGGTCGGGCTACGACCCACAAGAAGGATCTAAGTGTAAGAGCATAGTTGCCCTCCAGATATCGAGACCAGTAAATAGCTCGATAGCCCTCCTGATGCCTTGGTCGGGCTACCACCGCCAAGAAGGATCTGACTGTAAGAGCATAGTTTCCCTCCAGATCTCGAGACTAGGAAATAGCTCGATAGCCCTCCTGCTGCCTTGGTCGGGCTACCACCCCCAAGAAGGATTTGAGTGTAAGAGCATAGTTGCCCTCCAGATCTCGAGACCTGGAAATGGCTCGATAGCCCTCCTGACGCCATGGTCGGGCTACCGCCCCCAAGAAGGATCTGAGTGTAAGAGCATAGTTGCCTTCCAGATCTCAAGACCAGGAAATAGCTCGATAGCCCTCCTGTTGCCTTGGTTGGGCTACCACCCACAAGAAGGATCAAAGTGTAAGAGCATAGTTGCCCTCCAGATCTCGAGACCAGTAAATAACTCGATAGCCTTCCTGATGCCTTGGTCGGGCTACCACCCCCAAGAAGGATCTGAGTGTAAGAGCATAGTTGCCCTCCAGATCTCAAGACCTGGAAATAGCTCGATAGCCCTCCTGATATCTTGGTCGAGCTACCACCCTCAAGAAGGATCTGAGTGTAAGAGCATAGTTGCCCTCCAGATCTAGAGACCATGAAATAGCTCGTTAGCCCTCCTGATGCCTTGGTCGGGCTACCATCCCCAAGAAGGATCTGAGTGTAAGAGCATAGTTGCCCTCCAGATCTTGAGACTAGGAAATAGCTCGATAGCCCTCCTGATGCCTTGGTCGGGCTACCACCCACAAGAAGGATCTAAGTGTAAGAGCATAGTTGCCATCCAAATATCGAGACCAGTAAATAGCTCGATAGCCCTCCTGATGCCTTGGTCGGGCTACCACCGCCAAGAAGGATCTGAGTGTAAGAGCATAGTTGCCCTCCAGATCTTGAGACTAGGAAATAGCTCGATAGCCCTCCTGATGCCTTGGTCGGGCTACCACCCACAAGAAGGATCTAAGTGTAAGAGCATAGTTGCCATCCAAATATCGAGACCAGTAAATAGCTCGATAGCCCTCCTGATGCCTTGGTCGGGCTACCACCGCCAAGAAGGATCTGACTGTAAGAGCATAGTTGCCCTCCAGATCTCGAGACTAGGAAATAGCTCGATAGCCCTCCTGATATCTTGGTCGAGCTACCACCCTCAAGAAGGATCTGAGTGTAAGAGCATAGTTGCCCTCCAGATCTAGAGACCATGAAATAGCTCGTTAGCCCTCCTGATGCCTTGGTCGAGCTACCACCCCCAATAAGGATCTGAGTGTAAGAGAATAGTTGCCCTCCAGATCTAGAGACCATGAAATAGCTCGATAGCCCTCCTGATGCCTTGGTCGGGCTTCCACCCCCAAGAAGGATCTGAGTGTAAGAGCATAGTTGCCCTCCAGATCTAGAGACCATGAAATAGCTCGATAGCCCTCCTGATGCCTTGGTCGGGCTTCCACCCCCAAGAAGGATCTGAGTGTAAGAGCATAGTTGCCCTCCAGATCTTGAGACCAGGAAATAGCTCGATAGCCCTCCTGATGCCTTCGTCGGGCTACCACCCCAAGAAGGATCTGAGTGTTAGAGCATAGTTACTCTCCAGATCTCGAGACCAGGAAATAGCTCGATAGCCCTCATGTTGCCTTGGTCGAGCTACCACCCTAAGAAGGATCTGAGTGTAAGAGCCTAGTTGCCCTCTAGATCGCGAGACCAGGAAATAGCTCGATAGCCCTCCTGTTGCCTTGGTCGAGCTACCACCCCCAATAAGGATCTGAGTGTAAGAGCATAATTGCCCTCTAGATCTCAAGACCAGGAAATAGCTCGATAGCCCTCATGTTGCCTTGGTCGAGCTACCACCCCTAATAAGGATCTGAGTGTAAGAGCATAGTTGCCCTCCAGATCTAGAGACCATGAAATAGCTCGATAGCCCTCCTGATGCCTTGGTCGGGCTACCACCCCCAAGAAGGATCTGAGTGTAAGAGCATAATTGCCCTCCAGATCTTGAGACCAGGAAATAGTTTGATAGCCCTCCTGATGCCTTGGTCGGGCTACCATCCCCAAGAAGGATCTGAGTGTAAGTGCATAGTTGCCCTCCAGATCTCGTCACCAAGAAATAGCTCGATAGCCCTCCTGATGCCTTGGTCGGGCTACCGCCCCCAAGAAGGATCTGAGTGTAAGAGCATAGTTGCCTTCCAGATCTCAAGACCAGGAAATAGCTCGATAGCCCTCCTGTTGCCTTGGTTGGGCTACCACCCACAAGAAGGATCAAAGTGTAAGAGCATAGTTGCCCTCCAGATCTCGAGACCAGTAAATAGCTCGATAGCCTTCCTGATGCCTTGGTCGGGCTACCACCCCCAAGAAGGATCTGAGTGTAAGAGCATAGTTGCCCTCCAGATCTCAAGACCTGGAAATAGCTCGATAGCCCTCCTATTGCCTTGGTCGAGCTACCACCCCCAGGAAGTATCTAACTGTAAGAGCATAGTTGCCCTCCCAATCTCGAGACAAGGAAATAGATCGATAGCCCTCCTGATGCCTTGGTCGGGCTACCACCCCCAAGAAGGATTAGAGTGTAAGAGCATAGTTGCCCTCCAGATCTCGAGACCAGGAAATAGCTCGATAGCCCTCATGTTGCCTTGGTCGAGCTACCACCCCCAATAAGGATCTGAGTGTAAGAGCATAGTTGCCCTCCAGATCTAGAGACCATGAAATAGCTCGATAGCCCTCCTGATGCCTTGGTCGCGCTTCCACCCCCAAGAAGGATCTGAGTGTAAGAGCATAGTTGCCCTCCAGATCTCGAGACCAGTAAATAGCTCGATAGCCTTCCTGATGCCTTGGTCGGGCTACCACCCCCAAGAAGGATCTGAGTGTAAGTGCATAGTTGCCCTCCAGATCTCAAGACCTGGAAATAGCTCGATAGCCCTCCTGTTGCCTTGGTCGAGCAACCACCCCCAGGAAGTATCTAACTGTAAGAGCATAGTTGCCCTCCCAATCTCGAGACAAGGAAATAGCTCGATAGCCCTCCTGATGCCTTGGTCGGGCTACCACTCCCAAGAAGGATCTAAGTGTAAGAGCATAGTTGCCCTCCAGATCTCGAGACTAGGAAATAGATCGATAGCCCTCCTGATGCCTTGGTCGGGCTACCACCCCCAAGAAGGATTAGAGTGTAAGAGCATAGTTGCCCTCCAGATCTCGAGACCAGGAAATAGCTCGACAGCCCTCATGTTGC
>JANJYJ010000995.1:336215-377069 GCA_033220585.1 Dipteronia sinensis
AAGACGGACCTGAGTGTAAGAGCATAGTTACCCTCCAGATCTCGAGACCAGAATAGCTCGATAGCCCTCATATTGCCTTGGTAGAGCTAGCACCCCCAATAAGGATCTGAGTGTAAGAGCATAGTTGCCCTCCAGATCTCGAGACCAGGAAATAGCTCGATAGCCCTCATGTTGCCTTGGTCGAGCTACCACCCCTAATAAGGATCTGAGTGTAAGAGCATAGTTGCCCTCCAGATCTAGAGACCATAAATAGCTCGATAGCCCTCCTGATGCCTTGGTCGACCTACCACCCACAAGAAGGATCTGAGTGTTAGAGCATAGTTTGCCCTCCAGATTTCGAGACCAGGAAATAGCTCGAAAGCCCTCATGTTGCCTTGGTTTGTGCTACCACCCCCATAAGAATCTGAGTGTAAGAGCATAGTTGCCCTCCAGATCTAGAGACCATGAAATAGCTCCATAGCCCTCCTGATGCCTTGGTCGGGCTACCACCCCCAAGAAGGATCTGAGTGTAAGAGCATAGTTAACCTGCAGATCTCGAGACCAAGAAATAGCTCGATAGCCCTCCTGTTGCCTTGGTCGAGCTACCACCCGAAGAAGGATCTGAGTGTAAGAGCCTAGTCGCCCTCCAGATCTCGAGACCAGGAAATAGCTCGATAGCCCTCATGTTGCCTTGGTCGAGCTACCACCCCCAATAAGGATCTGAGTATAAGAGCATAGTTGCCCTCCAGATCTTGAGACCAGGAAATAGCTTTGCCTTGGTCGAGCTACCACCCCTAATAAGGATCTGAGTGTAAGAGCATAGTTGCCCTCCAGATCTAGAGACCATGAAATAGCTCGATAGCCCTTCTGATGCCTTGGTCGGGCTACCACCCCCAAGAAGGATCTGAGTGTAAGAGCATAGTTGCCCTCCAGATCTTGAGACCAGGAAATAGCTCGATAGCCTAACTTATGCCTTGGTCGGGCTACCGCCCCCAAGAAGGATCTCAGTGTAAGAGCATAGTTGCCTTCCAGATCTCAAGACCAGGAAATAGCTCGATAGCCCTCCTGATGCCTTGGTCGGGCTACCACCCCCAAGAAGGATCTGAGTGTAGAAGCATAGTTGCCCTCCAGATCTTGAGACCAGGAAATAGCTCGATAGCCCAACTGATGCCTTGGTCGGGCTACCGCCCCCAAGAAGGATCTGAGTGTAAGAGCATAGTTGCCTTCCAGATCTTAAGACCAGGAAATAGCTCGATAGCCCTCATGTTGCCTTGGTCGGGCTACCACCCACAAGAAGGATCTAAGTATAAGAGCATAGTTGCCCTCCAGATCTTGAGACCAAGAAATAGCTTTGCCTTGGTCGAGCTACCACCCCTAATAAGGATCTGAGTGTAAGAGCATAGTTGCCCTCCAGATCTAGAGACCATGAAATAGCTCGATAGCCCTCCTGATGCCTTGGTCGGCCTACCACCCCCAAGAAGGATCTGAGTGTAAGAGCATAGTTGCCCTCCAGATCTTGAGACCAGGAAATAGCTCGATAGCCCTACTGATGGCTTAGTCGGGCTACCACCCCCAAGAAGGATCTGAGTGTAAGAGCATAGTTGCCCTCCAGATATCGACACCAGGAAATAGCTCGATAGCCCTCCTGTTGCCTTCGTCGGGCTACCACCCCTAAGAAGGATCTTAGTGTAAGAGCATAGTTGCCGTCCAGATCTTGAGACCATGAAATAGCTCGATAGCCCTCCTGATGGCTTAGTCGGGCTACCACCCCCAAGAAGGATCTGAGTGTAAGAGCATAGTTGCCCTCCAAATCTTGAGACCAGGAAATAGCTCGATAGCCCTCCTGATGCCTTCGTCGGGCTACCACCCCAAGACGGATCTGAGTGTAAGAGCATAGTTACCCTCCAGATCTCGAGACCAGGAAATAGCTCGATAGCCCTCATGTTTCCTTGGTAGAGCTACCACCCCCAATAAGGATCTGAGTGTAAGAGCATAGTTGCCCTCCAGATCTCGAGACCAGGAAATAGCTCGATAGCCCTCATGTTGCCTTGGTCGAGCTACCACCCCTAATAAGGATCTGAGTGTAAGAGCATAGTTGCCCTCCAGATCTAGAGACCATGAAATAGCTCGATAGCCCTCCTGATGCCTTGGTCGACCTACCACCCCCAAGAAGGATCTGAGTGTTAGAGCATAGTTGCCCTCCAGATTTCGAGACCAGGAAATAGCTCGAAAGCCCTCATGTTGCCTTGGTTGTGCTACCACCCCCAATAAGAATCTGAGTGTAAGAGCATAGTTGCCCTCCAGATCTAGAGACCATGAAATAGCTCGATAGCCTTTCTGATGCCTTGGTCGGGCTACCACCCCCAAGAAGGATCTGAGTGTAAGAGCATAGTTGCCCTCCAGATCTTGAGACCAGGAAATAGCTCGATAGCCCAACTGATGCCTTGGTCGGGCTACCGCCCCCAAGAAAGATCTCAGTGTAAGAGCATAGTTGCCTTCCAGATCTCAAGACCAGGAAATAGCTCGATAGCCCTTCTGATGCCTTGGTCGGGCTACCACCCCCAAGAAGGATCTGAGTGTAAGAGCATAGTTTCCCTCCAGATCTTGAGACCAGGAAATAGCTCGATAGCCCAACTGATGCCTTGGTCGGGCTACCGCCCCCAAGAAGGATCTGAGTGTAAGAGCATAGTTGCCTTCCAGATCTCAAGACCAGGAAATAGCTCGATAGCCCTCATGTTGCCTTGGTCGGGCTACCACCCACAAGAAGGATCTAAGTATAAGAGCATAGTTGCCCTCCAGATCTTGAGACCAGGAAATAGCTTTGCCTTGGTCGAGCTACCACCCCTAATAAGGATCTGAGTGTAAGAACATAGTTGCCCTTCAGATCTAGAGACCATGAAATAGCTCGATAGCCCTCCTGATGCCTTGGTCGGCCTACCACCCCCAAGAAGGATCTGAGTGTAAGAGCATAGTTGCCCTCCAGATCTTGAGACCAGGAAATAGCTCGATAGCCCTCCTGTTGCCTTCGTCGGGCTACCACCCCTAAGAAGGATCTTAGTGTAAGAGCATAGTTGCCGTCCAGATCTTGAGATCATTTAATAGCTCGATAGCCCTCCTGATGGCTTAGTCGGGCTACCACCCCCAAGAAGGATCTGAGTGTCAGAGCATAGTTGCCCTCCAAATCTTGAGACCAGGAAATAGCTCGATAGCCCTCCTGATGCCTTCGTCGGGCTACCACCCCAAGACGGATCTGAGTGTAAGAGCATAGTTACCCTCCAGATCTCGAGACCAGGAAATAGCTCGATAGCCCTCATGTTGCCTTGGTAGAGCTAGCACCCCCAATAAGGATCTGAGTGTAAGAGCATAGTTGCCCTCCAGATCTCGAGACCAGGAAATAGCTCGATAGCCCTCATGTTGCCTTGGTCGAGCTACCACCCCTAATAAGGATCTGAGTGTAAGAGCATAGTTGCCCTCCAGATCTAGAGACCATGAAATAGCTCGATAGCCCTCATGATGCCTTGGTCGACCTACCACCCCCAAGAAGGATCTGAGTGTTAGAGCATAGTTGCCCTCCAGATTTCGAGACCAGGAAATAGCTCGAAAGCCCTCATGTTGCCTTGGTTGTGCTACCACCCCCAATAAGAATCTGAGTGTAAGAGCATAGTTGCCCTCCAGATCTAGAGACCATGAAATAGCTCCATAGCCCTCCTGATGCCTTGGTCGGGCTACCACCCCCAAGAAGGATCTGAGTGTAAGAGCATAGTTACCCTCCAGATCTCGAGACCAGGAAATAACTCGATAGCCCTCCTGTTGCCTTGGTCGAGCTACCACCCGAAGAAGGATCTGAGTGTAAGAGCCTAGTCGCCCTCCAGATCTCGAGACCAGGAATTAGCTCGATAGCCCTCATGTTGCCTTGGTCGAGCTACCACCCCCAATAAGGATCTGAGTATAAGAGCATAGTTGCCCTCCAGATCTTGAGACCAGGAAATAGCTTTGCCTTGGTCGAGCTACCACCCCTAATAAGGATCTGAGTGTAAGAGCATAGTTGCCCTCCAGATCTAGAGACCATGAAATAGCTCGATAGCCCTTCTGATGCCTTGGTCGGGCTACCACCCCCAAGAAGGATCTGAGTGTAAGAGCATAGTTGCCCTCCAGATCTAGAGACCATGAAATAGCTCGATAGCCCTTCTGATGCCTTGGTCGGGCTACCGCCCCCAAGAAGGATCCGAGTGTAAGAGCATAGTTGCCTTCCAGATCTCAAGACCAGGAAATAGCTCGATAGCCGTCATGTTGCCTTGGTCGGGCTACCACCCACAAGAAGGATCTAAGTATAAGAGCATAGTTGCCCTCCAGATCTTGAGACCAGGAAATAGCTTTGCCTTGGTCGAGCTACCACCCCTAATAAGGATTTGAGTGTAAGAGCATAGTTGCCCTCCAGATCTAGAGACCATGAAATAGCTCGATAGCCCTTCTGATGCCTTGGTCGGCCTACCATCCCCAAGAAGGATCTGAGTGTAAGAGCATAGTTGCCCTCCAGATCTTGAGACCAGGAAATAGCTCGATAGCCCAACTGATGCCTTGGTCGGGCTACCGCCCCCAAGAAGGATCTGAGTGTAAGAGCATAGTTGCCTTACAGATCTCAAGACCAGGAAATAGCTCGATAGCCCTCCTGATGCCTTGGTCGGGCTACCACCCCCAAGAAGGATCTGAGTGTAAGAGCATAGTTGCCCTCCAGATCTTGAGAACAGGAAATAGCTCGATAGCCCAACTGATGCCTTGGTCGGGCTACCGCCCCCAAGAAGGATCTGAGTGTAAGAGCATAGTTGCCTTCCAGATCTCAAGACCAGGAAATAGCTCGATAGCCCTCCTGTTTCCTTGGTCGGGCTACCACCCACAAGAAGGATCTAAGTATAAGAGCATAGTTGCCCTCCAGATCTTGAGACCAGGAAATAGCTTTGCGTTGGTCGAGCTACCACCCCTAATAAGGATCTGAGTGTAAGAGCAAATTTGCCCTCCAGATCTAGAGACCATGAAATAGCTCGATAGCCCTTCTGATGCCTTGGTCGGGCTACCACCCCCAAGAAGGATCTGAGTGTAAGAGCATAGTTGCCCTCCAGATCTTGAGACCAGGAAATAGCTCGATAGCCCAACTGATGCCTTGGTCGGGCTACCGCCCCCAAGAAGGATCTCAGTGTAAGAGCATAGTTGCCTTCCAGATCTCAAGACCAGGAAATAGCTCGATAGCCCTCATGTTGCCTTGGTCGGGCTACCACCCACAAGAAGGATCTAAGTATAAGAGCATAGTTGCCCTCCAGATCTTGAGACCAGGAAATAGCTTTGCCTTGGTCGAGCTACCACCCCTAATAAGGATTTGAGTGTAAGAGCATAGTTGCCCTCCAGATCTAGAGACCATGAAATAGCTCGATAGCCCTTCTGATGCCTTGGTCGGCCTACCATCCCCAAGAAGGATCTGAGTGTAAGAGCATAGTTGCCCTCCAGATCTTGAGACCAGGAAATAGCTCGATAGCCCAACTGATGCCTTGGTCGGGCTACCGCCCCCAAGAAGGATCTGAGTGTAAGAGCATAGTTGCCTTACAGATCTCAAGACCAGGAAATAGCTCGATAGCCCTCCTGATGCCTTGGTCGGGCTACCACCCCCAAGAAGGATCTGAGTGTAAGAGCATAGTTGCCCTCCAGATCTTGAGAACAGGAAATAGCTCGATAGCCCAACTGATGCCTTGGTCGGGCTACCGCCCCCAAGAAGGATCTGAGTGTAAGAGCATAGTTGCCTTCCAGATCTCAAGACCAGGAAATAGCTCGATAGCCCTCCTGTTTCCTTGGTCGGGCTACCACCCCCAAGAAGGATCTGAGTGTAAGAGCATAGTTGCCCTCCAGATCTTGAGACCAGGAAATAGCTCGATAGCCCAACTGATGCCTTGGTCGGGCTACCGCCCCCAAGAAGGATCTCAGTGTAAGAGCATAGTTGCCTTCCAGATCTCAAGACCAGGAAATAGCTCGATAGCCCTCCTGATGCCTTGGTCGGGCTACCAACCCCAAGAAGGATCTGAGTGTAAGAGCATAGTTTCCCTCCAGATCTCGAGACCAGGAAATAGCTCGATAGCCCTCATGTTGCCTTGGTCGAGCTACCACCTCTAATAAGGATCTGAGTGTAAGAGCATAGTTGCCCTCCAGATCTAGAGACCATGAAATAGCTCGATAGCCCTCCTGATGCCTTGGTCGACCTACCACCCCCAAGAAGGATCTGAGTGTTAGAGCATAGTTGCCCTCCAGATTTCGAGACCAGGAAATAGCTCGAAAGCCCTCATGTTGCCTTGGTTGTGCTACCACCCCCAATAAAATCTGAGTGTAAGAGCATAGTTGCCCTCCAGATCTAGAGACCATGAAATAACTCGATAGCCCTCCTGATGCCTTGGTCGGGCTACCACCCCAAAGAAAGATCTGAGTGTAAGAGCATAGTTACCCTCCAGATCTCGAGACCAGGAAATAGCTCGATAGCCCTCCTGTTGCCTTGGTCGAGCTACCACCCCAAGAAGGATCTGAGTGTAAGAGCCTAGTCGCCCTCCAGATCTCGAGACCAGGAAATAGCTCGATAGCCCTCCTGTTGCCTTGGTCGAGCTACCACCCCTAAGAAGGATCTTAGTGTAAGAGCATAGTTGCCGTCCAGATCTTGAGACCATGAAATAGCTCGATAGCCCTCCTGATGGCTTAGTCGGGCTACCACCCCCAAGAAGGATCTGAGTGTAAGAGCATAGTTGCCCTCCAGATCTTGAGACCATGAAATAGCTCGATAGCCCTCCTATTGCCTTGGTCAAGCTACCACCCCTAATAAGGATCTGAGTGTAAGAGCATAGTTGCCCTCCAGATCTAGAGACCATGAAATAGCTCGATAGCCCTCCTGATGCCTTGGTCGGCCTACCACCCCCAAGAAGGATCTGAGTGTAAGAGCATAGTTGCCTTACAGATCTCAAGACCAGGAAATAGCTCGATAGCCCTCCTGATGCCTTGGTCGGGCTACCACCCCCAAGAAGGATCTGAGTGTAAGAGCATAGTTGCCCTCCAGATCTTGAGACCAGGAAATAGCTCGATAGCCCTCCTATTGCCTTGGTCGAGCTACCACCCCCAATAAGGATCTGAGTGTAAGAGCATAATTGCCCTCCAGATCTCGAGACCAGGAAATAGCTCGATAGCCCTCATGTTGCCCTGGTCAAGCTACCACCCCTAATAAGGATCTGAGTGTAAGAGCATAGTTGCCCTCCAGATCTAGAGACCATGAAATAGCTCGATAGCCCTCCTGATGCCTTGGTTGGCCTACCACCCCCAAGAAGGATCTGAGTGTAAGAGCATAGTTGCCCTCCAGATCTCGAGACTAGGAAATAGATCGATAGCCCTCCTGATGCCTTGGTCGGGCTACCACCCCCAAGAAGGATTAGAGTGTAAAAGCATAGTTGCCCTCCAGATCTCGAGACCAGGAAATAGCTCGATAGCCCTCATGTTGCCTTGGTCGAGCTACCACCCCCAATAAGGATCTGAGTGTAAGAACATAGTTGCCCTCCAGATCTGGAGACCATGAAATAGCTCGATAGCCCTACTGATGCCTTGTTCGGGCTACCACCCCCAAGAAGGATCTGAGTGTAAGAGCATAATTGCCCTCCAGATCTTGAGACCAGGAAATAGCTTGATAGCCCTCCTGATGCCTTGTTCGGGCTACCACCCCCAAGAAGGATCTGAGTGTAAGAGCATAGTTGCCTTACAGATCTCAAGACCAGGAAATAGCTCGATAGCCCTCCTGATGCCTTGGTCGGGCTACCACCCCCAAGAAGGATCTGAGTGTAAGAGCATAGTTGCCCTCCAGATCTCGAGACTAGGAAATAGATCGATAGCCCTCCTGATGCCTTGGTCGAGCTACCACCCCCAAGAAGGATTAGAGTGTAAGAGCATAGTTGCCCTCCAGATCTCGAGACCAGGAAATAGCTCGATAGCCCTCATGTTGCCTTGGTCGAGCTACCACCCCCAACAAGGATCTGAGTGTAAGAGCATAGTTGCCCTCCAGATCTAGAGACCATGAAATAGCTCGATAGCCCTCCTCATGCCTTGGTCGGGCTACCACCCCCAAGAAGGATCTGAGTGTAAGAGCATAGTTGCCCTCCAGATCTTGAGACCAGGAAATAGCTCGATAGCCCTCCTGATGCCTTCGTCGGGCTACCACCCCAAGAAGGATCTGAGTGTAAGAGCATAGTTACTCTCCAGATCTCGAGACCAGGAAATAGCTCGATAGCCCTCATGTTGCCTTGGTCGAGCTACCACCCTAAGAAGGATCTGAGTGTAAGAGCCTAGTTGCCTTCCAGATCGCGAGACCAGGAAATAGCTCGATAGCCTCCTGTTGCCTTGGTCGAGCTACCACCCCCAATAAGGATCTGAGTGTAAGAGCATAATTGCCCTCTAGATCTCAAGACCAGGAAATAGCTCGATAGCCCTCATGTTGCCTTGGTCGAGCTACCACCCCTAATAAGGATCTGAGTGTAAGAGCATAGTTGCCCTCCAGATCTAGAGACCATGAAATAGCTCGATAGCCCTCCTAATGCCTTGGTCGGGCTACCACCCCCAAGAAGGATTTGAGTGTAAGAGCATAGTTGCCCTCCAGATCTTGAGACCAGGAAATAGCTCGATAGCCCTACTGATGCCTTAGTCAGGCTACCACCCCCAAGAAGGATCTGAGTGTAAGAGCATAGTTGCCCTCCAGATCTCGACACCAGGAAATAGCTCGATAGCCTTCCTGTTGCCTTGGTCGGGCTACCACCCCTAAGAAGGATCTGAGTGTAAGAGCATAGTTGCCGTCCAGATCTTGAGACCATGAAATAGCTCGATAGCCTTCCTGATGCCTTAGTCGGGCTACCACCCCCAAGAAGGATCTGAGTGTAAGAGCATAGTTGCCCTCCAGATCTTGAGACCAGGAAATAGCTCGATAGCCCTCCTGATGCCTTAGTCGGGCTACCACCCCAAGACGGATCTGAGTGTAAGAGCATAGTTACCCTACAAATCTCGAGACCAGGAAATAGCTCGATAGCCCTCCTGTTGCCTTGGTAGAGCTACCACCCCCAATAAGGATCTGAGTGTAAGAGTATAGTTGCCCTCCAGATCTCGAGACCAGGAAATAGCTCGATAGCCCTCATGTTGCCTTGGTCGAGCTACCACCCCTAATAAGGATCTGAGTGTAAGAGCATAGTTGCCCTCCAGATCTAGAGACCATGAAATAGCTCGATAGCCCTCCTGATGCCTTGGTCGGGCTACCACCCCCAAGAAGTATCTGAGTGTAAGAGCATAGTTACCCTCCAGATCTCGAGACCAGGAAATAGCTCGATTGCCCTCCTGTTGCCTTGGTCGAGCTACCACCCTAAGAAGGATCTGAGTGTAAGAGCCTAGTTGCCCTCCAGATCTCGAGACCAGGAAATAGCTCGATAGCCCTCCTATTGCCTTGGTCGAGCTACCACCCCCAATAAGGATCTGAGTGTAAGAGCATAATTGCCCTCCAGATCTCGAGACCAGGAAATAGCTCGATAGCCCTCATGTTGCCCTGGTCGAGCTACCACCCCTAATAAGGATCTGAGTGTAAGAGCATAGTTGCCCTCCAGATCTAAAGACCATGAAATAGCTCGATAGCCCTCCTGATGCCTTGGTCGGCCTACCACCCCCAAGAAGAATCTAAGTGTAAGAGCATAGTTGTCCGCCAGATCTTGAGACCAGGAAATAGCTCGATAGCCCTACTGATGCCTTAGTCGAGCTACCACCCTAAGAAGGATCTGAGTGTAAGAGCCTAGTTGCCCTCCAGATCTCGAGACCAGGAAATAGCTCGATAGCCCTCCTATTGCCTTGGTCGGGCTACCACCCCCAATAAGGATCTGAGTGTAAGAGCATAATTGCCCTCCAGATCTCGATACCAGGAAATAGCTCGATAGCCCTCATGTTGCCCTGGTAGAGCTACCACCCCTAATAAGGATCTGAGTGTAAGAGCATAGTTGCCCTCCAGATCTAGAGACCATGAAATAGCTCGATAGCCCTCCTGATGCCTTGGTCGGCCTACCACCCCCAAGAAGGATCTGAGTGTAAGAGCATAGTCGCCCTCCAGATCTTGAGACCAGGAAATAGCTCGATAGCCCTACTGATGGCTTAGTCCGGCTACCACCCCCAAGAAAGATCTGAGTGTAAGAGCATAGTTGCCCTCCAGATATCGACACCAGGAAATAGCTCGATAGCCCTCCTGTTGCCTTCGTCGGGCTACCACCCCTAAGAAGGATCTTAGTGTAAGAGCATAGTTGCCGTCCAGATCTTGAGACCATGAAATAGCTCAATAGCCCTCCTGATGGCTTAGTCGGGCTACCACCCCCAAGAAGGATCTGAGTGTAAGAGCATAGTTGCCCTTCAAATCTTGAGACCAGGAAATAGCTCGATAGCCCTCCTGATGCCTTCGTCGGGCTACCACCCCAAGACGGATCTGAGTGTAAGAGCATAGTTACCCTCCAGATCTCGAGACCAGGAAATAAATCGATAGCCCTCATGTTGCCTTGGTAGAGCTACCACCCCCAATAAGGATCTGAGTGTAAGAGCATAGTTGCCCTCCAGATCTCGAGACCAGGAAATAGCTCGATAGCCCCCATGTTGCCTTGGTCGAGCTACCACCCCTAATAAGGATCTGAGTGTAAGAGCATAGTTGCCCTCCAGATCTAGAGACCATGAAATAGCTCGATAGCCCTCCTGATGCCTTGGTCGACCTACCACCCCCAAGAAGGATCTGAGTGTTAGAGCATAGTTGCCCTCCAGATTTCGAGACCAGGAAATAGCTCGAAAGCCCTCATGTTGCCTTGGTTGTGCTACCACCCCCAATAAGAATCTGAGTGTAAGAGCATAGTTGCCCTCCAGATCTAGAGACCATGAAATAGCTCGATAGCCCTCCTGATGCCTTGGTCGGGCTACCACCCCCAAGAAGGATCTGAGTGTAAGAGCATAGTTACCCTCTAGATCTCGAGACCAAGAAATAGCTCGATAGCCCTCCTGTTGCCTTGGTCGAGCTACCACCCGAAGAAGGATCTGATTGTAAGAGCCTAGTCGCCCTCCAGATCTCGAGACCAGGAAATAGCTCGATAGCCCTCATGTTGCCTTGGTCGAGCTACCACCCCCAATAAGGATCTGAGTATAAGAGCATAGTTGCCCTCCAGATCTTGAGACCAGGAAATAGCTTTGCCTTGGTCGAGCTACCACCCCTAATAAGGATCTGAGTGTAAGAGCATAGTTGCCCTCCAGATCTAGAGACCATGAAATAGCTCGATAGCCCTTCTGATGCCTTGGTCGGGCTACCACCCCCAAGAAGGATCTGAGTGTAAGAGCATAGTTGCCCTCCAGATCTTGAGACCAGGAAATAGCTCGATAGCCCAACTGATGCCTTGGTCGGGCTACCGCCCCCAAGAAGGATCTCAGTGTAAGAGCATAGTTGCCTTCCAGATCTCAAGACCAGGAAATAGCTCGATAGCCCTCCTGATGCCTTGGTCGGGCTACCACCCCCAAGAAGGATCTGAGTGTAAGAGCATAGTTGCCCTCCAGATCTTGAGACCAGGAAATAGCTGGATAGCCCAACTGATGCCTTGGTCGGGCTACCGCCCCCAAGAAGGATCTGAGTGTAAGAGCATAGTTGCCTTCCAGATCTCAAGACCAGGAAATAGCTCGATAGCCCTCATGTTGCCTTGGTCGGGCTACCACCCACAAGAAGGATCTAAGTATAAGAGCATAGTTGCCCTCCAGATGTTGAGACCAGGAAATAGCTTTGCCTTGGTCGAGCTACCACCCCTAATAAGGATCTGAGTGTAAGAGCATAGTTGCCCTCCAGATCTATAGACCATGAAATAGCTCGATAGCCCTCCTGATGCCTTGGTCGGCCTACCACCCCCAAGAAGGATCTGAGTGTAAGAGCATAGTTGCCCTCCAGATCTTGAGACCAGGAAATAGCTCGATAGCTCTCCTGTTGCCTTCGTCGGGCTACCACCCCTAAGAAGGATCTTAGTGTAAGAGCATAGTTGCCGTCCAGATCTTGAGACCATGAAATAGCTCGATAGCCCTCCTGATGGCTTAGTCGGGCTACCACCCCCAAGAAGGATCTGAGTGTAAGAGCATAGTTGCCCTCCAAATCTTGAGACCAGGAAATAGCTCGATAGCCCTCCTGATGCCTTCGTCGGGCTACCACCCCAAGACGGATCTGAGTGTAAGAGCATAGTTACCCTCCAGATCTCGAGACCAGGAAATAGCTCGATAGCCCTCATGTTACCTTGGTAGAGCTAGCACCCCCAATAAGGATCTGAGTGTAAGAGCATAGTTGCCCTCCAGATCTCGAGACCAGGAAATAGCTCGATAGCCCTCATGTTGCCTTGGTCGAGCTACCACCCCTAATAAGGATCTGAGTGTAAGAGCATAGTTGCCCTCCAGATCTAGAGACCATGAAATAGCTCGATAGCCCTCCTGATGCCTTGGTCGACCTACCACCCCCAAGAAGGATCTGAGTGTTAGAGCATAGTTGCCCTCCAGATTTCGAGACCAGGAAATAGCTCGAAAGCCCTCATGTTGCCTTGGTTGTGCTACCACCCCCAATAAGAATCTGAGTGTAAGAGCATAGTTGCCCTCCAGATCTAGAGACCATGAAATAGCTCGATAGCCCTCCTGATGCCTTGGTCGGGCTACCACCCCCAAGAAGGATCTGAGTGTAAGAGCATAGTTACCCTCCAGATCTCGAGACCAGGAAATAGCTCGATAGCCCTCCTGTTGCCTTGGTCCAGCTACCACCCGAAGAAGGATCTGAGTGTAAGAGCCTAGTCGCCCTCCAGATCTCGAGACCAGGAAATAGCTCGATAGCCTTCATGTTGCCTTGGTCGAGCTACCACCTCCAATAAGGATCTGAGTATAAGAGCATAGTTGCCCTCCAGATCTTGAGACCAGGAAATAGCTTTGCCTTGGTGGAGCTACCACCCCTAATAAGGATCTGAGTGTAAGAGCATAGTTGCCCTCCAGATCTAGAGACCATGAAATAGCTCGATAGCCCTTCTGATGCCTTGGTCGGGCTACCACCCCCAAGAAGGATCTGAGTGTAAGAGCATAGTTACCCTCCAGATCTTGAGACCAGGAAATAGCTCGATAGCCCAACTGATGCCTTGGTCGGGCTACCGCCCCCAAGAAGGATCTCAGTGTAAGAGCATAGTTGCCTTCCAGATCTCAAGACCAGGAAATAGCTCGATAGCCCTCCTGATGCCTTGGTCGGGCTACCACCCCCAAGAAGGATCTGAGTGTAAGAGCATAGTTGCCCTCCAGATCTTGAGACCAGGAAATAGCTCGATAGCCCAACTGATGCCTTGGTCGGGCTACCGCCCCCAAGAAGGATCTGAGTGTAAGAGCATAGTTGCCTTCCAGATCTCAAGACCAGGAAATAGCTCGATAGCCCTCATGTTGCCTTGGTCGGGCTACCACCCACAAGAAGGATCTAAGTATAAGAGCATAGTTGCCCTCCAGATGTTGAGACCAGGAAATAGCTTTGCCTTGGTCGAGCTACCACCCCTAATAAGGATCTGAGTGTAAGAGCATAGTTGCCCTCCAGATCTAGAGACCATGAAATAGCTCGATAGCCCTTCTGATGCTTTGGTCGGCCTACCACCCCCAAGAAGGATCTGAGTGTAAGAGCATAGTTGCCCTCCAGATCTTGAGACCAGGAAATAGCTCGATAGCCCAACTGATGCCTTGGTCGGGCTACCGCCCCCAAGAAGGATCTGAGTGTAAGAGCATAGTTGCCTTATAGATCTCAAGACCAGGAAATAGCTCGATAGCCCTCCTGATGCCTTGGTCGGGCTACCACCCCCAAGAAGGATCTGAGTGTAAGAGCATAGTTGCCCTCCAGATCTTGAGACCAGGAAATAGCTCGATAGCCCAACTGATGCCTTGGTCGGGCTACCGCCCCCAAGAAGGATCTGAGTGTAAGAGCATAGTTGCCTTCCAGATCTCAAGACCAGGAAATAGCTCGATAGCCCTCCTGTTTCCTTGGTCGGGCTACCACCCACAAGAAGGATCTAAGTATAAGAGCATAGTTGCCCTCCAGATCTTGAGTCCAGGAAATAGCTTTGCCTTGGTCGAGCTACCGCCCCTAATAAGGATCTGAGTGTAAGAGCATAGTTGCCCTCCAGATCTAGAGACCATGAAATAGCTCGATAGCCCTTCTGATGCCTTGGTCGGGCTACCACCCCCAAGAAGGATCTGAGTGTAAGAGCATAGTTGCCCTCCAGATCTTGAGACCAGGAAATAGCTCGATAGCCCAACTGATGCCTTGGTCGGGCTACCGCCCCGAAGAAGGATCTGAGTGTAAGAGCATAGTTGCCTTCCAGATCTCAAGACAAGGAAATAGCTCGATAGCCCTCCTGATGCCTTGGTCGGGCTACCACCCCCAAGAAGGATCTGAGTGTAAGAGCATAGTTGCCCTCCAGATCTCGAGACCAGGAAATAGCTCGATAGCCCTCATGTTGCCTTGGTCGAGCTACCACCTCTAATAAGGATCTGAGTGTAAGAGCATAGTTGCCCTCCAGATCTAGAGACCATGAAATAGCTCGATAGCCCTCCTGATGCCTTGGTCGACCTACCACCCCCAAGAAGGATCTGAGTGTTAGAGCATAGTTGCCCTCCAGATTTCCAGACCAGGAAATAGCTCGAAAGCCCTCATGTTGCCTTGGTTGTGCTACCACCCCCAATAAGAATCTGAGTGTAAGAGCATAGTTGCCCTCCAGATCTAGAGACCATGAAATAGCTCAATAGCCCTCCTGATGCCTTGGTCGGGCTACCACCCCCAAGAAGGATCTCAGTGTAAGAGCATAGATACCCTCCAGATCTCGAGACCCGGAAATAGCTCGATAGCCCTCCTGTTGCCTTGGTCGAGCTACCACCCCAAGAAGGATCTGAGTGTAAGAGCCTAGTCGCCCTCCAGATCTCGAGACCAGGAAATAGCTCGATAGCCCTCCTGTTGCCTTGGTCGAGCTACCACCCCCAATAAGGATCTCAGTATAAGAGCATAGTTGCCCTCCAGATCTTGAGACCAGGAAATAGCTTTGCCTTGGTCGAGCTACCACCCCTAATAAGGATCTGAGTGTAAGAGCATAGTTGCCCTCCAGATCTAGAGACCATGAAATAGCTCGATAGCTCTTCTGATGCCTTGGTCGGGCTACCACCCCCAAGAAGGATCTGAGTGTAAGAGCATAGTTGCCCTCCAGATCTAGAGACCATGAAATAGCTCGATAGCCCTCCTGATGCCTTGGTCGGGCTACCACCCCCAAGAAGGATCTGAGTGTAAGAGCTTTTTTACCCTCCAGATCTCGAGACCAGGAAATAGCTCGATAGCCCTCCTGTTGCCTTGGTCGAGCTACCACCCGAAGAAGGATCTGAGTGTAAGAGCCTAGTCACCCTCCAGATCTCGAGACCAGGAAATAGCTCGATAGCCCTCATGTTGCCTTGGTCGAGCTACCACCTCCAATAAGGATCTGAGTATAAGAGCATAGTTGCCCTCCAGATCTAGAGACCATGAAATAGCTCGATAGCCCTCCTGATGCCTTGGTCGGGCTACCACCCCCAAGAAGGATCTGAGTGTTAGAGCATAGTTGCCCTCCAGATCTTGAGACCATGAAATAGCTCGATAGCCCTCCTATTGCCTTGGTCAAGCTACCACCCCTAATAAGGATCTGAGTGTAAGAGCATAGTTGCCCTCCAGATCTAGAGACCATGAAATAGCTCGATAGCCCTCCTGATGCCTTGGTCGGCCTACCACCCCCAAGAAGGATCTGAGTGTAAGAGCATAGTTGCCTTACAGATCTCAAGACCAGGAAATAGCTCGATAGCCCTCCTGATGCCTTGGTCGGGCTACCACCCCCAAGAAGGATCTGAGTGTAAGAGCATAGTTGCCCTCCAGATCTTGAGACCAGGAAATAGCTCGATAGCCCTCCTATTGCCTTGGTCGAGCTACCACCCCCAATAAGGATCTGAGTGTAAGAGCATAATTGCCCTCCAGATCTCGAGACCAGGAAATAGCTCGATAGCCCTCATGTTGCCCTGGTCAAGCTACCACCCCTAATAAGGATCTGAGTGTAAGAGCATAGTTGCCCTCCAGATCTAGAGACCATGAAATAGCTCGATAGCCCTCCTGATGCCTTGGTTGGCCTACCACCCCCAAGAAGGATCTGAGTGTAAGAGCATAGTTGCCCTCCAGATCTCGAGACTAGGAAATAGATCGATAGCCCTCCTGATGCCTTGGTCGGGCTACCACCCCCAAGAAGGATTAGAGTGTAAAAGCATAGTTGCCCTCCAGATCTCGAGACCAGGAAATAGCTCGATAGCCCTCATGTTGCCTTGGTCGAGCTACCACCCCCAATAAGGATCTGAGTGTAAGAACATAGTTGCCCTCCAGATCTGGAGACCATGAAATAGCTCGATAGCCCTACTGATGCCTTGTTCGGGCTACCACCCCCAAGAAGGATCTGAGTGTAAGAGCATAATTGCCCTCCAGATCTTGAGACCAGGAAATAGCTTGATAGCCCTCCTGATGCCTTGTTCGGGCTACCACCCCCAAGAAGGATCTGAGTGTAAGAGCATAGTTGCCTTACAGATCTCAAGACCAGGAAATAGCTCGATAGCCCTCCTGATGCCTTGGTCGGGCTACCACCCCCAAGAAGGATCTGAGTGTAAGAGCATAGTTGCCCTCCAGATCTCGAGACTAGGAAATAGATCGATAGCCCTCCTGATGCCTTGGTCGAGCTACCACCCCCAAGAAGGATTAGAGTGTAAGAGCATAGTTGCCCTCCAGATCTCGAGACCAGGAAATAGCTCGATAGCCCTCATGTTGCCTTGGTCGAGCTACCACCCCCAACAAGGATCTGAGTGTAAGAGCATAGTTGCCCTCCAGATCTAGAGACCATGAAATAGCTCGATAGCCCTCCTCATGCCTTGGTCGGGCTACCACCCCCAAGAAGGATCTGAGTGTAAGAGCATAGTTGCCCTCCAGATCTTGAGACCAGGAAATAGCTCGATAGCCCTCCTGATGCCTTCGTCGGGCTACCACCCCAAGAAGGATCTGAGTGTAAGAGCATAGTTACTCTCCAGATCTCGAGACCAGGAAATAGCTCGATAGCCCTCATGTTGCCTTGGTCGAGCTACCACCCTAAGAAGGATCTGAGTGTAAGAGCCTAGTTGCCTTCCAGATCGCGAGACCAGGAAATAGCTCGATAGCCTCATGTTGCCTTGGTCGAGCTACCACCCCCAATAAGGATCTGAGTGTAAGAGCATAATTGCCCTCTAGATCTCAAGACCAGGAAATAGCTCGATAGCCCTCATGTTGCCTTGGTCGAGCTACCACCCCTAATAAGGATCTGAGTGTAAGAGCATAGTTGCCCTCCAGATCTAGAGACCATGAAATAGCTCGATAGCCCTCCTAATGCCTTGGTCGGGCTACCACCCCCAAGAAGGATTTGAGTGTAAGAGCATAGTTGCCCTCCAGATCTTGAGACCAGGAAATAGCTCGATAGCCCTACTGATGCCTTAGTCAGGCTACCACCCCCAAGAAGGATCTGAGTGTAAGAGCATAGTTGCCCTCCAGATCTCGACACCAGGAAATAGCTCGATAGCCTTCCTGTTGCCTTGGTCGGGCTACCACCCCTAAGAAGGATCTGAGTGTAAGAGCATAGTTGCCGTCCAGATCTTGAGACCATGAAATAGCTCGATAGCCTTCCTGATGCCTTAGTCGGGCTACCACCCCCAAGAAGGATCTGAGTGTAAGAGCATAGTTGCCCTCCAGATCTTGAGACCAGGAAATAGCTCGATAGCCCTCCTGATGCCTTAGTCGGGCTACCACCCCAAGACGGATCTGAGTGTAAGAGCATAGTTACCCTACAAATCTCGAGACCAGGAAATAGCTCGATAGCCCTCCTGTTGCCTTGGTAGAGCTACCACCCCCAATAAGGATCTGAGTGTAAGAGTATAGTTGCCCTCCAGATCTCGAGACCAGGAAATAGCTCGATAGCCCTCATGTTGCCTTGGTCGAGCTACCACCCCTAATAAGGATCTGAGTGTAAGAGCATAGTTGCCCTCCAGATCTAGAGACCATGAAATAGCTCGATAGCCCTCCTGATGCCTTGGTCGGGCTACCACCCCCAAGAAGTATCTGAGTGTAAGAGCATAGTTACCCTCCAGATCTCGAGACCAGGAAATAGCTCGATAGCCTTCCTGTTGCCTTGGTCGAGCTACCACCCTAAGAAGGATCTGAGTGTAAGAGCCTAGTTGCCCTCCAGATCTCGAGACCAGGAAATAGCTCGATAGCCCTCCTATTGCCTTGGTCGAGCTACCACCCCCAATAAGGATTTTTGTGTAAGAGCATAATTGCCCTCCAGATCTCGAGACCAGGAAATAGCTCGATAGCCCTCATGTTGCCCTGGTCGAGCTACCACCCCTAATAAGGATCTGAGTGTAAGAGCATAGTTGCCCTCCAGATCTAAAGACCATGAAATAGCTCGATAGCCCTCCTGATGCCTTGGTCGGCCTACCACCCCCAAGAAGAATCTAAGTGTAAGAGCATAGTTGTCCGCCAGATCTTGAGACCAGGAAATAGCTCGATAGCCCTACTGATGCCTTAGTCGAGCTACCACCCTAAGAAGGATCTGAGTGTAAGAGCCTAGTTGCCCTCCAGATCTCGAGACCAGGAAATAGCTCGATAGCCCTCCTATTGCCTTGGTCGGGCTACCACCCCCAATAAGGATCTGAGTGTAAGAGCATAATTGCCCTCCAGATCTCGATACCAGGAAATAGCTCGATAGCCCTCATGTTGCCCTGGTAGAGCTACCACCCCTAATAAGGATCTGAGTGTAAGAGCATAGTTGCCCTCCAGATCTAGAGACCATGAAATAGCTCGATAGCCCTCCTGATGCCTTGGTCGGCCTACCACCCCCAAGAAGGATCTGAGTGTAAGAGCATAGTCGCCCTCCAGATCTTGAGACCAGGAAATAGCTCGATAGCCCTACTGATGGCTTAGTCCGGCTACCACCCCCAAGAAAGATCTGAGTGTAAGAGCATAGTTGCCCTCCAGATATCGACACCAGGAAATAGCTCGATAGCCCTCCTGTTGCCTTCGTCGGGCTACCACCCCTAAGAAGGATCTTAGTGTAAGAGCATAGTTGCCGTCCAGATCTTGAGACCATGAAATAGCTCAATAGCCCTCCTGATGGCTTAGTCGGGCTACCACCCCCAAGAAGGATCTGAGTGTAAGAGCATAGTTGCCCTCCAAATCTTGAGACCAGGAAATAGCTCGATAGCCCTCCTGATGCCTTCGTCGGGCTACCACCCCAAGACGGATCTGAGTGTAAGAGCATAGTTACCCTCCAGATCTCGAGACCAGGAAATAAATCGATAGCCCTCATGTTGCCTTGGTAGAGCTACCACCCCCAATAAGGATCTGAGTGTAAGAGCATAGTTGCCCTCCAGATCTCGAGACCAGGAAATAGCTCGATAGCCCCCATGTTGCCTTGGTCGAGCTACCACCCCTAACAAGGATCTGAGTGTAAGAGCATAGTTGCCCTCCAGATCTAGAGACCATGAAATAGCTCGATAGCCCTCCTGATGCCTTGGTCGACCTACCACCCCCAAGAAGGATCTGAGTGTTAGAGCATAGTTGCCCTCCAGATTTCGAGACCAGGAAATAGCTCGAAAGCCCTCATGTTGCCTTGGTTGTGCTACCACCCCCAATAAGAATCTGAGTGTAAGAGCATAGTTGCCCTCCAGATCTAGAGACCATGAAATAGCTCGATAGCCCTCCTGATGCCTTGGTCGGGCTACCACCCCCAAGAAGGATCTGAGTGTAAGAGCATAGTTACCCTCTAGATCTCGAGACCAAGAAATAGCTCGATAGCCCTCCTGTTGCCTTGGTCGAGCTACCACCCGAAGAAGGATCTGATTGTAAGAGCCTAGTCGCCCTCCAGATCTCGAGACCAGGAAATAGCTCGATAGCCCTCATGTTGCCTTGGTCGAGCTACCACCCCCAATAAGGATCTGAGTATAAGAGCATAGTTGCCCTCCAGATGTTGAGACCAGGAAATAGCTTTGCCTTGGTCGAGCTACCACCCCTAATAAGGATCTGAGTGTAAGAGCATAGTTGCCCTCCAGATCTAGAGACCATGAAATAGCTCGATAGCCCTTCTGATGCCTTGGTCGGGCTACCACCCCCAAGAAGGATCTGAGTGTAAGAGCATAGTTGCCCTCCAGATCTTGAGACCAGGAAATAGCTCGATAGCCCAACTGATGCCTTGGTCGGGCTACCGCCCCCAAGAAGGATCTCAGTGTAAGAGCATAGTTGCCTTCCAGATCTCAAGACCAGGAAATAGCTCGATAGCCCTCCTGATGCCTTGGTCGGGCTACCACCCCCAAGAAGGATCTGAGTGTAAGAGCATAGTTGCCCTCCAGATCTTGAGACCAGGAAATAGCTCGATAGCCCAACTGATGCCTTGGTCGGGCTACCGCCCCCAAGAAGGATCTGAGTGTAAGAGCATAGTTGCCTTCCAGATCTCAAGACCAGGAAATAGCTCGATAGCCCTCATGTTGCCTTGGTCGGGCTACCACCCACAAGAAGGATCTAAGTATAAGAGCATAGTTGCCCTCCAGATGTTGAGACCAGGAAATAGCTTTGCCTTGGTCGAGCTACCACCCCTAATAAGGATCTGAGTGTAAGAGCATAGTTGCCCTCCAGATCTAGAGACCATGAAATAGCTCGATAGCCCTTCTGATGCTTTGGTCGGCCTACCACCCCCAAGAAGGATCTGAGTGTAAGAGCATAGTTGCCCTCCAGATCTTGAGACCAGGAAATAGCTCGATAGCCCAACTGATGCCTTGGTCGGGCTACCGCCCCCAAGAAGGATCTGAGTGTAAGAGCATAGTTGCCTTATAGATCTCAAGACCAGGAAATAGCTCGATAGCCCTCCTGATGCCTTGGTCGGGCTACCACCCCCAAGAAGGATCTGAGTGTAAGAGCATAGTTGCCCTCCAGATCTTGAGACCAGGAAATAGCTCGATAGCCCAACTGATGCCTTGGTCGGGCTACCGCCCCCAAGAAGGATCTGAGTGTAAGAGCATAGTTGCCTTCCAGATCTCAAGACCAGGAAATAGCTCGATAGCCCTCATGTTGCCTTGGTCGGGCTACCACCCACAAGAAGGATCTAAGTATAAGAGCATAGTTGCCCTCCAGATGTTGAGACCAGGAAATAGCTTTGCCTTGGTCGAGCTACCACCCCTAATAAGGATCTGAGTGTAAGAGCATAGTTGCCCTCCAGATCTAGAGACCATGAAATAGCTCGATAGCCCTTCTGATGCTTTGGTCGGCCTACCACCCCCAAGAAGGATCTGAGTGTAAGAGCATAGTTGCCCTCCAGATCTTGAGACCAGGAAATAGCTCGATAGCCCAACTGATGCCTTGGTCGGGCTACCGCCCCCAAGAAGGATCTGAGTGTTAGAGCATAGTTGCCCTCCAGATTTCGAGACCAGGAAATAGCTCGAAAGCCCTCATGTTGCCTTGGTTGTGCTACCACCCCCAATAAGAATCTGAGTGTAAGAGCATAGTTGCCCTCCAGATCTAGAGACCATGAAATAGCTCGATAGCCCTCCTGATGCCTTGGTCGGGCTACCACCCCCAAGAAGGATCTGAGTGTAAGAGCATAGTTACCCTCCAGATCTAGAGACCATGAAATAGCTCGATAGCCCTTCTGATGCCTTGGTCGGGCTACCACCCCCAAGAAGGATCTGAGTGTAAGAGCATAGTTGCCCTCCAGATCTTGAGACCAGGAAATAGCTGGATAGCCCAACTGATGCCTTGGTCGGGCTACCGCCCCCAAGAAGGATCTGAGTGTAAGAGCATAGTTGCCTTCCAGATCTCAAGACCAGGAAATAGCTCGATAGCCCTCATGTTGCCTTGGTCGGGCTACCACCCACAAGAAGGATCTAAGTATAAGAGCATAGTTGCCCTCCAGATGTTGAGACCAGGAAATAGCTTTGCCTTGGTCGAGCTACCACCCCTAATAAGGATCTGAGTGTAAGAGCATAGTTGCCCTCCAGATCTATAGACCATGAAATAGCTCGATAGCCCTCCTGATGCCTTGGTCGGCCTACCACCCCCAAGAAGGATCTGAGTGTAAGAGCATAGTTGCCCTCCAGATCTTGAGACCAGGAAATAGCTCGATAGCTCTCCTGTTGCCTTCGTCGGGCTACCACCCCTAAGAAGGATCTTAGTGTAAGAGCATAGTTGCCATCCAGATCTTGAGACCATGAAATAGCTCGATAGCCCTCCTGATGGCTTAGTCGGGCTACCACCCCCAAGAAGGATCTGAGTGTAAGAGCATAGTTGCCCTCCAAATCTTGAGACCAGGAAATAGCTCGATAGCCCTCCTGATGCCTTCGTCGGGCTACCACCCCAAGACGGATCTGAGTGTAAGAGCATAGTTACCCTCCAGATCTCGAGACCAGGAAATAGCTCGATAGCCCTCATGTTACCTTGGTAGAGCTAGCACCCCCAATAAGGATCTGAGTGTAAGAGCATAGTTGCCCTCCAGATCTCGAGACCAGGAAATAGCTCGATAGCCCTCATGTTGCCTTGGTCGAGCTACCACCCCTAATAAGGATCTGAGTGTAAGAGCATAGTTGCCCTCCAGATCTAGAGACCATGAAATAGCTCGATAGCCCTCCTGATGCCTTGGTCGACCTACCACCCCCAAGAAGGATCTGAGTGTTAGAGCATAGTTGCCCTCCAGATTTCGAGACCAGGAAATAGCTCGAAAGCCCTCATGTTGCCTTGGTTGTGCTACCACCCCCAATAAGAATCTGAGTGTAAGAGCATAGTTGCCCTCCAGATCTAGAGACCATGAAATAGCTCGATAGCCCTCCTGATGCCTTGGTCGGGCTACCACCCCCAAGAAGGATCTGAGTGTAAGAGCATAGTTACCCTCCAGATCTCGAGACCAGGAAATAGCTCGATAGCCCTCCTGTTGCCTTGGTCCAGCTACCACCCGAAGAAGGATCTGAGTGTAAGAGCCTAGTCGCCCTCCAGATCTCGAGACCAGGAAATAGCTCGATAGCCCTCATGTTGCCTTGGTCGAGCTACCACCTCCAATAAGGATCTGAGTATAAGAGCATAGTTGCCCTCCAGATCTTGAGACCAGGAAATAGCTTTGCCTTGGTGGAGCTACCACCCCTAATAAGGATCTGAGTGTAAGAGCATAGTTGCCCTCCAGATCTAGAGACCATGAAATAGCTCGATAGCCCTTCTGATGCCTTGGTCGGGCTACCACCCCCAAGAAGGATCTGAGTGTAAGAGCATAGTTACCCTCCAGATCTTGAGACCAGGAAATAGCTCGATAGCCCAACTGATGCCTTGGTCGGGCTACCGCCCCCAAGAAGGATCTCAGTGTAAGAGCATAGTTGCCTTCCAGATCTCAAGACCAGGAAATAGCTCGATAGCCCTCCTGATGCCTTGGTCGGGCTACCACCCCCAAGAAGGATCTGAGTGTAAGAGCATAGTTGCCCTCCAGATCTTGAGACCAGGAAATAGCTCGATAGCCCAACTGATGCCTTGGTCGGGCTACCGCCCCCAAGAAGGATCTGAGTGTAAGAGCATAGTTGCCTTCCAGATCTCAAGACCAGGAAATAGCTCGATAGCCCTCATGTTGCCTTGGTCGGGCTACCACCCACAAGAAGGATCTAAGTATAAGAGCATAGTTGCCCTCCAGATGTTGAGACCAGGAAATAGCTTTGCCTTGGTCGAGCTACCACCCCTAATAAGGATCTGAGTGTAAGAGCATAGTTGCCCTCCAGATCTAGAGACCATGAAATAGCTCGATAGCCCTTCTGATGCTTTGGTCGTCCTACCACCCCCAAGAAGGATCTGAGTGTAAGAGCATAGTTGCCCTCCAGATCTTGAGACCAGGAAATAGCTCGATAGCCCAACTGATGCCTTGGTCGGGCTACCGCCCCCAAGAAGGATCTGAGTGTAAGAGCATAGTTGCCTTATAGATCTCAAGACCAGGAAATAGCTCGATAGCCCTCCTGATGCCTTGGTCGGGCTACCACCCCCAAGAAGGATCTGAGTGTAAGAGCATAGTTGCCCTCCAGATCTTGAGACCAGGAAATAGCTCGATAGCCCAACTGATGCCTTGGTCGGGCTACCGCCCCCAAGAAGGATCTGAGTGTAAGAGCATAGTTGCCTTCCAGATCTCAAGACCAGGAAATAGCTCGATAGCCCTCCTGTTTCCTTGGTCGGGCTACCACCCACAAGAAGGATCTAAGTATAAGAGCATAGTTGCCCTCCAGATCTTGAGTCCAGGAAATAGCTTTGCCTTGGTCGAGCTACCGCCCCTAATAAGGATCTGAGTGTAAGAGCATAGTTGCCCTCCAGATCTAGAGACCATGAAATAGCTCGATAGCCCTTCTGATGCCTTGGTCGGGCTACCACCCCCAAGAAGGATCTGAGTGTAAGAGCATAGTTGCCCTCCAGATCTTGAGACCAGGAAATAGCTCGATAGCCCAACTGATGCCTTGGTCGGGCTACCGCCCCGAAGAAGGATCTGAGTGTAAGAGCATAGTTGCCTTCCAGATCTCAAGACAAGGAAATAGCTCGATAGCCCTCCTGATGCCTTGGTCGGGCTACCACCCCCAAGAAGGATCTGAGTGTAAGAGCATAGTTGCCCTCCAGATCTCGAGACCAGGAAATAGCTCGATAGCCCTCATGTTGCCTTGGTCGAGCTACCACCTCTAATAAGGATCTGAGTGTAAGAGCATAGTTGCCCTCCAGATCTAGAGACCATGAAATAGCTCGATAGCCCTCCTGATGCCTTGGTCGACCTACCACCCCCAAGAAGGATCTGAGTGTTAGAGCATAGTTGCCCTCCAGATTTCCAGACCAGGAAATAGCTCGAAAGCCCTCATGTTGCCTTGGTTGTGCTACCACCCCCAATAAGAATCTGAGTGTAAGAGCATAGTTGCCCTCCAGATCTAGAGACCATGAAATAGCTCAATAGCCCTCCTGATGCCTTGGTCGGGCTACCACCCCCAAGAAGGATCTCAGTGTAAGAGCATAGATACCCTCCAGATCTCGAGACCCGGAAATAGCTCGATAGCCCTCCTGTTGCCTTGGTCGAGCTACCACCCCAAGAAGGATCTGAGTGTAAGAGCCTAGTCGCCCTCCAGATCTCGAGACCAGGAAATAGCTCGATAGCCCTCCTGTTGCCTTGGTCGAGCTACCACCCCCAATAAGGATCTCAGTATAAGAGCATAGTTGCCCTCCAGATCTTGAGACCAGGAAATAGCTTTGCCTTGGTCGAGCTACCACCCCTAATAAGGATCTGAGTGTAAGAGCATAGTTGCCCTCCAGATCTAGAGACCATGAAATAGCTCGATAGCTCTTCTGATGCCTTGGTCGGGCTACCACCCCCCTAGAAGGATCTGAGTGTAAGAGCATAGTTGCCCTCCAGATCTAGAGACCATGAAATAGCTCGATAGCCCTCCTGATGCCTTGGTCGGGCTACCACCCCCAAGAAGGATCTGAGTGTAAGAGCTTTTTTACCCTCCAGATCTCGAGACCAGGAAATAGCTCGATAGCCCTCCTGTTGCCTTGGTCGAGCTACCACCCGAAGAAGGATCTGAGTGTAAGAGCCTAGTCACCCTCCAGATCTCGAGACCAGGAAATAGCTCGATAGCCCTCATGTTGCCTTGGTCGAGCTACCACCTCCAATAAGGATCTGAGTATAAGAGCATAGTTGCCCTCCAGATCTTGAGACCAGGAAATAGCTTTGCCTTGGTGGAGCTACCACCCCTAATAAGGATCTGAGTGTAAGAGCATAGTTGCCCTCCAGATCTAGAGACCATGAAATAGCTCGATAGCCCTTCTGATGCCTTGGTCGGGCTACCACCCCCAAGAAGGATCTGAGTGTAAGAGCATAGTTACCCTCCAGATCTTGAGACCAGGAAATAGCTCGATAGCCCAACTGATGCCTTGGTCGGGCTACCGCCCCCAAGAAGGATCTCAGTGTAAGAGCATAGTTGCCTTCCAGATCTCAAGACCAGGAAATAGCTCGATAGCCCTCCTGATGCCTTGGTCGGGCTACCACCCCCAAGAAGGATCTGAGTGTAAGAGCATAGTTGCCCTCCAGATCTTGAGACCAGGAAATAGCTCGATAGCCCAACTGATGCCTTGGTCGGGCTACCGCCCCCAAGAAGGATATGAGTGTAAGAGCATAGTTGCCTTCCAGATCTCAAGACCAGGAAATAGCTCGATAGCCCTCATGTTGCCTTGGTCGGGCTACCACCCACAAGAAGGATCTAAGTATAAGAGCATAGTTGCCCTCCAGATGTTGAGACCAGGAAATAGCTTTGCCTTGGTCGAGCTACCACCCCTAATAAGGATCTGAGTGTAAGAGCATAGTTGCCCTCCAGATCTAGAGACCATGAAATAGCTCGATAGCCCTTCTGATGCTTTGGTCGGCCTACCACCCCCAAGAAGGATCTGAGTGTAAGAGCATAGTTGCCCTCCAGATCTCGAGACCAGGAAATAGCTCGATAGCCCAACTGATGCCTTGGTCGGGCTACCGCCCCCAAGAAGGATCTGAGTGTAAGAGCATAGTTGCCTTACAGATCTCAAGACCAGGAAATAGCTCGATAGCCCTCCTGATGCCTTGGTCGGGCTACCACCCCCAAGAAGGATCTGAGTGTAAGAGCATAGTTGCCCTCCAGATCTTGAGACCAGGAAATAGCTCGATAGCCCAACTGATGCCTTGGTCGGGCTACCGCCCCCAAGAAGGATCTGAGTGTAAGAGCATAGTTGCCTTCCAGATCTCAAGACCAGGAAATAGCTCGATAGCCCTCCTGTTTCCTTGGTCGGGCTACCACCCACAAGAAGGATCTAAGTATAAGAGCATAGTTGCCCTCCAGATCTTGAGTCCAGGAAATAGCTTTGCCTTGGTCGAGCTACCGCCCCTAATAAGGATCTGAGTGTAAGAGCATAGTTGCCCTCCAGATCTGGAGACCATGAAATAGCTCGATAGCCCTTCTGATGCCTTGGTCGGGCTACCACCCCCAAGAAGGATCTGAGTGTAAGAGCATAGTTGCCCTCCAGATCTTGAGACCAGGAAATAGCTCGATAGCCCAACTGATGCCTTGGTCGGGCTACCGCCCCGAAGAAGGATCTGAGTGTAAGAGCATAGTTGCCTTCCAGATCTCAAGACAAGGAAATAGCTCGATAGCCCTCCTGATGCCTTGGTCGGGCTACCACCCCCAAGAAGGATCTGAGTGTAAGAGCATAGTTGCCCTCCAGATCTCGAGACCAGGAAATAGCTCGATAGCCCTCATGTTGCCTTGGTCGAGCTACCACCTCTAATAAGGATCTGAGTGTAAGAGCATAGTTGCCCTCCAGATCTAGAGACCATGAAATAGCTCGATAGCCCTCCTGATGCCTTGGTCGACCTACCACCCCCAAGAAGGATCTGAGTGTTAGAGCATAGTTGCCCTCCAGATTTCCAGACCAGGAAATAGCTCGAAAGCCCTCATGTTGCCTTGGTTGTGCTACCACCCCCAATAAGAATCTGAGTGTAAGAGCATAGTTGCCCTCCAGATCTAGAGACCATGAAATAGCTCAATAGCCCTCCTGATGCCTTGGTCGGGCTACCACCCCCAAGAAGGATCTCAGTGTAAGAGCATAGATACCCTCCAGATCTCGAGACCCGGAAATAGCTCGATAGCCCTCCTGTTGCCTTGGTCGAGCTACCACCCCAAGAAGGATCTGAGTGTAAGAGCCTAGTCGCCCTCCAGATCTCGAGACCAGGAAATAGCTCGATAGCCCTCCTGTTGCCTTGGTCGAGCTACCACCCCCAATAAGGATCTCAGTATAAGAGCATAGTTGCCCTCCAGATCTTGAGACCAGGAAATAGCTTTGCCTTGGTCGAGCTACCACCCCTAATAAGGATCTGAGTGTAAGAGCATAGTTGCCCTCCAGATCTAGAGACCATGAAATAGCTCGATAGCTCTTCTGATGCCTTGGTCGGGCTACCACCCCCAAGAAGGATCTGAGTGTAAGAGCATAGTTGCCCTCCAGATCTAGAGACCATGAAATAGCTCGATAGCCCTCCTGATGCCTTGGTCGGGCTACCACCCCCAAGAAGGATCTGAGTGTAAGAGCATAGTTACCCTCCAGATCTCGAGACCAGGAAATAGCTCGATAGCCCTCCTGTTGCCTTGGTCGAGCTACCACCCGAAGAAGGATCTGAGTGTAAGAGCCTAGTCACCCTCCAGATCTCGAGACCAGGAAATAGCTCGATAGCCCTCATGTTGCCTTGGTCGAGCTACCACCTCCAATAAGGATCTGAGTATAAGAGCATAGTTGCCCTCCAGATCTTGAGACCAGGAAATAGCTTTGCCTTGGTGGAGCTACCACCCCTAATAAGGATCTGAGTGTAAGAGCATAGTTGCCCTCCAGATCTAGAGACCATGAAATAGCTCGATAGCCCTTCTGATGCCTTGGTCGGGCTACCACCCCCAAGAAGGATCTGAGTGTAAGAGCATAGTTACCCTCCAGATCTTGAGACCAGGAAATAGCTCGATAGCCCAACTGATGCCTTGGTCGGGCTACCGCCCCCAAGAAGGATCTCAGTGTAAGAGCATAGTTGCCTTCCAGATCTCAAGACCAGGAAATAGCTCGATAGCCCTCCTGATGCCTTGGTCGGGCTACCACCCCCAAGAAGGATCTGAGTGTAAGAGCATAGTTGCCCTCCAGATCTTGAGACCAGGAAATAGCTCGATAGCCCAACTGATGCCTTGGTCGGGCTACCGCCCCCAAGAAGGATATGAGTGTAAGAGCATAGTTGCCTTCCAGATCTCAAGACCAGGAAATAGCTCGATAGCCCTCATGTTGCCTTGGTCGGGCTACCACCCACAAGAAGGATCTAAGTATAAGAGCATAGTTGCCCTCCAGATGTTGAGACCAGGAAATAGCTTTGCCTTGGTCGAGCTACCACCCCTAATAAGGATCTGAGTGTAAGAGCATAGTTGCCCTCCAGATCTAGAGACCATGAAATAGCTCGATAGCCCTTCTGATGCTTTGGTCGGCCTACCACCCCCAAGAAGGATCTGAGTGTAAGAGCATAGTTGCCCTCCAGATCTTGAGACCAGGAAATAGCTCGATAGCCCAACTGATGCCTTGGTCGGGCTACCGCCCCCAAGAAGGATCTGAGTGTAAGAGCATAGTTGCCTTACAGATCTCAAGACCAGGAAATAGCTCGATAGCCCTCCTGATGCCTTGGTCGGGCTACCACCCCCAAGAAGGATCTGAGTGTAAGAGCATAGTTGCCCTCCAGATCTTGAGACCAGGAAATAGCTCGATAGCCCAACTGATGCCTTGGTCGGGCTACCGCCCCCAAGAAGGATCTGAGTGTAAGAGCATAGTTGCCTTCCAGATCTCAAGACCAGGAAATAGCTCGATAGCCCTCCTGTTTCCTTGGTCGGGCTACCACCCACAAGAAGGATCTAAGTATAAGAGCATAGTTGCCCTCCAGATCTTGAGTCCAGGAAATAGCTTTGCCTTGGTCGAGCTACCGCCCCTAATAAGGCTCTGAGTGTAAGAGCATAGTTGCCCTCCAGATCTAGAGACCATGAAATAGCTCGATAGCCCTTCTGATGCCTTGGTCGGCCTACCACCCCCAAGAAGGATCTGAGTGTAAGAGCATAGTTGCCCTCCAGATCTTGAGACCAGGAAATAGCTCGATAGCCCAACTGATGCCTTGGTCGGGCTACCGCCCCCAAGAAGGATCTGAGTGTAAGAGCATAGTTGCCTTACAGATCTCAAGACCAGGAAATAGCTCGATAGCCCTCCTGATGCCTTGGTCGGGCTACCACCCCCAAGAAGGATCTGAGTGTAAGAGCATAGTTGCCCTCCAGATCTTGAGACCAGGAAATAGCTCGATAGCCCAACTGATGCCTTGGTCGGGCTACCGCCCCCAAGAAGGATCTGAGTGTAAGAGCATAGTTGCCTTCCAGATCTCAAGACCAGGAAATAGCTCGATAGCCCTCCTGTTTCCTTGGTCGGGCTACCACCCACAAGAAGGATCTAAGTATAAGAGCATAGTTGCCCTCCAGATCTTGAGTCCAGGAAATAGCTTTGCCTTGGTCGAGCTACCGCCCCTAATAAGGCTCTGAGTGTAAGAGCATAGTTTCCCTCCAGATCTAGAGACCATGAAATAGCTCGATAGCCCTTCTGATGCCTTGGTCGGGCTACCACCCCCAAGAAGGATCTGAGTGTAAGAGCATAGTTGCCCTCCAGATCTTGAGACCAGGAAATAGCTCGATAGCCCAACTGATGCCTTGGTCGGGCTACCGCCCCGAAGAAGGATCTGAGTGTAAGAGCATAGTTGCCTTCCAGATCTCAAGACAAGGAAATAGCTCGATAGCTCTCCTGATGCCTTGGTCGGGCTACCACCCCCAAGAAGGATCTGAGTGTAAGAGCATAGTTGCCCTCCAGATCTCGAGACCAGGAAATAGCTCGATAGCCCTCATGTTGCCTTGGTCGAGCTACCACCTCTAATAAGGATCAGAGTGTAAGAGCATAGTTGCCCTCCAGATCTAGAGACCATGAAATAGCTCGATAGCCCTCCTGATGCCTTGGTCGACCTACCACCCCCAAGAAGGATCTGAGTGTTAGAGCATAGTTGCCCTCCAGATTTCGAGATCAGGAAATAGCTCGAAAGCCCTCATGTTGCCTTGGTTGTGCTACCACCCCCAATAAGAATCTGAGTGTAAGAGCATAGTTGCCCTCCAGATCTAGAGACCATGAAATAGCTCGATAGCCCTCCTGATGCCTTGGTCGGGCTACCACCCCCAAGAAGGATCTCAGTGTAAGAGCATAGTTACCCTCCAGATCTCGAGACCCGGAAATAGCTCGATAGCCCTCCTGTTGCCTTGGTCGAGCTACCACCCCAAGAAGGATCTGAGTGTAAGAGCCTAGTCGCCCTCCAGATCTCGAGACCAGGAAATAGCTCGATAGCCCTCCTGTTGCCTTGGTCGAGCTACCACCCCCAATAAGGATCTGAGTATAAGAGCATAGTTGCCCTCCAGATCTTGAGACCAGGAAATAGCTTTGCCTTGGTCGAGCTACCACCCCTAATAAGGATCTGAGTGTAAGAGCATAGTTGCCCTGCAGATCTAGAGACCATGAAATAACTCGATAGCTCTTCTGATGCCTTGGTCGGGCTACCACCCCCAAGAAGGATCTGAGTGTAAGAGCATAGTTGCCCTCCAGATCTTGAGACCAGGAAATAGCTCGATAGCCCAACTGATGCCATGGTCGGGCTACCGCCCCCATGTAGGATCTCAGTGTAAGAGCATAGTTGCCTTCCAGATCTCAAGACCAGGAAATAGCTCGATAGCCCTCTTGTTGCCTTGGTCGGGCTACCACCCACAAGAAGGATCTAAGTATAAGAGCATAGTTGCCCTCCAGATCTTGAGACCAGGAAATAGCTTTGCCTTGGTCGAGCTACCACCCCTAATAAGGATCTGAGTGTAAGAGCATAGTTGCCCTCCAGATCTAGAGACCATGAAATAGCTCGATAGCCCTTCTGATGCCTTGGTCGGGCTACCACCCCCAAGAAGGATCTGAGTGTAAGAGCATAGTTGCCATCCAGATCTTGAGACCAGGAAATAGCTCGATAGCCCAACTGATGCCTTGGTCGGGCTACCGCCCCCAAGAAGGATCTGAGTGTAAGAGCATAGTTGCCTTCCAGATTTCAAGACCTGGAAATAGCTCGATAGCCCTCCTGATGCCTTGGTCGGGCTACCACCCCCAAGAAGGATCTGAGTGTAAGAGCATAGTTGCCCTCCAGATCTTGAGACCAGGAAATAGCTCGATAGCCCAACTGATGCCATGGTCGGGCTACCGCCCCCATGTAGGATCTCAGTGTAAGAGCATAGTTGCCTTCCAGATCTCAAGACCAGGAAATAGCTCGATAGCCCTCTTGTTGCCTTGGTCGGGCTACCACCCACAAGAAGGATCTAAGTATAAGAGCATAGTTGCCCTCCAGATGTTGAGACCAGGAAATAGCTTTGCCTTGGTCGAGCTACCACCCCTAATAAGGATCTGAGTGTAAGAGCATAGTTGCCCTCCAGATCTAGAGACCATGAAATAGCTCGATAGCCCTTCTGATGCCTTGGTCGGGCTACCACCCCCAAGAAGGATCTGAGTGTAAGAGCATAGTTGCCCTCCAGATCTCGAGACCAGGAAATAGCTCGATAGCCCTCATGTTGCCTTGGTCGAGCTACCACCTCTAATAAGGATCAGAGTGTAAGAGCATAGTTGCCCTCCAGATCTAGAGACCATGAAATAGCTCGATAGCCCTCCTGATGCCTTGGTCGACCTACCACCCCCAAGAAGGATCTGAGTGTTAGAGCATAGTTGCCCTCCAGATTTCGAGATCAGGAAATAGCTCGAAAGCCCTCATGTTGCCTTGGTTGTGCTACCACCCCCAATAAGAATCTGAGTGTAAGAGCATAGTTGCCCTCCAGATCTAGAGACCATGAAATAGCTCGATAGCCCTCCTGATGCCTTGGTCGGGCTACCACCCCCAAGAAGGATCTCAGTGTAAGAGCATAGTTACCCTCCAGATCTCGAGACCCGGAAATAGCTCGATAGCCCTCCTGTTGCCTTGGTCGAGCTACCACCCCAAGAAGGATCTGAGTGTAAGAGCCTAGTCGCCCTCCAGATCTCGAGACCAGGAAATAGCTCGATAGCCCTCCTGTTGCCTTGGTCGAGCTACCACCCCCAATAAGGATCTGAGTATAAGAGCATAGTTGCCCTCCAGATCTTGAGACCAGGAAATAGCTTTGCCTTGGTCGAGCTACCACCCCTAATAAGGATCTGAGTGTAAGAGCATAGTTGCCCTCCAGATCTAGAGACCATGAAATAGCTCGATAGCTCTTCTGATGCCTTGGTCGGGCTACCACCCCCAAGAAGGATCTGAGTGTAAGAGCATAGTTGCCCTCCAGATCTTGAGACCAGGAAATAGCTCGATAGCCCAACTGATGCCATGGTCGGGCTACCGCCCCCATGTAGGATCTCAGTGTAAGAGCATAGTTGCCTTCCAGATCTCAAGACCAGGAAATAGCTCGATAGCCCTCTTGTTGCCTTGGTCGGGCTACCACCCACAAGAAGGATCTAAGTATAAGAGCATAGTTGCCCTCCAGATGTTGAGACCAGGAAATAGCTTTGCCTTGGTCGAGCTACCACCCCTAATAAGGATCTGAGTGTAAGAGCATAGTTGCCCTCCAGATCTAGAGACCATGAAATAGCTCGATAGCCCTTCTGATGCCTTGGTCGGGCTACCACCCCTAAGAAGGATCTGAGTGTAAGAGCATAGTTGCCATCCAGATCTTGAGACCAGGAAATAGCTCGATAGCCCAACTGATGCCTTGGTCGGGCTACCGCCCCCAAGAAGGATCTGAGTGTAAGAGCATAGTTGCCTTCCAGATTTTAAGACCAGGAAATAGCTCGACAGCCCTCCTGATGCCTTGGTCGGGCTACCACCCCCAAGAAGGATCTGAGTGTAAGAGCAAAGTTGCCCTCCAGATCTTGAGACCAGGAAATAGCTCGATAGCCCAACTGATGCCTTGGTCGGGCTACCGCCCCCAAGAAGGATCTGAGTGTAAGAGCATAGTTGCCTTCCAGATCTCAAGACCAGGAAATAGCTCGATAGCCCTCCTGTTGCCTTGGTCGAGCTACCACCCCCAATAAGGATCTGAGTATAAGAGCATAGTTGCCCTCCAGATCCTGAGACCAGGAAATAGTTTTGCCTTGGTCGAGCTACCACCCCTAATAAGGATCTGAGTGTAAGAGCATACTTGCCCTCCAGATCTAGAGACCATGAAATAGTTCGATAGCCCTCCTGATGCCTTGGTCGGGCTACCACCCCCAAGAAGGATCTGAGTGTAAGAGCATAGTTGCCCTCCAGATCTTGAGACCAGGAAATAGCTCGATAGCCCAACTGATGCCTTGGTCGGGCTACCGCCCCCAAGAAGGATCTGAGTGTAAGAGCATAGTTGCCTTCCAGATATCAAGACCAGGAAATAGCTCGATAGCCCTCCTGATGCCTTGGTTGGGCTACCACCCACAAGAAGGATCTAAGTGTAAGAGCATAGTTGCCCTCTAGATCTCGAGACCAGTAAATAGCTCGATAGCCCTCCTGATGCCTTGGTCGGGCTACCACCCCCAAGAAGGATCTGAGTGTAAGAGCATAGTTGCCCTCAAGATCTCAAAACCTGGAAATAGCTCGATAGCCCTCCTGATGTCTTGGTCGAGCTACCATCCCCAAGAAGGATCTGAGTGTAAGAGCATAGTTGCCCTCCAGATCTCGAGACTAGGAAATAACTCGATAGCCCTCTTATTGCCTTGGTCGAGCTACCACCCCCAAGAAGGATCTAAGTGTAAGAGCATAGTTGCCCTCCCAATCTCGAGACAAGGAAATAGCTCGATAGCGCTCCTGATGCCTTGGTCGGGCTACCACCCCCAAGAAGGATCTGAGTGTAAGAGCATAGTTGCCCTCCAGATCTCGAGACTAGGAAATATATCGATAGCCCTCCTGATGCCTTGGTCGGGCTACCACCCCCAAGAAGGATTAGAGTATAGGAGCATAGTTGCCCTCCAGATCTTGAGACCAGGAAATAGCTCGATAGCCCTCATGTTGCCTTGGTCGAGCTACCACCCCCAATAAGGATTTGAGTGTAATAGCATAGTTGCCCTCCAGATCTAGAGACCATGAAATAGCTCGATAGCCCTCCTGATGCCTTGGTCGGGCTACCATCCCCAAGAAGGATCTGAGTGTTAGAGCATAGTTGCCCTCCAGATTTCGAGACCAGGAAATAGCTCGAAAGACCTCATGTTGCCTTGGTTGTGCCACCACCCCCAATAAGAATCTGAGTGTAAGAGCATAGTTGCCCTCCAGATCTAGAGACCATGAAATAGCTCGATAGCCCTCCTGATGCCTTGGTCGGGCTACCACCCCCAAGAAGGATCTCAGTGTAAGAGCATAGTTACCCTCCAGATCTCGAGACCAGGAAATAGCTCGATAGCCCTCCTGTTACCTTGGTCGAGCTACCACCCCAAGAAGGATCTGAGTGTAAGAGCCTAGTCGCCCTCCTGATCTCGAGACCAGGAAATAGCTCGATAGCCCTCCTGTTGCCTTGGTCGAGCTACCACCCCCAATAAGGATCTGAGTATAAGAGCATAGTTGCCCTCCAGATCTTGAGACCAGGAAATAGCTTTGCCTTGGTCGAGCTACCACCCCTAATAAGGATCTGAGTGTAAGAGCATAGTTGCCCTTCAGATCTAGAGACCATGAAATAGCTCGATAGCTCTTCTGATGCCTTGGTCGGGCTACCACCCCCAAGAAGGATCTGAGTGTAAGAGCATAGTTGCCCTCCAGATCTTGAGACCAGGAAATAGCTCGATAGCCCAACTGATGCCATGGTCGGGCTACCGCCCCCATGTAGGATCTCAGTGTAAGAGCATAGTTGCCTTCCTGATCTCAAGACCAGGAAATAGCTCGATAGCCCTCTTGTTGCCTTGGTCGGGCTACCACCCACAAGAAGGATCTAAGTATAAGAGCATAGTTGCCCTCCAGATCTTGAGACCAGGAAATAGCTTTGCCTTGGTCGAGCTACCACCCCTAATAAGGATCTGAGTGTAAGAGCATAGTTGCCCTCCAGATCTAGAGACCATGAAATAGCTCGATAGCCCTTCTGATGCCTTGGTCGGGCTACCACCCCCAAGAAGGATCTGAGTGTAAGAGCATAGTTGCCATCCAGATCTTGAGACCAGGAAATAGCTCGATAGCCCAACTGATGCCTTGGTCGGGCTACCGCCCCCAAGAAGGATCTGAGTGTAAGAGCATAGTTGCCTTCCAGATTTCAAGACCTGGAAATAGCTCGATAGCCCTCCTGATGCCTTGGTCGGGCTACCACCCCCAAGAAGGATCTGAGTGTAAGAGCATAGTTGCCCTCCAGATCTTGAGACCAGGAAATAGCTCGATAGCCCAACTGATGCCATGGTCGGGCTACCGCCCCCATGTAGGATCTCAGTGTAAGAGCATAGTTGCCTTCCAGATCTCAAGACCAGGAAATAGCTCGATAGCCCTCTTGTTGCCTTGGTCGGGCTACCACCCACAAGAAGGATCTAAGTATAAGAGCATAGTTGCCCTCCAGATGTTGAGACCAGGAAATAGCTTTGCCTTGGTCGAGCTACCACCCCTAATAAGGATCTGAGTGTAAGAGCATAGTTGCCCTCCAGATCTAGAGACCATGAAATAGCTCGATAGCCCTTCTGATGCCTTGGTCGGGCTACCACCCCCAAGAAGGATCTGAGTGTAAGAGCATAGTTGCCCTCCAGATCTCGAGACCAGGAAATAGCTCGATAGCCCTCATGTGCCTTGGTCGAGCTACCACCTCTAATAAGGATCAGAGTGTAAGAGCATAGTTGCCCTCCAGATCTAGAGACCATGAAATAGCTCGATAGCCCTCCTGATGCCTTGGTCGACCTACCACCCCCAAGAAGGATCTGAGTGTTAGAGCATAGTTGCCCTCCAGATTTCGAGATCAGGGAAATAGCTCGAAAGCCTCATGTTGCCTTGGTTGTGCTACCACCCCCAATAAGAATCTGAGTGTAAGAGCATAGTTGCCCTCCAGATCTAGAGACCATGAAATAGCTCGATAGCCCTCCTGATGCCTTGGTCGGGCTACCACCCCCAAGAAGGATCTCAGTGTAAGAGCATAGTTACCCTCCAGATCTCGAGACCCGGAAATAGCTCGATAGCCCTCCTGTTGCCTTGGTCGAGCTACCACCCCAAGAAGGATCTGAGTGTAAGAGCCTAGTCGCCCTCCAGATCTCGAGACCAGGAAATAGCTCGATAGCCCTCCTGTTGCCTTGGTCGAGCTACCACCCCCAATAAGGATCTGAGTATAAGAGCATAGTTGCCCTCCAGATCTTGAGACCAGGAAATAGCTTTGCCTTGGTCGAGCTACCACCCCTAATAAGGATCTGAGTGTAAGAGCATAGTTGCCCTCCAGATCTAGAGACCATGAAATAGCTCGATAGCTCTTCTGATGCCTTGGTCGGGCTACCACCCCCCAAGAAGGATCTGAGTGTAAGAGCATAGTTGCCCTCCAGATCTTGAGACCAGGAAATAGCTCGATAGCCCAACTGATGCCATGGTCGGGCTACCGCCCCCATGTAGGATCTCAGTGTAAGAGCATAGTTGCCTTCCAGATCTCAAGACCAGGAAATAGCTCGATAGCCCTCTTGTTGCCTTGGTCGGGCTACCACCCACAAGAAGGATCTAAGTATAAGAGCATAGTTGCCCTCCAGATGTTGAGACCAGGAAATAGCTTTGCCTTGGTCGAGCTACCACCCCTAATAAGGATCTGAGTGTAAGAGCATAGTTGCCCTCCAGATCTAGAGACCATGAAATAGCTCGATAGCCCTTCTGATGCCTTGGTCGGGCTACCACCCCTAAGAAGGATCTGAGTGTAAGAGCATAGTTGCCATCCAGATCTTGAGACCAGGAAATAGCTCGATAGCCCAACTGATGCCTTGGTCGGGCTACCGCCCCCAAGAAGGATCTGAGTGTAAGAGCATAGTTGCCTTCCAGATTTTAAGACCAGGAAATAGCTCGACAGCCCTCCTGATGCCTTGGTCGGGCTACCACCCCCAAGAAGGATCTGAGTGTAAGAGCAATAGTTGCCCTCCAGATCTTGAGACCAGGAAATAGCTCGATAGCCCAACTGATGCCTTGGTCGGGCTACCGCCCCCAAGAAGGATCTGAGTGTAAGAGCATAGTTGCCTTCCAGATCTCAAGACCAGGAAATAGCTCGATAGCCCTCCTGTTGCCTTGGTCGAGCTACCACCCCCAATAAGGATCTGAGTATAAGAGCATAGTTGCCCTCCAGATCCTGAGACCAGGAAATAGTTTTGCCTTGGTCGAGCTACCACCCCTAATAAGGATCTGAGTGTAAGAGCATACTTGCCCTCCAGATCTAGAGACCATGAAATAGTTCGATAGCCCTCCTGATGCCTTGGTCGGGCTACCACCCCAAGAAGGATCTGAGTGTAAGAGCATAGTTGCCCTCCAGATCTTGAGACCAGGAAATAGCTCGATAGCCCAACTGATGCCTTGGTCGGGCTACCGCCCCCAAGAAGGATCTGAGTGTAAGAGCATAGTTGCCTTCCAGATATCAAGACCAGGAAATAGCTCGATAGCCCTCCTGATGCCTTGGTTGGGCTACCACCCACAAGAAGGATCTAAGTGTAAGAGCATAGTTGCCCTCCAGATCTCGAGACCAGTAAATAGCTCGATAGCCCTCCTGATGCCTTGGTCGGGCTACCACCCCCAAGAAGGATCTGAGTGTAAGAGCATAGTTGCCCTCCAGATCTCAAAACCTGGAAATAGCTCGATAGCCCTCCTGATGTCTTGGTCGAGCTACCATCCCAAGAAGGATCTGAGTGTAAGAGCATAGTTGCCCTCCAGATCTCGAGACTAGGAAATAACTCGATAGCCCTCTTATTGCCTTGGTCGAGCTACCACCCCCAAGAAGGATCTAAGTGTAAGAGCATAGTTGCCCTCCCAATCTCGAGACAAGGAAATAGCTCGATAGCCCTCCTGATGCCTTGGTCGGGCTACCACCCCCAAGAAGGATCTGAGTGTAAGAGCATAGTTGCCCTCCAGATCTCGAGACTAGGAAATATATCGATAGCCCTCCTGATGCCTGGTCGGGCTACCACCCCCAAGAAGGATTAGAGTATAGGAGCATAGTTGCCCTCCAGATCTTGAGACCAGGAAATAGCTTCGATAGCCCTCATGTTGCCTTGGTCGAGCTACCACCCCCAATAAGGATTTGAGTGTAATAGCATAGTTGCCCTCCAGATCTAGAGACCATGAAATAGCTCGATAGCCCTCCTGATGCCTTGGTCGGGCTACCATCCCCAGAAGGATCTGAGTGTTGAGCATAGTTGCCCTCCAGATTTCGAGACCAGGAAATAGCTCGAAAGCCTCATGTTGCCTTGGTTGTGCCACCACCCCCAATAAGAATCTGAGTGTAAGAGCATAGTTGCCCTCCAGATCTAGAGACCATGAAATAGCTCGATAGCCCTCCTGATGCCTTGGTCGGGCTACCACCCCCAAGAAGGATCTCAGTGTAAAGAGCATAGTTACCCTCCAGATCTCGAGGACCAGGAAATAGCTCGATAGCCCTCCTGTACCTTGGTCGAGCTACCACCCCAAGAAGGATCTGAGTGTAAGAGCCTAGTCGCCCTCCATGATCTCGAGACCAGGAAATAGCTCGATAGCCCTCCTGTTGCCTTGGTCGAGCTACCACCCCAATAAGGATCTGAGTATAAGAGCATAGTTGCCCTCCAGATCTTGAGACCAGGAAATAGCTTTGCCTTGGTCGAGCTACCACCCCTAATAAGGATCTGAGTGTAAAGAGCATAGTTTGCCCTTCAGATCTAGAGACCATGAAATAGCTCGATAGCTCTTCTGATGCCTTGGTCGGGCTACCACCCCAAGAAGGATCTGAGTGTAAGAGCATAGTTGCCCCTCCAGATCTGAGACCAGGAATAAGCTCGATAGCCCAACTGATGCCATGGTCGGGCTACCGCCCCATGTAGGATCTCAGTGTAAGAGCATAGTTGCCTTCCTGATCTCAAGACCAGAAATAGCTCGATAGCCCTCCTTGTTGCCTTGGTCGGGGCTACCACCCACAAGAAGGATCTAAGTATAAGAGCATAGTTGCCCTCCAGATCTTGAGACCAGGAAATAGCTTTGCCTTGGTCGAGCTACCACCCCCTAATAAGGATCTGAGTGTAAGAGGCATAGTTGCCCTCCAGATCTAGAGACCATGAAATAGCTCGATAGCCCTTCTGATGCCTTGGTCGGGCTAACCCACCCAAAGAAGGATCTGAGTGTAAGAGCATAGTTGCCCTCCAGATCTTGAGACCAGGAAATAGCTCGATAGCCCAACTGATGCCTTTGGTCGGGCTACCCGCCCCCAAGAAGGATCTAGTGTAAGAGCATAGTTGCCTTCCAGATTTAAAGACCAGGAAATAGCTCGATAGCCGTCCTGATGCCTGGTCAGGCTACCACCCCAAGAAGGATCTGGACCGTAAGAGCATAGTTGCCCTTCCAGTCTTGAGACCAGGAAATAGCTCGATAGCCCAACTGATGCCTTTGGTCGGGCTACCGCCCCAAGAAGGATCTGAGTGTAAGAGCATAGTTGCCTTCCAGATCTCAAGACCAGGAAATAGCTCGATAGCCCTACTATGCCTTGGTCGAGCTACCACCCCCGCAATAAGGATCTGAGTATAAGAGCATAGTTGCCCTCCAGATCCTGAGACCAGGAAATAGTTTTGCCTTGGTCGAGCTACCACCCCTAATAAGGATCTGAGTGTAAGAGCATACTTGCCCTCCAGATCTAGAGACCATGAAATAGTTCGATAGCCCTCCTGATGCCTTGGTCGGGCTACAACCCCAAGAAGGATCTGAGTGTAAGAGCATAGTTGCCCTCCAGATCTTGAGACCAGGAAATAGCTCGATAGCCCATGATGCCTTGGTCGGGCTACCGCCCCAAGAAGGATCTGAGTGTAAGAGCATAGTTGCCTTCCAGATCTCAGACCAGGAAATAGCTCGATAGCCCTCCTGATGCCTTGGTTGGCTACCACCCACAAGAAGGATCTAAGTGTAAGAGCATAGTTGC